>VZRU01002624.1:972195-998318 GCA_013398155.1 Pedionomus torquatus | reverse complement strand
AAAAAAACCAAAAAAAACCCCAGAAACAAACAAAAAAAAACAATAAAAAAAAAAATCCCACAGCAACTCCCCCCTATTTTTCTGTAAGCTTGTTGGTGTGGTACGCCTGCATACTCCACCTGCCTCAGATATTGAATCATTGTTGGGAGTGGAGCATTGCTGTGTTTTCAGCTGAAAGACACGAGCATCATATATTGCCATGGGAGTTAATCCTGCATCCACGGAGAACAGTGTCACTCTGCAGGACAGTCATTGTTTATGGCATCACAAAGAAAGCAATTGTACGGCTCTCTTCGTGGCTGGTTGTACTGTTGTGATTCTCATTAATAATACTGATTATACAGTGTGTGACTTGTATTTCCCCCAGTGGACACACCTGATGAATGTCCTTTTAGCAGTGTGTAGCATTATAGAGCTGAATTGTGGGGTTTAAAGGTAAACCTAAATGTCCCAGCTAATTAGCAGCAGTAGTGAGGGAAATTAAAGAAAATATGACACTAGCAAATGGATTTACATCTGTAATAGCTGTCACTTTGAGTTTCTCTTTTGTCATTACATGTCCTCTTTATGCAAGGCTGGGGAAACCATTATGAATATTATCATAAAGAGATAATGACACCTGCTTATCTTAAATATGGTCTTTTGGGGAGTTGAAATGCATTTTCTGCCTGAGTCTAAGCATGTTGATAAAGATGGGAAGAATAACATTTTGGGGATAGGTATGGCAGGATGCTTAGGCCCTTTGAATCTGCAGATGCTCCTAGAACGAGAATGAGGGATAAAGTGAGACTAATGAGGTATGTTTACTTGGTCGCATTTTAAGCCTACATAATGAAAAAGATCCAGCTGCTGGGAGAAATACTCCAGCATTTCTCAGTTTGCTTGAATAAGCTATTTAGATGGTTTTTTTTTTTTTTTTTTGCTACTTTGATCTTTTCTCAGAAAGAAAAGAAACAGGCTCTTTACCTTTAAATATAATTTGCAGCAAAGAACAATTCCTGAGCAAAGAACAACAGAGGATGTGAATTGCAAAGGCCACTTCTGCAGGATACTGGGAAATAATGATCATGTGGAAAATGTACACAGTTTAATTAAGCACATTGATTAAATCAATATGATTCAAACAGCTTAGTGCTCCAATCAGCTTAATCTCATTAAATGTAATTCAGGCCTCGATAATTGATTAATAATGCATTATAGTTTATGAATTATTGACTCCAAGTTATTATAACTGTGCCTGCTCCCTGCATGGCAACCAGTGTTGCATGTTAATTATGAAAGGCTCAAGCTCTCTTCTCTTGAATAACTTTTTCAAAGCTAGAGATGACATATCTCCTAGTGAAACAGGGATCAAATTAGATCAACGCCTTATTGGAGTTAGTCCACTCCAAAGGAAAATGCAGTCTTTAAAGGAAGCTCTCATCTAATAGTGTTGAAATAGGGAGGTAGAATGACCTGCTTTGATTGGTAATGATCTTTCAGGCAGCCAGAAGAACTGCCTGTAGCAATTCAGCTGGAGTGCTAACCTGGCCTTGTGCTGGTTTGGAAACAGTTCACAACAGCAAGCTCATCTGTTCTTCTGGTGTCATTGTGTGCTATGGCTGCTCCAGCACACAAGCACACGGTACAGCCAGTGCTGCTGAACCCTGAGGTCATTTCTCTGTGCCAAGTATAGAGCAATCCAGCTCCCCGTATTCATCTGGATGCTGAGTGGTTTCTGGAAGAAGCGATAGGCTTTTATAATGTCATTTCTACACTGCAAGTGTCATACAAGAAGAAAGAACTGTTGCTGCTACTGATGAAAGTCTCAGGAGAGAAACCAAGAACTGAAGAAAGCCTCTGCTCCTCAGGTGGCCCCCTTATTAGGCTGCATTTCCACTGAATGTGAACAGAGGGTGTTGTCTCAGATTGTTTTTCTGGCTATCTAGGTACTTAACAGGGTCCATATTATTATCTTATGCAGAAAGAGTCTGGTAGCATTACGTTTCCTTAAAACATTCCATTTACAGAGCATGTTCTGCTTTTTCCTTTCATCTCTTCTCTACCTTTATTCCTTATTTGTGATCATAGTTAAAAGAACAGATTTTAGTGTGTAGAGAAATTGAACAAGATGACGATTATAGCAAACTGCAGAGGAAAAACATTTTTTTGCTTTATTCTTACATCTGCAATAGTGAGTTTTGTATCTGTGTATTCTCTTGAATTGAAGATTTGCTCCTAATTTGTGGGGTGCCACATGGAGATGCTGGTTCCCCTGTTTGCTTTCTATCAAACACTTTGGTTTTGGTGACAGGAAGAGTCAGCTGTTGTGAAAACCATGATCTTGTTTTAACGCATTAGTGAAGAAAGGCTGAATAAAATTGTCGTGTATTCTACAGTACTAAAGAAAAAACATTGTTCTCAATTCTGTAATTTTTTTCTGCTTGAATAGGCAGTTTATCAAGCATCTGAAGCCACAGGTATGCAACACTCCCGGTGTGTGCTCTAAATTTCTTAATATTTTCTACCAATTTTAAACATCTCTTCTCTCTTTTCTTTCTATCGCAGTCACAACACTGTGGCAGCCCATTATAAAAAGAGCAGACAAATTCCTGTGAAACTATGTTCCCCATTTAAATATCCAGTCTACTGCCATAAAGGTGGAAGCTGGTTGAGTGAAACATGGAATTTCTGAGACAGACAATGGCTTCTGCAGGCCAAGGCCAGTATGTTCCGTGATGTATCAACTGCTCTTTGAATCCCAGCGTTTGGTGGATCTAGCTCAGCCATCACAGCTTTGACGCTACAATCAGCCTTCTGTGTGTTTGGCAAAATGCATATTAATATATTGAATCCAATTAGTCAAGGCAGAAAGCAATGCACAGAAAACACGGAACAAGGATGCTCAAAATGCCCTGAAGCATAGGTAACTGCAGTGTTTTATGCAAAGGGGAAATGTAAATGGTAATCTCTCTCCCCTACCCTTTGCCCTATGCAGCACACTAGCAAGACAGCCATCTGAAGTAAGATAATTTGTACTGCAGTGGCTGCTTTTTATTAATTTGTAGTTTTAAGTATTTTTAAAAATAACCTTTCTTCTGAAATTTGGAGATTTCTTCTAATCCCCCCTCTACTTAGGGGATAGTGCTACTGAATTTCCTGCTGTTTCTTCAGCACTTGTTCTGTTACCTTTACTTCTTTGAATTACGACAGTCTTATCTTTGTCCTGAGAGACTTGTAACCTTTGCATGTCCTTTCCAGAGAAGAAATATTCTGATTAACAGCGGCATTTTCTGGAAAGTAAGTTAGCAATGTCGTCTTGGTTGGTATGGCCTTGGGCTAGAACATCAGCAGTGCTTAGCCCTGGCTACACTCCAGTCTTCCAGAACATGACAGCCTTTTCTACTATGCTAATAACTACACATCTTGAAAATCTAAACCTGTGTGGATCTTAGACATAATTATTTTTTTTCACTTGTGATCGGTTTGTCAAGTGCATCCTAAGTGCCTTCTCGCAGGAGTTTGGTACTACGTGTATTTTTATTAAAGGCATTGAAAATTGTGAATGAAACTGAAAGTGGTTTGGTTGTATGTATTACTTATATGACTTTGGCAATTTATAGCCAGCTGTTTGGAACACGCCTGTCTCACAGCACCCTGATGCCTTGGCCTCATTGCAGCGGAGCTAAAAGCTTCCATAGGACTGATAGGTTGCCCAAATTCTTGCCATAACAGAAGTGGGGGAAAAAAATTCCTCTTCTCTCCCTTAGGTGTAAACACTTCAGGACAAACCTGCAGGTGCTGCGGTTCTGATGGCCAATCTGTGGCTCTGCTACAGGTATTGAAATACAGCTTGGCAGAGCCCCCAGGCTGCTTTTACTCCCTCGAATGGTGCACAAGCATTGAACTGCTACTAGGTTTCTGTTATCAACTTCAAATCACTACATGAAAAAAAACCCAAACCCCGTATTTCAGTGAGCTGCACAATTCCCATGCCTGGCCATAAATTCCAGTCACACACATGGTCCTGTGGAGCGTATGCTAAAAGGTGCATGTGGTACTGTATAAATTAGCCCAAGAAGCATTTGAATTGAGTTAAACCTGTTCTCAATGTGACAGCGATGGGCTCCGTCATGAGGGAGGATGTAATTTTGGGGTCAGTTTGGCTGCAGAGACTGAATATCGTTATGAGCAATATGCTTACTAAGGAGTGAAGAGTTAATGCTTGTGCCTCAAGGTAAAAACAGAGGTCAGGAAGGGTTTTCTTCCAGCTGCTCACAATGTTGCCCACTTGGTCATGCCTCTTACTGCACAGGTTTTTTGTTTTGACCCATTGCAAGGTCTGGAGCATGTGGTGATGCAGGGTATGAAGTGGGTTGGCCTGAAGGTACTTGAGTTTGTCTTTCAACACCTGTGTTAAATCAGCTGATTCTGGATAGCAGAGCTGAAGTTGTGGATGGTGTGCCAGCTTGTGGATCATCCTTATTTCTTGAGTAAAATGCCAGTAAAAAGGTCCTCGTGGCCCCTGGACTTGATACCTGCTGTAAGGTAAGAAATTGGAGTTTTGTAACAGTAGAGATGTTCCCCGTGTGTGACTTGATTTCTTTTTCTTTCATTTTCCTGTCTTGTCAGCCCTCTGGAAGTACTCCTCTAAGAAGATGAGGTGACTTGGGGGCCTGTCCCACCCCACTGGCGACTACTAAGCTGTGGTTAGGGAGTAAGGGGCAGGATAGCTGGCAGGTTGGCCTTGTGAAAGAATGATCTATAGCTGAAAAGCAGGCTGAACATAGAGCACGTGTACCAGCTGCTGTCAGACCCAAACAATTGCACTTGCCATCACAGAGAGTGGCTTTTGTCTCTGATGCAGTATTTTTTCCTTTCTGGAACAGAAAGGCTGTGCTGATACACAGCTTGAGCTAGATACAGGCTGCTTTCTGTCTAACGATCTCATGGGAACAAAGCATATTTTGACTTGTACTGGACACCAAGATTGGGCAAAAAATGAGCTCTGCCCCTCTTCTAGCAAACCATCGCTTTTAGCTAAGGAGCTCAGCTTGGGGATAGTTTAGGGGAAGATGGCCAAGTCTTGCACAGATTGCGTTAAAGAGTTGCTAGGCTTTGACAGAAACCAGAGTGCATCCTGCTAAAAGGAGAAGCCTGTTAATCTTAGGTGTTTTTTCATGATCCTGCGAATCCTGCATTTCTCACTCTGACAATAGGCTTCTGTCATGCACAGGCAAACCCTTCCTCTTTATACAGAACTAACAGACTGTTGGGAAATAGTGTGGGTGGCATTATAGCTTTTGTGTTTTTTTTTTTTTTTTCACCTTTATCTTTCTAAATTGGGAGGTTTCTTGGTGCTTTTAAATCTCAGTTGACTGGTTTGGAGAGACCGTCTACTGCGGCTCACTTTAAAAAAGAAAAGTCATTCACCTGATCCCTCAAGGCTTTGAAAACTTTCTGGAAAACAATGTTCTGATTTCTGGATTTAACGCTCTGAGCTACGTGTTTTTGTCTGAGGAAGGCTGAGCTACCTAGTCATGTATTACAAATGATCAGAGTTGTTTGGGTTGTGTGGAGCGGCTTTATTGCATGTTTGCCAGGGCTGAGAGCAGACAGTTTCTTCAGCTCCTTTGCCCACATCCCCGGAAGCGTGTCTGCGCTCCTTTGAAACGTAGCAAACGGGATTTCTTTGTGCTGGTCCTTAATGTACCTGAGAGCGTTAGGGTGTGAGGAGGTATTTTTGTAACTATGTGCGTTTATTTTTCTCTGGCTTTTCTATCTGCAATTCTCAACACCTGCTATTTCTAATTCCCACCTGGTGAGCTGGTTTTGCTGGGAGGGTCTATGCAGATTTCTGCCTGACCTGTTTAACTTAGTTTAATTTCTCTAATTGGAGAACAGAATCCATTGCTATGTGACTGATGCACCCACTCTTATACCAGTAAAATAAGTAGAGCGATATGTTGAAACTAGTAGTTTGCAGACACCACAAGCTGACACTTCTTGTTGCTTATAACTGACAGATTCTAGAAACAAGTATTTGTGATTAATGGGCTGCAATTATACAGCGATACTAAAATGAAGTAGGACTAAAAATACCCTATAATGATTTTTTAAATGCTGCTCTGTTAATGAGAGGATTTGTCCATCTCTACATCAAAGAGAAACTTGTTAGCTCTCTGAGCTTACCCACCTGTTTCTAATGCAGAAATAGAAATTGCTAATAAACAAGTGGAGACAGCTGCTATGTTCAGACTGCAAATGTGCTGATAAGATCAACGAGTTGACAAGTGACTTGGTAGGTACTGCAAAGTGCACCGGGGTGCGCAGAGAGCTAAACTTGGACTTCTGGATCATATCAGGACATTTATTATGTGGCTGATGAACAACATTTGCCGGCTGACAGAAAAATAGGTGCACTGGATCTCCCTCTAGGTCATGTGGGGTTTTCTCTGATTTTTTTCCCTGCTTCATTTTGATATAATTTTGCAGAATTAGGTAGCAGAAGGAACAGTGCTACTCAGTGTCTCCCTTCTGAATAGAAGTGTGAGGGGGAATTGCATTTGGAGTACACCAGCTACCCATTATATTTATAAACTTGCTTTGCTAGTTTTGTCAGGACAGTTTTTCTTAAGGCATGTGGCATCTTGGAGAACTTTGATACCTTTTCTTCCTGCTCCTTCTTAACTTTATGTAAATGAACTTTGTATGATTGAATCAGGCCCCAGAACCAAGAGGACTTGTTCCAGATCTTAACTGGTTCCCAAAAGAGCCTCTGTTTTTTCTTTCTTTCTTTCTTTCTTTTTTTTTTTTTTTAGTAATAGTCAGAAAATGGTATCTATCAAATCACCAGCGCATTTAGAATTTAATTTGCTCTATCAATTGCACTTGTCATGCTACTTAGCTGTGGGAAAAAAAAAATGTAATTTTCCCTGCCACTTTGTAATTCTTTTTACAAGATTTTTCTCTTCTTTCTTCATTGAATTTGTTTAGTGAACTGTTTTGAAGATTTTTTTTTTTTTTTTTTTGGCTTCGCCTGGATGCTGCTTCTGTGTATTTGAAATAGATGATATTAAATAAAATAGGCTGAATTTTTTATTAAAACACAATGGGGACAGAGGTGATGAATGAATGCAAAACTCAAAATGAGCCTGAAGGTATGTCTTGGACTGCAGATAAGAAAGGACTTGTGGATGGATTGGGGAAAACATTAAAAGGCATTATGGAGTTTTCTATTGAGTCTTCTAGATGAGGAGAGACTCACTAGAAGTCTCTCCATTTTTTTTTTAATTTTATTTTTCAAGAAAACCAGAGACACCTATTACAACATCCCATCTCCTTTCCTCATTCTTCCCTTATTGTTTTCGTATCATCTTTCACTTTCTCCCCAAGTCTGAAAACGTGATGAAATATGCATGCAAGAATATCCTAGCACCCTGCACATGCATGTGTCACTGCTAATTTTAGGAAGGGTGGGTGGGTTTCAGAATGAAAGTGACAGCTATGTTATAGCATCAGGGTATAGGATGATTATCATAACAGAGAGGGCTCTGCTGATGATGTTTAAGTGCTGGACTTAATTCATTTTCATAACTAATGAAAAGAGGAGGAAGTGTTTTGAAGATGTGGGTTGTGGGGAAACTCACTTCTTGAGTGAATGTGAATGGCATACTTTGGGAAACGGATATTGAGCTTCCAACTCTGTAGCTGATTTCTATTTTATCTTTGGTCAACTTGCTTGATTTTTCTGTAAATCCCTTTTTTTGTAACTTGGAACACTTACAACATGTAATCTTCAGTCTATGAGGTGTTTCAAGGAAAGATGAGTGAGATGGAATTTATTATTGTTGGCATCAGAGGAACTCTGACAGGTCTCCCAAAGGTCTTTTAGGTCCCATGGCGAGCACCTAACAGAAGATTGTAGCTAGTGATTGAAGTGGAGATGAAGAAAAAAGGTGGGTAGGATGGCAAGAAGAAAAAAAAAAACAAACAAGATGGGGAAAAAGAGATGGATAAGAGGGCAGAAAGTCCTGAAATTCCTTGTGGGTCAGATTGCACCTGCTGGAAATACAAATGCAGGGAGGCTTTTAATGTAAAAATGAGGTGGTAGTGGATAAGACAGCAGAAATGATCTGTGACTTGTGTTTTTTTTTTTCTTTTGTGCTTGCTGTGCTGAAGGGATTTCTGAAAAATGATGTTGTCTTATTTTTTTGTAGCGTTCCCTACTCCTGTAGCCAGGTGTAAAAGGTGCAGCCGAAGCTAAGGTCCTGTCTTCCTCTTCCTGATCAGCCATGGACAGGAAGGGCTTTAAGAAGATTGGTGTCTCGGCTGCTTTGTCACTGTAGAGTGTTGCAGGTCAGCCTTACGCAGCTTGAGTATTTGTATTGGGGCAGAGGAGGAAAGTGCGTTTAGCAGAGCCAGGCGGTGAAGGCTGTTCTTGAAATGCAGCCCTGTAAATCCTGGCCTCTGGCAGCCCAAGCTGTTTAGTTATGTTTTATGAATCAAGTCGTATTGTGTCTGTCGCAGCTTCCAGATGCCAAACTCCTTCTGTGACAATTTTGTCAAGCGTTTTGAGAGGGCACAAAAACAACTGCTAGAGGGTCACCGTGAAGCACAACTCAACTTGCGGGAATTGTTCCTCACAAAGAGCAACTGGCCGGAGGCAAAAGAATAAGTGAGAGGCAGATGAAGGACTCTGGGGTCTCAGTGGCTGTGGTGCCCCTGCAATTCCTATTCTCCCTGTGTTTAACACTTACTAACCATGAATGAGCAATAAAAAAAATGTAGTGACACACTCGCAGTCTCAATGCTGACATGGGTGATGGGCCTATGAGCTATGCAGAATGGCTGTAGATAAACTTGAAACAATGCTCCTTCTTGTAAGTGGTGACTTGCTGCTTCATTTAATACCCTGTATTATTTCATCACTACACTTCCAGGACCCACTTTCTAGCTTGTCAAAGGTCTTTTCCACCAGTTAGGATATCACTTGCAATGCGGATACTGTGATCTTATTTGTCAGCCTATCAAGATATGACTTGAAATTAGGATCAGCCCAGATAAAATAATTGCTGTTTGCACAAAAGGTAGTCCTGGTGAGATGCTCCCCACGAGCCCATCTAATGTGCCACAAATGTAATTTAATAGACAGAAATCAAATAAAATACATCAAATTAAAGCATGCAGTTAATGTATGCAAACTCCAAAAATGAATTTGGATTACAAACAGTGAGACTGAGTAGTTGGCTTCTTCATCCATGAAGGCAGCATGCTAAATACTACAGAAAGCAAAGACAATTTAAGGAGATCTTTTGATTTTTGAGAATCAACGGAGACTGTAGATGGCAAGTGAAGGTTTTGTTTTTCTCAAATGTAGGGTGTTTTTCATTACTTGTATATTCTTGCAGTTAGAAAACATCAGTTAGAAGTCTCTTCATATTTTGAAAACAAGGTATTAGCATAAGAAGCTTTGTTAGTACAGCAGGAAGATAAATCATCTTTGCAATGCCAGCCATTAGCCTGTCATGGCCATGATTTACAGGGATTTTCTTTTATTTAAGTAAGTGTTTCTTTTAAAAGCATTCTGATTGTTTACAGAGCAGAAGATGAAGTGGTAGCGAATGCTCTGAAATATAATGGTTTCTATACGAGTGCTTCTTATGGCGAGTAAGAGAGGGGAGCTCATGCTGTGGATTGTACAGGCTGAGCTACGATGGAAGGATTCTGTGGCAGCATTAGTTGGAAAAGTTCAAAGTTCTGCAGTGGAGACGTTGGGGTGAAAAATCAGGAAAGCACTGGGGCTGAGGAAATGTCACAGTATCAGCATTATGAAGCTTGTCTCTGTACTGCAGAAATTCAAACTGATCAGCAACTATCAGCCAAGCTGTTAAATTATTTGCCAAAAAGAACCTTCTGGAGAAGATACTGTTTTTTGGTTTTTTTTTTTTTTTTTTTTTTTAAACAAATTTACTATCACTTTGAATTAAATGACAAAACCCTCTCTTGTGTGAAAACTCCCACTTTTGCAGTGATACATGGAGTGGTGAGGAAAGATGTTACATGTTCCATGTTTCACTTCTACTTGTCTTCCTTCTGGCACTGCCAAGACTGCTTTGCAACCTGACTCTGTTACACAAGTACCTTTATCTGCACTTCATAGCAATTTGTGTGGGGAAAAAAAGAACAGTTTTCTTTTTCCTAGCTTTCCTACCATCTTATTGCTCAGAAGAAACAATTTCCTCAGACTAGTAGTCTTCCCAGCTTGACATTCCGCTTCCCGTAGTGATTGATGTAGAAAGTCATCATTCATTAGAAATAGTTTCACTAGCATCCCAAGGGAAGAACTTCTTGCTGACCTTAGTGACTGCTTAGCATCTTACCACATAGTGTTTGAAATTTCTGCATGCTATCTGCTTTATGCAGTGGCAAATTTTGTTCCACCTGTCTTTCTGTCAAGTGTTCTGGGGTTCTGATTGTGCTATATGATCCTGATTCATTCTTCATCTGTAGAGTATTTCAGTAGTAGAACTGCTTTAATATAACGTGGTATGAACTTGCTTATGAACTTTACTGTTCATCTCTGTTAGCTTCCTTGGAAAAGCTGTGCTCTGCTTATGGCCTAAACAACTAATGGGAGCTCTGGATCAGAGATTTCAACACAAGGTGTTAAAACACTGTTATTTCTAGGGTGCTGGAGGGCAGTAAGGGAATAGAGATTAGGACTGGCCACTAACATTAGATCTGCTACTGGCTTGAGTTCTAAACATTTCAGAGGAGGAAAAAAAAAAAAGTTTAATTTATCATATTTCAGATATAAAGTGCTAGTCCTCACTTTATTGAGATAAAACATTATACATAGAAGTAGACTTCTTGTCAAGGCTAAAGTAAGCAGGAAGCTGTACCATGTAGGGGTGGCCAATAGTCTCCTAGTTTCAGGATATTTCTGCATGATTCTGGTGATAAATCCTTCCAGTTTAGTCAAATTCTGTTCTGTGTCTGTTACACAATGTGTCATATAATCTAGAAAATGTAAAATGGTGCTGCTTATGTCATGGTACAACACCAGTCTTGCTGTCACGATGATGTGATTGAAAGACCTTTTATGTTGCCCCCATATTTGCATTCTCTTGCTCAATTGTTTGGGGAGTTCATCTAAGAACTTGCCATCAAGGCAAGATTCATTATTCAGAATTGGGAGTCAGTTTTACCTTATCAATCTTTGTCTGGGGAAAGCCAGAATCTCCTTTGGAATAAGCTCTGAGTAGTGTACTCTTAAAATTTAGGATAGATTTGGGCAGCAGTGATCTAACAGTCAATTTAGTGATGCCACAAATGAGGTGAACCTGCAGAGGCCCTGTTCTGTGAAGTTGTTGACATAGTGAAGTGTTAGAAGGTGCCTTTTGTAGACTTGTCTGTTTTCTTTCTCTTTCCTCTGAGTTTTTCATATGTAGCAAAACACATGAGTTAAAAGTCTCATAGCTTGCTCTCTGCAGGAGAGATATGGGATAATGTTTTTACAAAAAATTCCCTGCCAGGATATTTCTGGAGCAATGGAGTGATAAATACCAAATCAAGGGAAAACCAAGAATTAGATTTTTCCCATCAGAGCCAATCTATGATGCTTTTTATCTTGACTAAAATTGATATTTTATCCTTTGATAATGAGAAGCTCTGATTGCACTTTCTTTTAATATATTTTCTTTCTTACAAGCCATTCCCTAAGGAAGAACTCAAGTCAGAGGCAGAGATGGATCTGTGCCTCTTAAAGGTACAACACATGTTTAAGAATAAGCATTGCTTTATGCTGTAGGTGGCACTAGGTTGGTATTAAATCTCTGTTCTGTATTGACAGTTTACGGGCACAAAGCTCTTTATTACAGAATCTGTCCTTTGTAGAGCAGAACTGCTTGAAGGAGTACACCACAGATAATGTATTCTCATGTTAAATTTGGATATTATTCCAAGTGGTGAAAGAAAGGCTGGCAGATGCTCCATTTTCCAGGCCTATATTAGGGGCTAACATGCCCCAGTGCAGGTCCTAAGTTGACCTTAACCTGCTGCAGTCACAAAAAGGCTGGACAAAATATTGACATCTTCACACAGCTTTTTACCGTTCCTTTCCTGCCTAGATTCCCAGAAGGAGATTTTTCCAGAAAAATATGGACTTTAGAACTGTATCCATCAAAAACAGTAAAGAAAACAAATGCCTGCTAGGTTATTTCTGTCCCCAGCTACCGCAAGATCATTGTGTACAGAATGGCTTCTTGTGCTCTGGGCAATGTGGCTTTAATGTTGACTTCTACCTCTCCACAGGGGAGACTTTTCAATATAACTCACTGATATTCAGCCTAAATGTTCTTTTGCGAAGTTTCATACCATTAACCCTGGCTTCACCCTAGTTTAGAACTCTGAGCGATTCCTCTTGCTGCTGTGCTTGTTCTCGGAGCAATGCCAGTGACGGGCACAGGGTGTTACACCGGGGTAAACGCTGTGTCCCTCATAAGCAGGAGACACAGGTTGAGGCATCTCTTGCAGCGTGAAAGCCATTTATGCCTGGGGTGTGCTCTGGGGGTGTCCCTTCCACAAGCGATTCCTGCCGCAAACTGTCCATCTGTTGTCCTTTGTTTCTGCAGAGAAGCCATTAATGCCATCCGTGGAGCTGGGGATGTGGCTGGAGGGCATCTCGTGCCTCAGAATTCACAGTTCAGTGATGCTCTGCCCTTTAGGTGCAAAGTCAGCTTGATCCCTTTAGGGATCAGACACTCTGAGGTCTCTCTGGTTGGGGATGTAACTAGAAAGTGTAGAGCTGTTGCTCTTGCAGTGTTGTAATGTGCCTTGCAAATGAGCAAGATGGGCTGTGAGTGAGTAGTGGATATATAGAATGAAATGTAAAAGTAAGGGGTGAAAATATTGCTGTTTTGGAGCTGAAGCCTTATTAAAGTCCTGTCTGTCCTATTTGGGCAAACTCTTTCTAAAGTATCATGTGTCACCAAAATCCCATTAAACTGTCACATAAATTATCAGAGTTTCCTTTTTCCATCACTGTGGATTACCCAGGGAGATATTTTTATGACAATGGAAGCGCTTCCAGTCTGCTCCTCCTGCCCGATTTCATTTCAGATGAAATCCTTCTCTCGGAAAAGAGCCGGTGGATTTCAGAGCTGTGTGGATCTCCGCACTCTGTCTGTGCAGCAGTTATCCTGCGGGTCTCTGCTGCACTTATTTTATGCCTGCACCTTCTTTTTTAGGCAAGGGACACTTGAGGGCAATGCTGCCACTTCTCTAATCATTCCAAATGAGAATGCTGTGTAGTTCATTTGGATGTGTAAGACACTGCTCCAGTGTCTTCCACTCTTCTGAACGTTCACTGCCTGGTTCTTCTCTCAGGCTGGTGTTGTTATCTTCATACGGAAAAGCCAGAAGGTGAAAGAGTCACATATGTACCGAATTTGTAAATACTTCTTTTTTTTTTTTTCTATTCACTGTGTCTCAGAGGTGCTGCTTCTCTACAAGACAATCTATGTTTTTGACGTGCTGGCTGAAAAACATGTGGATTGATGGTCAGGCCATAGCAGTATAAAATACTTGAGTATCTGAAATTGCTTGCTGCAGTAGAGCAAATTAAGGTCGTAATGTGCATGTTATAGATGCAGGGGGATGATAGGTCCTTGCCTGCTGTTGACAGATAATCTGGAGCTCCCCACATCATCCAGCTGGGTTATCTCTTGGGAAGACACTCAGAGCAGATTTTAGAGTTTGCTTCTCACCCCCTTCAAGAGGTGCATACACAGTTGCTGAGAACCACTAGGCTTCAGGGTGATAGAGGGGCTTGGGAAGATAATTACTAATGAAAGGGATCCCAGTAATTATATTGCTACAATCTTAAAGTGATAGCACTGTCACTAACAGAGCAGGCAAGACAGAACTTTCCATAAATATTTCTATCTGTACATGGGAAGATGCCCAAGCAATGCCAAAATATCATGATGATGAAGTATTTTTGATTAGTCACTAATTAGTGGCTAATGTTTCACATATTTTGAAGTGGTGAACATTAAGTATTAAACAGACACCTTATATCAAAGAGATTAAAGGAGATGTCTATGGACTGGAATAGTGATTGCAGTGGCGTTCAGAACATAGAGGTAACTTCAGAGGACTAGAAGGGAATTCAGGTAACTTCAGAGAACTAGAAAGGAAAATTTCTAAAGGGGTAGCTAGAGTGGCTGTAGGCCTTGTACTGACACTCTTTTGGGCACTGGAGTGGAGTGGCTTGATGCAGAACTTCATGAATAAGGATCTAGTAGAAGGTAGCATAAATATATGGACACACCAGTGAAGGCAGTCAAGTCACTACAGAAAGGCTTAGCTGATGGGCAATAACTTGCATTTCTTTTTATGTAACCTGGTCCCAGTGGACAGTGAGAACAACTGATTGCTATCTCTTTTTATAGCAGCCTTTTGCAATTTAAAGGTCATCTCCTCCCTCTCTGTTCCTCTTTCCTTTCTGAGTTTAAAATCCATTTTCTCCAATTTATCTTTGTAAGTTATGACTTCTGAACCTTTTATCATTCTTAATGAGCTCTTCTGCAGTTCTCATTGAATTAATTTTTAAACTATGGTGGCCAGCAGTGGGCACAGCCCTCCAGCTAGTTGTTTTTGTTCACTGGGTTGAGCAGAGCAAAGTGACAGTGTTCCTTGTCTTAGCTGTGACATTGCTTATTGCTACATCTCAGGAGAACTGCCATTTTTGGAACTGCTTTGCATCACTAACTCATCTGCTAGAATCCCATGATGCTTCTTGGTGGTACTTCTTCCGAACATGCTGTTCCCCATCTTGGTTTTATTTCCTTGGACTCTGGGTGTGGGAAGTGGAGAGACTACACCTGTGGGAGGTAGGGCCAGGTAGAAGAACTCCTCAACTTAGTGATAGGCCCTGGGAGGAGGTAAATGCAAGGTTGCTTGCTTGTCATCAGTCTAATAAGGCTGCTGCACTGTAATGGCTGCATGGTTTCATATTTGAAGCTTGACGTTATCTGTGTAGTTCAGAGGGTGTGCAGGGTGAGATAGGATATGCCAGTGAATGTTGACTTGGCATGTCCAAAATTGGATTGTAATGCAGTGGTTGCAAATTTCAGGTAGACTAATCCAGATGCACACATTTAAGATGGAGATGTTGGTTATAAACTGAAACAGTCTGCAAAGGGTTATTGTAGGTTGTCCACAGGTGCAAGTTCTGAAAATAACGTTCTGTTGTTCCCCAATCTTCTGCAAGAGGTACACTTTGGTTTAAGGAGGAATTATTTTTGTGTGGGTTTCCTTTAGCTTCAGTCATACAGAAGGTGTTAGTGGCTCCTGCTGCCTTCAGCACTCGGGATTTTGCAGTCTGCCCCAAAACAGACTTGACAACGTGCTTACCAATTTCCTGGAGTCGCAAACCAGCAGTAGTAGGATGTCAAGCTGCACGAAGTCTGGGAAGTCGTACCCATATCCAGCTCCCTGATCATCTCTGATTCAGAGGTGAATGAATTCATAAAACACATGCACAAAAGGAGGTTGCCAAGCAACTTGGAGCCTGAAACTCCCCCACCAAGCTATGAAAGTAGAGAACAGGCAGTAAGAGGCAATTTATAGTGTTCACTTCTTTGCCACAGGTAACAGTGATAAAACATATAATATAGAACTATTTAAGAAAGGAATAGCTCATTGATAATTCTGGAAAACAACAGCTGGTCCTGCCAGACTGTATTTTTCTTCTGTCTTAAGATGTGTCTGCTTTGGGAACATTTAGCCAAAAGCAGGGTCAGCAAGCAGACAGTGATGTTGGGGCGGAGGGTGATGGGGAGGGAAGAATTAGGCTATCTTAAGGCAACTGAAAGATTGACAATAACGGAGAAGTTTTAGGAGGGGAATAAAGTATCTGACACAGATTGTGCCTAAAGATCAGTCTCATGTTTTCATGTTTCTGTAATCTCAGTATTCGATGCTTTTTACAAACACACTTTAATATATTCATTGTACATCACACCATATCCTGTCTCCTCTCCGGCTTTGTGTAACTCCGCAGCCTTGGGCATATCAGATGTATCCAGGACAGGCTGCAGCCGTGA
Source organism: Pedionomus torquatus (assembly GCA_013398155.1). Taxonomy (NCBI): domain Eukaryota; kingdom Metazoa; phylum Chordata; class Aves; order Charadriiformes; family Pedionomidae; genus Pedionomus; species Pedionomus torquatus. The sequence goes on along the minus strand of VZRU01002624.1, from coordinate 982,227 downwards.
CACGCATGGAAGAGCTATGTGGTGGTGCGCCTGTTTATCCACCGTTTGACTGGCAGAATACCGTGTAGTGGATACAGCTAATTGAGTTGGAAAGGAGAGTTTAGCTTTCTTTTTTGTCTACTGTGGCTTGGAGTAAACCTGACCCTTTGATTTGTGTAATGCTTGGGATAAAATCATGCTGTATTTAGGCACAAGGGGAAAAAAAAATAAAAAAAATTGTGTTTTAATGATTCTGGGCTTGGGGTAAAGGGAAGAGAGAGATGCAGAAGCACAGCCAGAAAAATTCCAGTCAAGACCTGGATCTAGGTTGAATTTTTCAAATGCTGCATATGTAATTCCCTTTCACTGCTTATAAAATCCTTGCCATGTGTTGTTTCAATGCCCTGTCCCTTTACAAATGGCACAGCTCAAATCTCAGCTTGAAATAATTTAGAATATCAGCCCAGGTCAAGGCATCTGGAACTGCATTTCATTTCCTTTCTGTGCTCCTCTTGATGAGGGACACCGCTGTGTTAATGGGGTTTTGTTCATTTCTTTCAGACTGCTCTTTCCCCAGCTGATGTCACGATTAGTGACATCAAAGTCACCTCTTGGCAAACCTTGTGATGACGTGACTAGAGGAAGATTTTTATAACATGCAGGAGATTAAGCAGCAAGTTAGCAGTACTGGAAGAACAAAGCTCCTATTTTCATGCATATATCTACAGTCAAAATGAATGAAGAGAAGGAGAGATGGGAAGTAGGTGATACATTAGTAGAATTATTACTCTGAGGGTTTTTGCTCAGAGTTTTGCAAGAGGAATCAGTGACGCTTTAATCTCTCGCCTCCGGTATTGTTGGTGTCACGTTATATTGTGGGCACGTCAAAATGTAACATGGTGTAACGAGATGTGATCCCTTGGATAAGGCTTTATGTAGCATGAAAAGATTCCTCTGCTTTCTCCTTTTATTATTTACCTTCCCAGAGAAGGTTATGTGTCACATGGGCTTTGTAGAAATAAATGGCTACCCTGAGTTTTCTGGCAGCTTCGCACAACTAGGGAGGATTTTGCTGAAGCGCTGGCCTGAGGATTTTGAAGACTCAAGCTTGTTTCTGGGCTTGGAAGGAAGTATCTGAGAGAACTTGTGGTTGTGTGTCTTGGGGACAGGTTTGGTGGGGCACAGAAGGTAGTCACAAGGTGCTCTGAAATAGCAGAGAGGAAGGGCTGCTGGGCACCAGTGTAAGCTAGTGATCTATGCTGGGTAGTGCTAAGGTGGTCTTGTCAAGACTGGGGATGTTGGAAGTCAGGAATGAAGAGAAGTGGCTGAACTGATGTGCAGGAACCTTGGCTGGTGTCTCTCAGGTGGAGTCCTGTGTAGGGCTGGCCAGTGCTGCTGCTGTCATGAGCTCTGATGTTTATTGCCATTATCAGAACGATTTTGAGTCAGATAAGGAACTGGATGTGCTGTAAAACATAGGATTGAGTGATTCCTGCCTGCCACAGAACTGAACCTTTGTTTCCCAGGTTTTTTTCAAGAGTAGCCTGTTTTATGAGCATGTTGTCAGCTCTTTGCTCTGTCTGTTGCTTCGTGAGTCTTTGTGCTGGGGGGAACGCAGTGTTTGGGTATGGGATTTGGCTGTGACAGCTTCCGTGAAGGGAAAAGGCAGTTAATGAGCCCTGTGGTTTCCTGGCTGGTACTTACCATGGTTATGACTGTAGTGGATGGGATGTCATAGCTGTGGATGTGCTTGTCAGGAGAGGAGCTTTTAAAGGAAGTTTTATCTGGAATAGGGAGATTTCCTTGGCTGGACCTACAGGCTATGGGTCCCTCTTTTGTCACCCCCAGGGAAACTGTGTCTCTGTCTGGCCTCTTCCCTTCCCTGCTTCCTGAGGTTGAAGATCTGGAAACTCCACAAGCTTTTCTGACATTGAATCTAAGTAAGACAAACTTAACTTTTATCAGACTTGAGAGAAAGAACAGAATTCAGGTTTCTGCCACTCCCATGGCAGAATTTTGGTTTCTGAGATGAGAAAGAATTATTAATTTCAATTAGCAGAATTATTTCTGATACGAGAAAGCCCTTGCTTAGAGTTTCTGCCACCCCCTCGCCCCCTATTTTGACTGAGGGAAGAACATCTAAATTAAGACGCTGTGCTTTCTTCTGATATATAGAAGAGATAAGAGTTAAAGCTGTGTTCATCAATTGCAAAAGAGAACACGTTTTATTTTGTTTTGTGCTATTTACAGCTGTTGTCCATTAGGAGTCCTCAAGAGCCTCATTCTCAGCTGCAACAAACAGCTCAGTCCCATAAGTTTAGCTCAGCAACAAGCCTGCAAAACTGCACTAAATCATGGAGATGAGAAAAAGAGGAAAATGATTGGAAATGGCAAAATGCAGCTGATATCTTCGTGAAAGCTAGTTTTTGCTTGATGCTGTTTGAAAGCATTACTAAGGTAGACTGTAATGCACAACTAACTGGAGCAGAATAGGCACTGTGTGCTCTAATTTGAGGGTGGGAAAATATCGGAATGACTAGTAGTTCTGCAGGAGCAAAAGGAGTCTTTTGCAGTCCCTAAGTGCCCTAGGGACTTATGTATACATATTGCTCAAAATATACTAACCTCACAGTAAAGTAATGTATAAGAATGATAAAAGACTAATATATAGCTATTGAAAATCAGAGTTTCAGTTGCTTTACTGGACCAGGCTATGATTGCTGTATAGGAAATCTTTGAACCAAAAGCATTTCACTCTTCTAGTGCCCACCAACTACTTAAGAGGAAGGCATGGAAGTGGGGAGATGGGGGGGGGGATTGTTTCCAAGTCTGAGTGTCTCCCTGAAAGGTGCAACAAATTGTACTGTAATGTATGTATTGAGCAAACTGTGCAGAAGGTACAGTTAGGGAGAAAAATGAGTGCTTATTCCTTGTTTGACTGTGAGATGAGAAATTTCACTTGTATTCTCAGCTCTGACACAGCCTTTGCTTTGTTGGACAAATTGCTAAACAGCTTTTTAATAACATTAAATTTTTCACCATGCCATTCTACCTCCCCATTTCAAGTTAATTGATTAATGATTTGTAAAGCATGTGGAAACCGAAGGACAGCTTAGTGAGCTAAGGACAAAGGCGTATAACTTGCTAATTCAGCATTTGTTTACAAGGGCACTGAGCTGATGCCTTGGGTTTTTTCTGTCCTGATGCCACTCTTAAACCTGTCAGTTGGGGTCCCTCAATTCACACAAGGGAACAGAGCCTGAGCTCTGATGTTTCCTGATAGAGCAGGAAAAACCTATCCTGGCATCATTGTGATGCCCTGACAGATAATGGTTTCCACTAAAGTAAATCTGTCAAGTTGACTTGTGCCAACCCCCAAGATTGTGAATGCTCACAAAAGGATCTTTTAAGACAGATAATTGCTTTGTCCTTTCCTTTTATTTTCGGTGACTGGCAGGTGTCTCCTCCTGCTTTCTCCTATTTCCTTGGCCCATCAACAGAGTGTGCTTAGCACAGATGGGATCTTCAAAGAATCTGCTGTCAAACTTGGTCTTTTCTAAGCATATGTATACTGGGAGTTTTTGGAGACTTTTATAACTAGATGAAATATGTTTGCTTTTTCACAGGAACAGCAAATAACATATCTGATAACAAGGAAACTTTCTTTGTCAAGTTGCAAGTCTACTTTGAAAAAGGTTCAGCGGAGATCCTATCAATGAACTGTTCAATAAGACTGATTTATTTTTTTCAAAAAAGTGACCTGCTAAACCCTCTCCCCTACCCCAGTTTGTCCCAGCTTGTGTCTCCCATGCCAAATGTTTTGCTAGAAACAGCTGAACTCTTCTAGTTGTGACTTCTGAAAATCAGCTTTGCAAATCTCTGTGTGTGTCTGTATTGTATAAAACCGAAAACAGTTTTTCCACCAAAACTAACTGGCTGCCTGAGCTACGTGCATTGTTATCCCTACATTTTGTTGGATGGATATGAAATGATGGTTAATTTTTAGTATTCTACCTCTGCAGTTTATCTGGTTAATGTATTCATGTATTTTCTTGAGTTGTAGCACTTTAACTCGATTAGTTATGATTCTGACCCTGCAACATGGGTTACTGATGGAAATCAGCAGCTTCCATGCCCTTCAAGCCCTTAAGAATGGACAGATGGACGGATCTGTTTAGAAGTTTGGGAAGTTCTCAATTGTTAGTGGTGAAATACTGAAAATGGAGCAGAACCTCAGCAAATTAAGTTTACTTCAGGCTGCCTTTTAAACCTTAGTGAAGTTTGATAGTCTTAACTTTTAAGAATGGCCAGATTTTTAAATTTTGAGAGGCCATAATTGGTATATGCAAAATGCTCTGTAATAGTACATGCGAATATCTGTAAGGTGTCATAGAATAAACAAGCAAAAGAATAAGGTTGAAACTTGAACATGCTGTTCTGAGGACCAAACCTAACATTAATTGGCAAATGGCACACTTGGGGAAAAGTCTAAACTATTTAGAGATGTATTTTCTGGAAGATATGTGTTATGTCAATTAAAAAGGAATAAAACCCACTTGCAAAGATATTATTCAAAGAGAAGTCCAGTCTAGTTAACTCTTTTTTTCTTCTTTTACTTTGTTTGGCAGACAATCGTCCTTATGTGTTTCTTACGGCCCGTGTTCACCCTGGTGAAAGCAATGCCAGTTGGGTAATGAAGGGGACCCTGGAGTTCCTCGTGAGCAATGATCCCATTGCTGATCTCCTGCGGAAATGTTTCATTTTCAAGATTGTCCCCATGCTTAATCCTGATGGGGTCATCAACGGCAGGTGAGTTGTGACGTGTTTATTCTGGGAGCTTGTCCGCAGGCTTTACCCCTGTGCGCATCTCATCTGCAATGTTTCGGGTCAGAAGAATTCCCTTTGCCTGGTGTTTTATTTCTCCTGTTATCAATCTGGTATGGAAAATGTGAATCTGAGATACAACCCGGTGTGCTGACTTGCATTTGTCAGATATATGTGATTCTGTTATATATGTGGTCGTAACATCTCTCAATGTCCTGGATGGACTGTTAGTGGTACCAGAGAAACAGGATATTTTTTTGATAAATGGAGATGCCTATTCTGCTAAAGCAGCAGGGCAAACGTTACCTGCAAGACAGATATGCTTGGGAATAACTGACTTTAATTAATGCTTCGTATAGCTGGGGGGAAGGAAGATGAGTAAGGATCTGTTAAATTTTCATACTTTCATGGAAATTTTTCCATATAATGAAGCTCCCTCCTTGTCCCACCTCTTTTTCAATCTTCCCTCCCACATGTTTCTTAAGAGGTATTGAATCCGAGGTAGGAAAATACTGATTCCTTTCTGTATTCTTTGCCATTACACGGTCTCTTCCCAACTCTACAAGAGTGGAAAAAGTACAACTCTGCTTCTACTATGTCAACATGAAATAAATATCGCTGTGCTACCAGTGAAAGAGGAATTCTCTTTGAAGGCTTGAAGAATACATTGAGCTAAGTTAGGCTTGCACTTTGCTGGAAAAAGTCTCCAGTGTCTCTGTGGAGAGTGGAGTTTGTTCACTTCATTGAGTGTTTGTGGAGTAATAAGTTAATAACTGTCAGTCCTGTCTCTGATGGGGCAGGACATGTTGATCACGCCCCACCAGTAGCTGAGCAGTTGTCTGTTTTGACCTGGTGATAAGGTCTTGCAGGCTTTGGTAACAACTGTCCCCTCACCTTGTTGCAGTGGAACGTGCATGTCAAAGCTGAAAGATCAGCTTAGACAAGAGCTGAAACAGTTGTAAAGTGTAGGGCAACAACTTTTCTTAAGCTATGTTTTTTCCATCTGCTTTTGGGTCAGGCTGTGCAGATCGAGCACTGCAGAAACGGAAAAACAATTCTGAGCGACAACTGAGTTGAGTCTGTCTGGTTCTAAACTAATTCATGTTGATTTGGGGTGAGGGATTCAGCAGCGAGCGGCAGCCTAGGTTTTTCTGGTAGTCTCCAGTCTATGACTATGAACAGTGATAGCTGTTTTGCTGCTGTGCTCCCCAGGGCTTGGGCATATCAGTGGCCTGGGAGCACGTTGCAGAATAGCTGGATGTTGCCCTAGAGTATTCGAAACCTCTGATAGCACCAAATACTTTCTTGATCCTTCCAGGCAGCAGAAGCGAAAAAGAAAGGTTGTGACTTTTTCCCCCCCTTTCTCTTTTTCCTTTCACTGCGTTTAATTAAGGCTTCCAGCAGATGGAGGACTGGAGGGAATGTCTGACCTTTTTTTTTCTCCAGCTGCCAGGAGTGAGCATAGCAGAGAAAGGACCCTCAGGAGAGAGGACGTGGCTCTCGGTGACACCTGGGTGAAATGTACTGCCTGGGCTCGTGTCACACAGGAATGTGGTTTGCCTTCCCTGGTGGAGATGAGCTTAAACCCTAGTTAAATCTGATGATGTATGAAAAAGCTTGATAAGCCTTGCATGTGGGATAGGAGCGGAGGAAGAGGGACTTAGCCATGGCTCTGTTCCTGATTGTGAGGCATCGAAGGGAAAGAAGCATTCCTTTATACTTTAGTTTAAATACTTTTATCCCATGAAGCCTCCTGTGGCCTAGATGTTATTCTTGTTTCTTCCCATGTGGTTTTCTAGTAGCCTTGGGTCTTACTACACTAAAAGAAATACTTCTGTTCCAGACCTCAGATTTACTGGTGACTTGCTGGAGAGAACCATGCACATTGGAGAAGGCAAATATCTTTCAGGCCCTTAATGTGTATATGTCTACTTAATGTTCCAACTTGTCTAGGTTAAATGCTCCGGTAATTTCTGTTATTTTTGTTGAGGGAAATTGTTTTCTGAGGAAGTTGGTCTTTAGTGCATCATTGACCATAGTACTTGTAAGAAGATAGTTGCTAAGTAGTTTTACATCTCTAAAAGGCATTTCACAACCCATTTCATGAAGCAACTTGTTTGCCCTGGGATTCACAGTGGAAGTCCCACCAGGTATCTTTCAACATTCTGCTCAAGAGCCTAGCTCTCCCTCTGCCAACAATCCCGCCTGCTGTTCTTTTCTAGCTTTGTACAAGTTGCCATGCTCTCACACCTTCCCCTCATGAGGAATGGATGTGCTGAATGCATCAAATCCAGTATCCAGACCAGCAAGTATCTTGGCTCTGTGCTGGATGCTGGAAATTACATGTGGTAACCAGCAATCACAGCAAGGATCTCTTCTATTTCAGTGCCTCTGTTGCTTTTGTCTTGGTATCTCAGTGTCTTTATTTAAGAAAGAGTTGGATTCTTTTTTCATGGTGGTTCTTTGAATCTCCTTACTCCCTCTTTCCCAGCCCTGTGTGCTGGGGTGAGCATACTGCTTCCCTGTCCATCACGGAGGTGAGTGCCAGTGCCTGGTTCCAAAGGATTTCTTCCAGCAACCTACCTGCTCAGCTCAGGGGTAGAGTCCTCATCCCAGCAGGACACCACACCACCTGGGAACATTCTGTGGCAACGAGATGATTGACATTCGCTTTGGCTAATGTGATCTGAAAGTTACATGTGGAGAACATACTTCTAAGACAGACAGGACCACAGCAATGCGATTATATTCTGGCTGCATGTGGCTGAGCTGAGAAGCAGCTCTTTACCACCTTTTCCTTCAGTTTGTCTTCTGAGAATCTGCTCCTGTCTGCTAGAGATGGAGAGAACTTTCAGCCCCATCACTGGTGCTAGGTGAAGTCAGTGGTGATGCCAGCATGCATGTACAAGTAGGTTTATCTTCACATAAAAATATAGATCACTCCCTAATATTGCAGCTAATTTGGCTGTTCAGCCTGGAGAGAACTGGTGAACTGTGTTGCTGCATGTGGCTGTTTTGTTCCATCCTGAACAGCAGTCAGGTGTAGGGTTTGTCAAATAATATTCACCTGATCTGATAATGGCTATATATTTCAAATTAGATAAGACACTGTTTTTCATAAAGCTGATCTTGCACTTTCTGCCAGACACTGGCTTTTGGCCACTGCTAGAATGGGATGCTGCCTCACGTTGACCTGTTGTCTGACCTGATATGCTTGTCTGTATGCCTCAGTTTTTGTTTCTTTTGATATAAAGGGCAACAAAAAAATAGTCTTTAAATTTCAATACCAGTAGTGTAAGTCAGCCTGAAGTGACAGCCGTATTAAACTACTCCACAGTAGATGTCCTGGCAGCCTGACTTTCAAGCTGCTCTTGAGAATCCAAAGTAGTAAGTGTTGGTTAGTCTCATGGCTCACTACATTCACCCATGCCTCCATCCTCTTTTTAAGCTAAATCATAGTAAAATAGGAAAGCTTTAAAGGGAATTAATATCTGTTGAGCGTTGGAGAATCCATGAAGAAAAGTACTTCTTTCACAAGGAAAGTGTCATAAAATGCAGTGGGCAAGAGAGTGACCTGTGCTTTATTCCTGGCTCTGCTACCGAGGAACTATGAGACCTTAGTCATTGTCCCCGCCTTTTGGCCAAGTTGTCTTCCTTAAAGAATGCAATAATGACTTTCTGTAACCTTTGAGTGGTTTGAAATGAAGTATGCGTGCTGGAAGGATTTTCTCTTCAATCTAGATCTACTGCTGTTATAACTATTAAGCTTGTTCTTAAGTGGAAAATACTGTTCTCAGAAAACTCCGTAACAGGAGTGGTGCAGAGTAGCCCTTGGTGAAACTTTTTTGACTGCTTTAAAAAATTTCCTCTGTTCAAGTGAAAGCTTTGTACCCTGAAATTAGATCTATTACAGTCACAGTTATGAAAAATGCTAAAAGCAAGCTTCTCTACGGGGACCTTAATTGTGGCAGCACAAAGAGAGGTTGTTATAAGGAACCACAACACTCCTTGCTGTCCACACTGTTCCACATAAACTCATTATCACACATCAGAGTGTCAAGGTGTGTGTGCGCTCAGGGAAGCTTGGGTGGTTGCACATGAACTAGTCATGGGCTTGTATGCTGGCTCTGGTGTGCAGCTGCTGTGCATCCTCCCGGCAGCAGCCTGTTGTCACAGCTGTCCCCAGCATCTGCTCAGACCTGTGTGCCAGCCACATGCGTGCTTGGTACTCCCACGCATGGGCGCAGTCACAACATGGTAGTCAACATTTTGTGGGTTTGGCTGGACTTCTCCAGACACTGTAGTTCTAGATAAATATTGCTATATAGCACACCTAAATTTAGGGTTATTAATTATATCAGTATAACCTAATTTATATCACCATAAACAGCAGTAATAAATGATGCCAAATGCTAAGACTCAATGCTTGCCAACTGTGCCTGTTTGATGAGAGTTTTTTCCCCCCTTCCAGTTCCCAGAAGTGTTAAATTAAAAATGATCAACCTTGCGAGATCATTGATCAAGCAAGAAGTGGAAGCTCCTGGGGAAGCGATTTTGTTGTTAAAAAATACTTCATGTGCAGACTGCTCAGGGAGTGTCTGTGTTTCACGTATTCAGAACTTCTCTTCCCACTGACATATCCCTAAATGGCCAACATCTCAGTTCTCTGTTGAGTTCATGTCTCGCTCCTATGTTGCAACTTCTTTTCCTCTTTCTTTACCCTTCTTAGTGTTTCCTCTTTCTTCTCTTCTGTCTGCTCTCTGTCTCTTCGCTCTCCCCTCCCTCCTATTGAATCAAAGAAGCTTTTCAATGAAAAGAACTTGATGCATTTTATAAATGAATTGAATCAATCAGTGGAGATGGGAGCTGGTGAGTCTTTTTTTAGTAAAGGAAGATGATGATGATTTTGGTGTTTTGTTTTTTTTTCTTTTTGGGATTCAGCATGATTTTTTTCAAAGCCATGGGGTAACCATAGTAGCAGTGAGGAAGAGGAAATCCTGATTTGCATTTTGGATTATAGCCATGGACTATTCTTTATCTGGTTTAAAAACGCCCTGTTCCCTCCTGCACCTGCCCTCCTGCAACACAGGCTGAGGAAGCTTTTCTGCTGCTCAAAGGTGAGGCAGGTGAGGTGCTGGGTTTCGTATCCTGTGGCGGTGATATTCAGTCCCACTTTGTTTATTGCATCTTGTTTTACTTAAGAGGCTTTGTTTATTACCTCCTCAAATC
>VZRU01002624.1:860415-972132 GCA_013398155.1 Pedionomus torquatus | reverse complement strand
CCAGTTTAAGGAGTCAGTTTGTGATCCAGAACTGCATCCTCGAGGACAAAATCTCGAGGTGATGTCACACAAAGCTGTACGACTGCAGAGATCCCTCCTTTCCTCCCCCTCCCTCTCTGTGGTCAGAGGATTGAAGAGGAGTTTAATTTTCAAGAATCTAGCTGTGTATAACTGAACTGGCAATGCACTCTGCAAGCTCTCTCCAAACTAGCTGATCTATGATGTGATCTATGATTTCTCTAAGGATAGTGTGGTGATGTGGGAAGGCTGGGAAAGGCGTGTCAAACTCTGTCATTAATGCAATGGGAGAGTTTGTAGCTAGGAGGGAGAGGTTCAACAGGATTAGCGTGATGCTGTTCCTTGGCAGACCCTCTATGGGTGTATCTGCTATGGTGACTTCAGAAATCCTATGTCTAAATTGGTACCACCGTGTCAAAAGTAGTTGGGCAGGCGTATCCGAAAGCCAAGTAATACTTGGATAAAAGTGTTTTGTTAAAGAGATAACCCTTATTCATTTATAATGATGGTGCTCAGATTTGCACGTTGTAAGGTGGAATATTTACGTGCAGTGATACTTTCCTCAGGACTTTAGAGGAGATGAAAAAGTTTCTCAGCTAGTTGCTGCTCTGGTGCCTCAGATGTTGCTGAAGTTGCCCTCCACTATGAGGGTAGTGATCATGCTCTGGTGGGGAAGTAGAGATGGTGAGCAAGCACTTCTTGTTGGGCAGCTTGGTATTCTCCTCAGCACGCCAGCCTGAAGGCTTTGGGTTCTTTTCTGCCACTTTTATTGTTTTACTGAAATGACGCTTGTTTGAAATGGGTGGAGACCACCTCCACCCCTTCAAGGCAAGTAGCTTTGCTCTTGTCAACCTTACAAGAGTCCCCTTAGTACAGACTTATGAAATTGGAAGCTTAGGGTAGCAAATGTGGCTTGTGTGTGCACAATATGAGATAAAATGCAGGCTGTGGTGTTCCTCTCCTCATCTCCTCAAGCTGTTCCTTGGTGCAGCCAGAAGTGGGGTCTGGCCTTGCACTGTGCACTTCTCAGAGCACCTCTCTCTGCTGTGGGAGCTGCCCTAGTTTTTACCAAGGCCCATTGCCCTCTGCTGATGTGACAGCCTGGCAAAGCCTTGGCTTTCCTTCTGCAGCGAGCATCCTTCTGCAGACGGCTGCACCCCAGGACTCTCCCTTCTGACAGTGCTTCTGATCCAGTGTTGTTTATTCCTTCCTTTATCAGCCGGAGCTGCTGGGCCCCCTGAGTTATTAGCTCTATTCACTCATTGTCAGTGTTTCCTCCTTCATGAGTATGCCCCCATACGTCTCTGCTACCGAGGAATATGCTTTTTCTTCTATTTACTGCTTTTCCCAAGCCCCCACCTCCTCATCCCTCTCTCCACCCAGTGGCCCAATAACAGCCAAGGAGATAAATAAGCTACATAACTCTTCCCAGCTATTATTTTTTGTTGTTGTTGTTGTTGCCCTGCATGGTAATATATATAATAACAAGGAAACAAATCTTATTACTAAAGTAATTACAATAAATAAAAAGCCTAGAGGGGAGATGAAGGAAGGGCCTGTCAGGGGAGTGATTGCAGTAGGATTTCTTAAAATTTAATTTACTTGAGATGTTCTGTGCCACTTTGTTGATACCCTGCTGAGGGGGGCTGTGACTAATTAGCAGCCAGCTGTTTTTCCAACACCCTCACCTAATTTATTGTGTGGCTGAGTCTCTAAAACAGGAGCCTGTCTGCTCTCATTGTCTATGGGACTCAGCACCAGCTTTGTGTCAGTGGCTGCCTTTATTGTTTGGTGCTTTTTTACTCCTGGAAGATGAATAGTTGAGGTTTTAGGTGCTTTGTTGCCATTTCTTTTATCTCCCAGCATATCCCATGTGCTTCCAGGAGTTTAAGCAGGAGAGTACACTCAATCTATTGCATTATAACTGCTTGTCCCAGTGTCCAACCTAATAACAGACCAACAGCACCACTAGTTTTTAACAAATTGCCCAGAGAACTGCACCACTGTCTGCATGCCTTGGTAGAGAACAAAAAAGATCCAGTAGTAGAAAGTCTGGTGTGGACAGGGTCTAGGGTTTGTTAAACTCTAAAGTCTGGGACCTCATTCTCCTGCTTGGAGGTTTCTTATGAAAGTACCATGTCATTTCTTGCCAGTAGAATGGAGATTACAGAACCGTCTGTCTTCTAAATGGGCATGAAAACTAATTAGTTAATGACCATATTAAGATATGGAAGGATTTAATGCACTGTCCCTTCTTTCATTATTCCTCAAGTTGCCAATTGCAAAAGCACGTGCTCTGTAAAGCTCTGAAACAGTAAAGATACCCTATGAATTTTGTGCACCTCCCTTGACTTTTATACCAAATATATGCTGGTGATGTGAGGCTGCCTGGGAATTTCACTACAAAAATCACTTTTTGTGGGCTCAGTGATATTACTGTCTTGGACTACTAAACACTTAAGCTTTTAGCCTTGGAAATTATTTCATTTTAGATAGCTACTACCTTATATTTTCAAATTAGCATGAATATTAGATATGAACATGATGTTCCACAGGCTCAGAAAGGAATAATTTTGTTCTGCATTCGTGTCTATTTTCCTGACTGACTATGGGAGTTCATAATCAGATGTGTGCACTCCTTTGAAGACATTTCCAGGAGCCAGGAGACTGGTGTACAAAGCTAGCTTTTAGTAAAGTTAATGAGATGATTGAATTATGTTATTATTCTTGTTAGCTTGATTGTGTATCATTATGCCTTTTGTTTGTTATTATGCTTATTTGAGTCCCCTTTGTGGTATATTATTCCCATAACAATATTGCCTGTGCCTGGCTCTATATAGAGGCAAGCAGGGAGCAGCTGGTCCCTTGTTAGGAGCTGATGCATTAGTGGCACGGCCCGTGCATTAGGATTGGTGGGAATGACAAGGATGCTGGGCTGTTGGCTCTTGTGCAGCCTGGTCCATCTTGTCAGCCCTGGCCACAGTAATGCACCTCATGCAAGTGTGAGCTTTGTAGTTACAGGTCTCCTTCAGAATTACATCCTGGGATGGGGAAAGCATCCTGCTGCAATGACTTCTACAACCACCTGATGAATTGTTGTAAAGGATACCTCAGCATCATCAATGCAGGAATTGGAGAATTGCATTAGAAATCTCTTTAGATCCTCTTTGAATTTACAGGAGGTACCTGAGAATGTGGCTGCGTAAGTAAACCTACACTGACAAACAGTGAATTCCAAGTGAATCCAAAACAAAAATGCAAGCTGAACTTGGATTTTACATTTGACTTGGTTGTGATGGGTATCAAATACTGATATCAAAGTTGAATATTTTGGAGGCGAACTGATGTCATGAGTAAAGGGGCTGGTTTGGTCACCCATCTCAAGATCAGGTCTGCTTATCCAAGTTAACGCTTATTGGAAGCTACAGATTCAGAGCTGGAGTTGTTCATCGGATGGGAAAAGAGAAGTCCACAAAATGAAATGGTAAAACCTTCACTTTTATAGATGCAGTGAAGAATGTCCAATACTTTACTGCAATATCCACACTACCTGGAAAGCTGAAATTGCCTGGGAATGAAAGTTATTGTCTCTTGTAATATACCTTCGCATATTACACTGTGTAATAAATCAGGCAGTATTTCTTTTGCCCTGAAAACTGGACATCCCTGGAGTTCCAAGTGACATTTCACGTTTTATGTGACCATTCAGTCCCTTTAAAGTATTAAAACACATCATTTTTTTTGTGAAATACATGCAGAAATTGTTATTTTAAAGCCTACAAATAAAAAAAACAACTCTGAAGCTTAGTTGTGCAAGTATAAAGCTACTTTTCCATGATTTTGCTTTAAAAATTTCTGGTTTGGATTATCTCTATTTTCTCTAATTTGTCCTTTGTTTTTTTAACATTTTTATTTGTTTCTGTGTTTCTCTCTCACTGCTCTCTCCCCTCGCTTGTAATCTGTTATCCAAGTGTAATAATAAAAGCTGGCAAAGTACCGTGAAAGGAGCAGAGCTACTAACGGCCTTGGGTTGGAGAAATGGACTGGCAATCGAAAGTGGTGTTTGTAGGAATGGGACGAAGAGGCTTCGTCCCATTTTTCCACAAAAATAAGCTTCACTTGAAAGCTTGTGCAAAAATGCACCTACAGAGGACCAGCTGAAGCTGAATTGTTCGCCTGTGCACACGGTTCGTATGATTGCACATGCAATTGGGGTAATTACATGGGCAAATCGTGCTCCAGTGATTTCAGTTAAATTGCCACCCAGATTTAGAAATCCAGCTGACTGTCCTGCAGAAGCAGCAAGAAAAAGGAAATCGGGAAATGGAGTCAATGTTGAAATGACAGAGTGAGAAATCAAAACCTCTTCTGCANAAAGCAGATCTGATTCTTGAAGGGGTAGAAAACTGAAGAGCTTTTGAAGTCCAATAGCCTGAGCTGAGGAGAGGAAAATTAAAAATAGCAGAGGGTGAGATTGGCAGGGGAGAGAGCTCTAGTAGTGATGCACCTGGGTCTGCTCTTACTGCAAAACTCTGAGGTTTTACCCAGCTCTATGGTATTGTAACCCAGATAGGGACTCTCGGGGAACTGCAATGATATTTTACTGCATGGGAATAGTGGTGATTTATGCTGTAATATTCTGTAGGAATTACACTACTTTCAGAATTGCATGGAGCTGAGCAACTTTTCTATGGCCTTTTAGAACTGGTTTGTTGAATTTCACAAGATGTGTCCTTCTATAAAATGGCTTCATTATATCCCATAGGACTCTTCCGTGTCTGGGGAAGCAGAACACAGAGAAGTGGTAGTGAACGGCATAGTCTAGATCCTAGTTCACCTTTTGGATTTTTTTATCATTTATCTGCCACAAATGACAAGAACCTAAGGCATAATTATTATAATAGTTGGGGAAGAACTGCTATATTCTACTGTATATATGTATTATAGAAAGCAAATAGGAAAAAGGATTTATTTCTAAATATTTACACATAGCAGTCCATTGTCAGGTCAGTATCTTCATGTGGTGCTGGTTTTACTTGCTTTTGATTTTATTCATTTATTTTTTTTGTCTCTGACCCTATACTTAAAGTCTCCTGTGAAGCTTCCTGAATCTTCCTCCTCCTTTAATGTTACCAGGCAATAACAAGGGGCGAGTCTGAGGATTTCTTCAATGTACATCCAGTGACAGCATCTCTAGTAGTACAGTTTCTTTCTCTGTCTCCTATGTTCCCCCTATTTCTCCCAAAATGTTGATAAGCTCAGCTTTTGAAGGAGAAAGAAGTATCAGATCTCCCAGGGGACACTTGCTTCCACTAAGCACTGCCAAGTGCAGAAATTTGGTTCCCAGTTTTGGCTCTGGTCCGTGGTGTTTTCTACCAGCAGTATCGTTAATAACACTAATGAAAACTTATTTCTTGAGGAGTGTTTCTTGTATTCATTGTCTGTTAACTAACAAAAGAACATTAACATAAAAACAAAAGGCAAAGATTAAAAAAGTGATGATTTTTCTGTCTTTTCCATAATGGTTATGGCACATAAGAGGATGTAAAGTGCAGAGCAGCTGAACACTCATAAACTAGTTTAATTCCATTTAGAAATGAAAAGAAGCAGGGGAAGAGGCTTACGTAGCAATGTAGTTTATTGCACTAATCAGTCACTTGTACAGAGCACCACCATGGTTTTAAATCCTTGCTCCAGTGACATGAAAAAAATCGGTGGTCTCTCATCCAAGTCTCTAATAGATTTTGGCCTGTATCATAGAAATCTCTAGTACCTCAGTGAATTCTGCTCTTAGGTGGATATAGCATTAGGCAAAGCAGATCTGGATTGTACCCCAAGATCTGAGCAGTGATGCCAGGTCTGAGAGAGGAGTAGAAGGAGGTTTGGGAGATTAAGACTGAGCTACATTTTACTGGGATAGTTTCAGGTGACAAGAATAACATCTTTAGGTTTGGGCTGAGATCTCTGGAAAGGCAGTTGACATTTTGTGGGCTGAATTCTCTGCATGGGAAAGGGAAACCTGCTCCTGGTTTACCTGTCTAGTGTCTCGCTATAAGCACACATAAAGGTTAAGCATGGAAATCCCAAGAGTGAAGGCAGTGGGAGAATAGTCGGGTTTCTCCCTCCAGAACCATGTGTGTTACATTAAAAGAGTTTCCTTTAGAATAACTTCATGTTTGGGGAATGTGTTGTCCTGTCTTGTGCACATGCTAGTTTCTGATGCAAGCGGAGAAAAGCTATGTGCTTCAAATCACATTAATTTCTGTCTCTTTCCCTGACATTCAGGTGAGGGCACCCTTGAACTGTGCAACTTCTCGATCTGTCTTTAGAAAGATTTGAACAGTGCATAATCCCATCCAGCACACAGTCTGTTCAAACTCAAATAATGTTCGTGTCAACGGCTTTGAGCTTTCAGACTCGTAACACTAATACAGCTGGGAATGTAAATAAAAAGGAGAATATTAAGAAAGAGCCTCTGTTGCTGTAAACAGCAGAAATAATCCAAATCAAGTACATCTTTCCATTAAGGACTTTCTTACCTAAACAAAAGCCCAGCTCAGGGCTGTTATTTAAAAAGAACTGGCTTCGCGAGTGTTCACACCTCTCCTTTTTCAAACCAGCACATAACCATTCTGATGGTGTGCACTGACGACAACAATTTATTCGTTATATCTTTTGTCTCAAAGGGTCTTGGAGTGCCATAACAAAGTACCTCCTTTACTTTCAGGTATTCCTTACTGTACCGCTTTTGGACTGATGGAAAGTAGCTCTTTTGTAACCTCTGAACCCATTGCCTCTGAACGCTGCTGGGAGTTGCTGGTTTTAATCAGCTATTTAATCTGCTATCAGGCAGAAGTTGTGGCAACTAGGTCTGCAGCAGATGTTGCAAACTAGAGTGATTTGGAAAGAAATCGCTTAGGTGCAATCAAACCCCTTCTGTTTTGTAATTTTTTTTCCCCCTAGGCATTTTTATTAATCTTTGAGAAACACCTGTGGCAGTTCTGTAACCATAATTTTACTTGCACAGTCTCAAACAGGATGGTTGGTCCCTAAAGAGCCTATATCTAGCAAACACATATTCTCCACGATCTAGCTGGGGTGCATGTATGATTCTGCCATGGCTAATTTTTGTATCAGCCTGACGTTAGCTTGAATAAGGAGTATGCTTTGAGATTTGTCAAGAACCCTGTAGCTCAAGTGACACTGTATTCTATGTGTGTAAACACATATATAATCATGGTAATAGAAGCCATTTTGATCCAGATTGTCTGGATTGAAACGCTGCAGTTGTGCTTGATAAATACACATGTGTTTGCATGCACAGTTACTCAAGTTGAGGTTTAGGCATTTAAGTGGCCATTTGTGCTCCCATTTTCACCCATTATGTTCATACTGCAGGAATGGATTTGTGCAAATTAGGCACACAAATATGCATATGTTTTGTTATGTGTCATCCTGAATACATGTTGCCTTACTTGGACATAAACTTGGATTGATTTAGCTTCTTCCCCTTGAAATTTCTATTCTAATCTGAGGAATGCGAACTGTGGTGTCTGAACCGCAGTTCTTCAGCAGCATGTTTTCCTTTTCCAAATGGCTAACTCTCGTAATTGTTTCTGTAATGTAAGCTAATATTTCCAGCTAACAGTTATTTAGGGTACTGTCACAGCAAGCTGTAATTCAGCCCCGTTGCCTAGTGGTCCAAGTAATGACCAAGGCTTGCCCCTAGCTGAATTATTGTTCTTTTGCTTCTTACTTTCCCTTCATACACATAAACAAGTCTGTCTTTATGCCAAACTCTGAAACACAAAGGAAGGCAGAAGCTTTATTATTGATTCAGAGCCTCATCCTGGCAGCTTTGGAGAGAGAACTGCTTATAGGGGCATTAAGGCCTTTGAGGACCTTCTTAGTGTCATAGCCCATCAGATTTCTTGAGGGTCACCGGGTTCTATGCTGTCACATCTTTAATATCTCTACATAGAGCATCTGCTGCTAATGCTTGAGAGGAATAAGAGGTCCAGTTGCTTGGGACTAGACAACTATTAGGCTAATATGAAGCTGCTGCTCAGAGACCCTGAGTACACTGAAATTTGTACCAAAACTGGGAACCTTTAAGTCAGCTGACTTATGGATATAACACTTGAAGATTATGCTTAATATACCTCCTGTGATTCTCATGTAAGAGAAGACCTAAGGAAAGGATGGTAGCAATGTGAATGCCACAGAAGTATGAAGTTTTGTCATAAATTATTTTTTAATTTCTTCATGTTAATCCTAATAAGAGTTAGCATAATAAAAGTTTATTGATTAATTTTCAAGCTGTAATTTGCCTGTGATTCTTTTGAATGAAAATAATATTTATATGAAATGGAAATATACAAAGACTGCATAACAATGACCTAATGAAGTGGCAAACCGTGTCTTTTAAATCACTTATTGTGATCCAAACTGGCATCTTAATTCTTGGAATTTAACGCTGTTCACACTGGTGGAGTCTGCAAATCATTTGAAGTAATATGAAAGTTTATGTAACCTGGAAAATGCTAACAAGTACAAGATGCATTTATGAAATGGTTCATAAAAGTTTGAGCCAGGAATGATGGTGGGAAGCTTTGTAAATTGCTAAAAGAACATGAAAAGGAAGGTTATAATTTTGACTTTCTAAATGACGATTCATAGACAAACAGGGTGGATGGTAGGACAATTTGCCTGGTTGGATGCGGGAGCTGTGCTCAACCATGGGTACTTCAAGGACACTTTGAGTAAAAAAGGTCAGATCTGGACTCCTCTGAAGAGTCACGGGTGCCCAGGTGCTCTGCAGGGACGGAGCATGGAGCAGGGCAGGATGGGGTTTATCAGAACAAGCTGGGAAAAGGGGTCTGACCCCATTGCATACAAGTGTTTTGGAGACTGGAAGTGTGGGTGGAAAGTTGTGGCCTTGATCATTTCACACTGGAGGGGAGAAGGTAATTCAGGATGTAGTAAGCAAAGAAAGAGGTGCGAGTGCAACAGGCTGCTTCTTTCTGTGCTCAGACAGTCCAGACATGATAAAGCAATCAATTAATTTGAGCCAGTAGCGTGGCCAGGCTACATTCCTGCAGGCTAATGGCAAAAGAACCTGGACTGGTCATGGTTTGATGGCTGTCTGTGCAAAGACTTAGGAGACAGCAAAGAGACTCGTGGATTTGTGTTAGGGTAACAGGCCCAATCAGTGGCTCCTGTCTCCTCTTTGTGTTTTTCAGGTGTCACCTGGGAACTAGCTGAAATTTGGCATTAGTGAGAGATGTCTGATTACTTTACGTAGCCCAAAGCAGAACCTGCTGGATAATATCAAGAGGCCTTTGCTCCGTTTTGTACCCTTGAAGTTGTTGAAGAGATAAGATATGTCTCCATTAGGCAGCCAAGTTCAGGAGCTTATCTGCATGTCAGCCCATTAGAGATCCTCTTTCCCAGACTGGAAAGGAGATGGAACTCTCAGTAATTCTCTCATACTTCATGCTCATAGACTGTCTATTCTTTTTCCACTTCAAAATGTCACATTGGATTCCTGATGGAATTAGAGATTTCTGTCTTCCTTCTCTCTGCTAGACCTCTGACTTTTTTCTGGTTTTCTTCTACTCTGAAGACTTAATTTCTCACATATGTGAGACAGGGTGAAAATTAAACAAACAAGCTGGCAGATAGACAGAATGGTTCTTCATGTCTGGAAAGCTGCAATGAGCTGTGACTTAGGAATTACAGTGCTTCATATTCAAACTTTTCTTTTTTGATGCATTGGTGTGGCACAGGAGCTGACAGTGACATATGGAGAAGGCCCTCTTAGCAGGATTGAGGCTGTTATGTGATAAATGACACAGTATGTCAAAGGACTTCTGTTATCCATCATGCTGGCTTCCTCTGAACATGCTCTCCCTGGAGAGAGAAGTAGGTATACAAATGGCTAGGGAATGCCATAGGTAGGGTCAATGGTGTGTTTGAAAGAGAAAATAAGAAAGCTGGAAAGTACATTTTCATGTGGGAATTAATAACCTCTGAGTTTTGAATTCAGAATTTTAAAGTCATTTTTTGTTCAGACATCTGAGGTGCCTTGGTTTTACATCTTTATCTTATATATAAATTACATCTTTATGAGCCTTACCTTCAACAGAAGTTGTCTCCAAAAGTGGTCCAGTCAAAAGGTTTCAACCACCACCCAGATTCTCAGTGCTGAACAGCTGAGCTCATCCTCTGTAGGACACTTCCTAATATTGTTGATCAAGTTAAGAAGTAATGGGGCAGTAAAGGAGCTTTCTCAACTCTGCACCTTCCAGTGTTGGAAAGTCTGTTGGCTTTTGATCTCAGATTTCTTCTCTCTGCCACTTTTTTAACCCACTAGTACTTCTTTATTTTTTTAAATTCATTTCAGATTGACGTATGCACCATGTTCAAGAGGAGCAAAGGATATGTGGCATAATGTAGGCACCTGTCCATTTCAACCTCCTGTAGTCCACCTCTTTTTTTTTTTTTTTTTCCCCCCATCAGCCTTAATGGCTTTTTTTCCTCCCCTACCTGATTAATGGACCCTCAATAACTATGTAGTCTATAAACCTAGACAGGACAAGTAGTCTGTCTCTTTTGATCCCTGAACTCCTAAAAGCCTGATTCTGACTCTGCTTAAGTGATGTTTATGTGCCCACATGCACAGTAGTAATTGGTGCAGAATATCAAATGTCACTACTTGACATTTCATTCATAACAGTAGCATTTAAAGTAAAGGCTTTAACTTGATGATTCACCAGTGGCCAGTGTCAAATGATCTGGGATGGTGTTCATGTTACAAGTGTCAATCAACAAATGGATTACTGTGGAGATAATTTAATCAGAGCCCAACAGTGAACTGGCTTTAAAAAAAAAAAATCCCCTTGCTTCTACATTCCTACTGCAGCCTTATTGCATATGGCTACAACTTCTGTAGCCCCTTCTAACAAACCCATTTCTGGGAGGATGGATGCCTCAGGTTCATTTGCTCTGTAGTGAAATACAGGGCTTCAGGTTCCGTGGCTGTTGATCTGGAAGCTCCTGCCCAGAACAAAACTTGCTAAACACAAGCCAACCTAAATATATAGATAACTCAGCCTCCTCCAACTCCCAGTGCTGCTGTGCTCCCCTTTATTTGACAGTACAGCTTTTCCTTCACAAACTCTTCATGTGATGAGACACTTATTTCAGCTGTTGACCCCTATCAATGACCCCTCACTGGGAGATCAGGTGTAGAGAACCAGGCTATTATCTGCCTTCCACTCACACGTTTCTAATCAAAGCAGCCAATTTTGCTAACGCCTACGGCTGAAGTCACAGTGAGGGAGACCTGGCTGAGTACAGAGAAAAGCAGTGCTTGGAATGACAGAGCTAGGGGTAAGAAATCCTAAGGGTAAGGCTAAAAAAGAAAAGTCAAGCTGGGAGAAAAGATGAACAAGCAAAGCTGGGAGAAATTCTAAATTCCAGTTTCAGATTTAATACAGGAAGTTGTGAGAATCAGTCGGCGGAGTGGAGTAAAGCATCTCTGCACCCTCCATGCATCTCTCCATGTTCCTTTAGCTTCCTTACTCCAATGAACACTAGCGCACTGGCATTGTATTCTGCTTTTAGTGTGCATGCTTAAGATAAAACGGGTTTTAAAAAAGATTAAATAAAATCCAAAGCAGCCCTGACAGAAAAATGTCTCTTCAGATGTTAAAAAGGTTAACGTTTACTCCAGTTATGATATCTGTTGAGTCTTTCTGTTCTGGTTGTTGGATTCTCTCTAGATTCAGGAAAAACCCAAAGTTTTGAGTGCCCATGTACTGTGATCAGAAGAAAGGATGTGCAGCAGGGCTGAGTGGCACCTGCTTTGGTCTTCAGAAGTTATACTCCAGAAAACCAGCTGTTTGCAGTTGTTAAATAGGGCAGTAATCCCTGATGATGTGTCAGACGTTTGTGCTGTTCCCTCCCTTGGAGTGTTAGTTTCAGCTGATAACTGTGCTCCTTGCCTATTCTCCATCATGATGTAGAGATATCACTTTATCATATTTGAGGATTTTAACTGCACTTCAATAATAGGTAAATGATACCAGTGTCTTATAACCTGGCAGAGCAGTCACAAAGGATGAGCTGGCATATCAGGGTGGATGTTGAGGCACTGCTTCAGCATCTTCTTTTGATTTTCATTTTTTTCTGGTTTAGAGGTCCTGTAGGATGCAATTGCTTTTGGGGACTGTTAACATTGTATTGTTAGCTCTGGATTTGAGAACAGCTGTTGTCTTCAGTGCCTGTATGTTTCACTGCCTGCTTTATAATTGTAGCCCATAAATTGTGTTGGGATTCTTGGTTACAAGGAGCGTACTAAAAATGAGATTCTTTTCAGTATTTGTGTTACTTTGCAGAAGACAGGGAATGGGGGAGGGGGGGGAAATCATTGTCAAATGATGAGAGAGTTGTGTTTTTCTTATCTTTCTGGGGTTTTATGTGAGCAAGACTTTGGCATTTTTTCCAGGGCTGTAATCAGATGTTCACCCAGTGCTACTTGGATTTGCAGCATGAACTTTCAGCCAGAACCACCACACTGCAGCAGCTTCTTAGCCATAGGAAACTGATATTAGCATCTCTTCCAGTGAATGACTGATTCCTCATTTGTAATTCTCTGCAGTAGGGCTAATGGAAGATGCTCTAAGCAAAGTCCTGGGTCTCTGTGTATAAACAAAACAACACTGAGAAATCCCCTGAGGACCAAGTTGGTTTTTTTTTTCTTATGCTTTATACCTTTTCAGTTATGTGAATAGTAATGTAAATAATTTGGTTGTTTTTTCTTGCTGTCTCAAGATACAGTATTTTTTTCCCTTGCTTTATCCCCATAGGGAGTTAGATCCTAATTCCTTTGCAGTTCACAATCTGTGTCTCTTTCTTTCCCTTTTGCCATTTCTTTCTCTGTGCATGCCTTCCACTCCCCATACAATTCTGCTGCTTCTGCTACTGTTTTTTGTCTGCTTCTCTCCCACTTTTCTTTTTTTATTTATTTTTGTTTTGGTAATAGACTGGAATTATTTGAAGTTCTTGCTTAGCGTGAGGTGGACCAAGGACCATAGAAGTTTCAAAGTGCCCTGGGGACAACTCGGAGCTCTGTTTACTGTTGTTTCCTGTTAGTAGAGAGACTGTTTGAAAGTAGTTGATTCTGCCAGATGATTTCAAAGAAGGACATCACAAAATACTGCAATTTATAGAAGCCAGTTCTGACACAGCAGATAGAATTTTTATCAGTTTCTTTAGCTGTTCTCAGGTTGACAGATTATGATATAGATTTGGTATCCAAGGTCTTAGAAGTTATTTGGGATCTTATGAGTTTTAGGAGATGTAGTGATGATTAAAAAGGTGTGTTCTTAGCATTAGCTATCTTTAGCATACTATATTCTGACCTGCCGATATGTCTTGTTTCTCTTTCTGTCCTCCCTCTGTGTTGCTCTGCCACCGTACCCCAGTAGTGACATGTGGAATCCATCCACTCTGCCACCTGAGAAAACTCTGACCTAGCAGTTCTCCTGCATTTGTAACATAATTCTTCCTTTCCTATTTGATAAAATGTGCAATATTATATTCCTTAAGTAGCTTTGCTCCCCACTGGCCTGCGCTATTACAATATTATTTCCTATAACTTATGTAGAACTGTTTTATATTAAATAATAGCAAGTGTTAAATGGTCTCATTATTAGCATTCAGAAATCTTTAGTGGAGCTTAAACTTTCCTCAGATCTGGAGCAAACTCAAATCCCATTAAAAGATTCCTGGATTTATATCTTCAAGCCATAGCTTTCCCTTCTGTGTCAATTTCCTTTCATCACCAAGGAATAACAAGCCGTGCTTGTAAATTTTCTGGCTAAAAATTCAGGGATTAAAACATTGATGACATATTGTGAAGAATTAGAAACAAAGAGCAACTATCAGCCTTGAAAATGGCAGCAGGTTTCTTTGTTTCTCCTCCTTGGAACTCATTTGGCTAAGTGAAGTGGGATTGGGTTTGATCACTTATTTTAAAAACTGTGTTAGTAATAATCCATTTATCTGCGGGATTCATGAAAGGGCCCCTGGATTCCATGACTTACTGTAAACATCTCTGGGGTTTCGCACTCAGTATCTGCATTTGATGCCACTCATCCCAAATAGGTGAAATGTACCTCAGCAGGGCAGGAAAAGGACTTGAAATCATTTAAAAGTCACATTGGTTTTTATTTAGATAAAATTAACTAGTATATGTTTGGGTTTTTTTTTAGTTGTGTGATATGAATAAAACATTTGTCTGTGTGGAGCTGATTGTAATGTAATGTTCCTGTTGCTTCCAGTAGGGATTCAGGAAGGGAGTTGCTTTTATATACTGTTGTACCTGGAGATGAAAAAGATAGGTGTCCAGTAGGGAACAGAAAAGAAATATTCATATATAGTTTCTGGAATTATTTTTATTTTGGGTGTTCTGCCACAGGCTTGACAGTGGGTACACTTTAGAGAAAGATCATCTTATATGCTTAGATAATCAGTGGCATATCTGTGATGGATCAGGGTCTACAAAGGTCATTGATGGATCAACCCACTAAAGATAAGGGTTCTCTTATTTCCTCTTTTTTTGAGCAATGTTTTTCACCATTTGGAACCATTTCAGCACTGTGACTTTGAAACATAACAAAAATTTTTATAGTCGATAGAAAGCATCTTTTCTTTCATAATGTGCAATGTAGTAGAAGTTAAAAGGAGAAGGTAGGAAAGCATAATAAAGAATTGAACAGATATCATGTGGCAATCCTAGTCCAACAGGACAAAACCTTACACTTGTCATCATCAAATTCAGTAGGTGACGCCAAGTGGCAATACTGAGTTCTGAGCATGCCATTATGATGGGTGGTAAGGAAAGACTTTTTTATCTGTTTGCTGAGGTAATCTTATGGCCAGGAACAGAAGGAGTGAGAACCATTATGACTTTGTTCTAAAGAATTTATTTTCCCTGAGTTCCTGTCATTACTAGAAATTATTATTTTTTAATATGTAGAATGATGCCCCGAATACTAACAATATCTGTGGCATTAGAATTTGAGCCTATGAATGTCCTGAAAAATTGTATTCTGCTGGCTAATCCTGCAAAGTAGACAAACAGCAATTTGGTTAATTCTCATTTCCTCTATTTCAGGAAATGGTATGTAGATGTCTAGGTGACTTTCTGAATAGCCTTGTGTGAAGCATTTCTACAGACTTTAGCTTGAAGGGCACATTGGTGAACATATGGACCTTGGCTTGTGGCTGGATTCCGTTTCCTACATCCCACTGTAGATTCACAGTTGCTCTGCTGGAATAAGTGAAGCCGCTTTGCAGCCTGACAGTATAACTGGAAGCACAACCCAACTGCGATGTGTAAATTGTTCCTGTTTTTTTATTTATCCCCCTGTCTTAAGAACCAACTGCCAACTTTATCTCTCAACCAGTCAGAATCTGGCACTGAAACATCTGGCGAAAATGTGATTTGCCTCTTTCACAAGTACCAAACACTGTCTGTGTAGGGTTGTGATGGAAAGGAAACTCCATTTCCTTTGGGAACAGCAAAAGAAAGATGTGTACTGATGCTTCCTTGCCATTGCACCTTTTGCTAGGATGCGTATCTGGACACGCATGCTCTCTTACAGAATATGTATTTACTGTGCAGCAAACCTAGATAAGTATTCATTAAAAATGTAACCCACAATCTCAGCCCATAAATGCAAGGTTCAGTTTCTCCAAATGTTGCATAGTTATTTCCAGTGTGACCATTCTGGGCTGAGTTTGAAACATAGATAAACGATCAGGTTAATGGAGCAGCAAAGGCATATTTGCAGTTGCAAGCAGAGAGCTAAATAATAATAATAAATCAGTAAGTAAAGAAATAAACAAAATTCAAGCAGCTCTCTTCTCTGAATGCTATTAAGGGGCTGCTGTGTCCATTCAGTCAGCGTAGTTGCTTTGCATTTGATGAAATCCTGCAAAGTGGATGTAAATAACACTTTGAGAATATAGTTGACTCAAAAGTCCCTTTGCAGTAATGGGAAACATGTTTTGGAATGAACTTGAACTCAGGTCACTGAGTCAAGGTACCTAGAGAAGTGTTTTTTTCCTTCAAGTCTCTCAAGTTACTTTATGCATACGGAAATAAAAAATAGGTCCATGCATTTGTCCTAAGCCTTATTCTTAACACTTTCTCGGCTTCAGGAGGATTTACTAACCTGTAAGAAATATGACTGAATTGATTCCCTTTGCTACTTCGTTCATGTGGTGTCTCCCAAGCTGCTGCTCCAGCAAGATTCTTTCTGCTTCTTGAGGGAGAGCTCACGTCAATAATAAACACTGGGATGTGTGTTGAACCACTGCTCTCGTTAGAAGTTTTCTATCCTAGAGAATTTTTTTTTGTGAGATGCAAGTATAGTTTATAGCAGAATTTGTGATGGATGCAAACCAATTGATCTTGGAACCTGCTCTAAAGCATTGTCATTGCTTCAGATAGCATCCCTGCTGAGATGGTAGATATGAGTGGAAGTTGGCAAAGGAAAGAATAAGGGAGAGGAGACCCCCTGAGGCATTCCAGCTGAAACAGTGATGTAACCTGTCACTGAATTATGCGAGAAACTCTTAGGAAACTTGCTATGGACCATGACAAATCGTCCCTGGAGGACCCCATAGGATGAACCGAAGTAGCTGTGAAGGAATACCGTGAAAGTCCAAAACTGTTGCTCTCTGTGAGGCTGGAGTGGCTTTGTGTGTGTATCTTACAGGCCCTGTTAGATGAACGAGACCTGCTGATTGTTTGTCCTCTGGAGTATGGCAATAGCATGATGCTTTATTAGAGTAAACTGGGACCTTGGAATAAATGGTGACAGCAAATCAGTCACTGACTACTGACTCATCCTGTTCCATTTGTAGGCTGACAGCAGAGACCGTTAAATTAGGTTAATTCCTTCTTGTGCTCTACCTCTTGCAAAGAGAACATTTAACCTGTATATCAGAGGATCACTCTAGCATGGAGAAAAAGAAAAAAAGGAAACTCACCTATTTACTTTTAGTATCTAAATTGGTTGTTCTTTGTGATAGACTGAAAGGCTGCCCGTGGAGAGTGAGGCTGAACTCTAACATCTTTCTGCCAATTCTAGACAAGTGAGCTCTACCCAAAGGATGGAAGAGCCAGTAGCACAAGTTAGGACAGCCCTGTGGCATCCTATTATCTTCTCATTGCCAGGCCAAACATCCATTTTGGCAGCACTGAACCCAAATCCTCCCATTCCAGCAACTCCGTGGTGTCAATGATAAATAGTCTGCTCATAATGGCTTGGCATTCTTTTTCCAACTGTTGTGGCAGGAGGCAATGCATCTTGTATCTGGTGTGCCAATAGTGTGTGCTAACATTAAAACTCTTTCCAAGTGGAACTCTTCCTTAGTGCTTTGCTGATAGAAAGGTAAAGCAAGAGACTGTATGAGAGTCAGAAAGGGAACCTGCATCTCTTCACATACTCTTATCTTTATCCACAAAATGGTTCTTGGCCTGTTTACTGTCTTTACTTGGAGAAGAGCTTATAGTAGATCAGGCTGATTTTCTAATGGAGCTTTACACTTTGAACAAACTGAATTAAAGGCTGGTTGGTAGACTTTTTTGGCTTGTCTTTGTTGTGACAGTGTTCAACTCTTTAAGGCTTGCTTAGTTTCTGAGAGGGTGGAGAGATGGTCTTCTCAACATAAGAATGCAATGTGAACTTTCTGAGCAGCATTGAAAGCTCAAAAGGAAACGCTGTAGCAGGGATATATGCCGTGTTAATTTGCTGTTGCTGATGAGATCCATTTTGAGTCTCAATACCTTGTTCTTTTCTATGGTGGACTATTTCTACACTGTTTAGAATATTTTTTGCTTTACTGTGCAATTCCTGAACTTGTTGATCAAGGGAGACTTTGCAGCTGATAGGACTTAGCATGAGAGATAAGTAATTGGAGGTTATTCATTCATATATATTCAGTGATATTCATTGTGAGTTCATGGATCCTATTACTTATGTGAATGTATCTAAACATCAAATGGACTGCACTGGGGCATCAAAGAAGGGACACATGGGATAGCCAGATGCCACAGGTGAAGCAAAACTATCAAGTATATGATGCCTTGAATGTATGTTAAGCACCAAGTCCTTCTAACTTTGCCAGTCTCTTCTTATATTATCTTATAACAGCTGGAGAGCTGTGCTTGTACCATCCAGAGGATGTGTTCAGAAGCATTCACCAGCATGGAGGCTGTAGGGTATAGCCTTACAGACAGGAAGACATGAATTTGTGGTTTTGGATGTAAACAACCATGCTATTAGTTCATCCTTAGCATCTGTGGACCATCCAATGAAATATTTATTGTGGATAGCAACAGGTACTGTGTGCCACAGAAGACATGAGAATCCTCCTTGCAGACAAATGTGAGGAAAAGGCATTATCCTAATCTTCAGTCATTGAAGAATGGCTCACAGCTGGAATCATGGAGGTTTTATATTTCCTCTAGAATACTTCTACTTTGAAATTTGGCAATTCTTTGGCTGCTTGAACACTTTATGCCTAGGAAGTCACCTAATCACCTCTCCCTGTCTGATGGTGTACAATCACATTCTGTGATTTCTTCTAAGCAAGTCACATTCCACCTGGCAGAGCTGGGAAGTGCTAGACTGAAACCGCGCTAAGCAATTCCAACCTGTTTCAACACCCGCAAAATTTGTGTTTTCCTAATGTTTACAGGCAATCGCAGTTACTGCCTTTCTGGTAGGCAGCAGCTGGGGGCTGATGGCAGGCCAGCTGCAGCCTGCCACAGCCACCACTGGAGTGCCTGCATGTATAAAAATGATAAAACATCCAGCCCTGCAGTTGCCTAATTGCAGCTGGGATTTTGCAGCTGTGGAGTCACACCATGAGAAATACATTCAATGCTGCAATTCAGTGAGTGTGCTTTTCAGGCCAACAGATTTGCCTTGTGAACTGAAGAGAAATGAGCTCTATAGACCTAATTCTTCTTCTTTTTTTTTTTGCTCTCTGTTGCTGGTAATTTTCACTGCTCAGGAACAGAGATAAGCATCCTTCATGGCATCAACCTTTGAGGACCGCTAAGTAATTGCTTTCCTGGCTGTGAACAGCTTTATTGAAGAAAAAAAAAAAATAAATTATGAAAGTTTTGTTCTCGTTGAATCATCTTCTTTCACTTTTTCAAATGTTTACATTGCAGTCTCAGACAAGTCATTAAACTTTTGTAGTTACTTTACCCATCTATACAGTGATGGCAATGATACCTTAAAAAAACTCTTTGGGCTTAATTTAATGATAATATACTTGTTTGAAATGTCTGAGTGTTTATTTGAAAAAAGGGGGTCCTATTGAAATGGACGTTTCATTTTAAAAGTACAGTTGCCATAGTCTGAGAGAGGTGGGGATGATTAATTATGAAATAAAAATTAGATCTTTATTTTGCACAGCAGAAAATGGTAACAAGTATGGACTGATAAGGTATCCTTTTTTTTTTTTTTGCCAAATTCACTGGAAAGTTTTGTTGTACAAACTTGCCAGTTGGCCAGAAAATCAGAACAAAAATTTTATCAGCTTTCTGGAAAGTGCTGTTTATTTCTGACTTTTTTTGGATGGTGGTAATAAACATTGTTATATCTTAACAAAGGTTATGAATATTAAGCATTTGACACCACCATGTAGCATTATTAATTACACAGTGTTATTGGAATGAAGCTGGTCAAGAAGGGTAGAAGACTGCCTGGTTGAAGTTTTCACTGGGTTCTGTCCTGTAGGCAGTGAGTGACTTCACTTGCCTATAAATATTCCAAAAAGATAAAAGAAGCCATTAAGCTGAGAAGGCATTAATTTAGCTAAATATAACCCCTGACAACTGAACTATGTTGGCTGTATGTAGGAGGAAGACAACTTAACTCTTATGGTCTTTACTACGCTGTTGTTTCTTTCTTACCGTTTTCCCAGTCTTGGTCAAAACAACTGGCAACCTTGTGCAACCTTTATTCCCATTGATCAGAATGGCCTACTTGAATTTGCACATTGATTTTTGTAGGGGATATTTCTGTGAGCTTATGTATATTGACTAAATGTTATGCAACTGAACCTTTAATCTCTCTTGGGTCAGTGAGCGGTGGGCTAGCTCAAAGAACACGGCGTCCTGAAGAAATTAAAAGAGGAAGAACACTGTTGGGTATCATGCCCAGGTATCAGCCATACCCTGGGCCACATCAAAAGTGTGGCCAGCAGGTCAAGGAGGGTAACTCTGTCTCTCTGCTTTGGTGAGACCCTCCACCTGGTGTACTGCATCCAGCTCTGGAACCCCCAACATAAGAAGGATATGGACCTGTTGGACTGGGTCCAGAGGATGCTACAGATATGATCAGAGGATTGAAGCTCCTCTCCTATGAAGACAGACTGAGAGAGTTGGGGTTGTTCAGTCTGGAGAAGAGAAGGCTACTGGGAGACCTTATTGCAGCCTTTCAGTAATTCAAGGAGGCTTATAAAAAAAAGGAGAAGAGATCTTTTAGCAGGGCCTCTTGTGGTAGGATAAGTGGTAATGGTTTTAAACTAAAAGAGGGTAGATTCAGGGTAGATAAAAGGGAGGAATTTCTTACGCTGATTGTAGTGAAGCACTGGCCCAGGGTGGCCAGAGAGATGGTAGATGCCCCATCCCTGGAAACATTCAAGGTCAGGTTGGATGGGGCTTTGGGAAACCTGATCTAATTGAAGATGTTCCTGCTCATTACAGAGAGTTGAACTAGATGGTATTTAAAGGTCCCTTCCGACTCAAACTATTTTATGATTCTGTGATCATCATAAGTACTCTAGAGACTTCTACCCTTCCCCCACCCCTTCCTTCATTAGGATTCTAAGCAAGCACTCTGCTTGCTTCTCTTTCAAATCCACCTTGGAATGTAGAAAATTTGTTTCCTCTGTGCTTTCTTTACATGTCATTTTACTGAAGGAGACACAATAAGAGCATCTCCACTGAAAACAATGTCTGGAAGTTGCATCTAGGGTTGTTTCTCAGTAATGTCAGAACATTGGTCTCCTCTGAAAATAGTTTTGAAAACCTCTTGGTTCAAAGTTGGAACTCAGTAGTTTCCCCTTTGGGGCAAAGTCATATTTCCCTGTGTGATGGGATTTCTACTGCATCAGTGCTGTCATTTATCTGTTGACTGAATGTGTATTAACAATTAAAACATGTTCAGCTCTATTATATAGACATGCGACTTTTCTTTCCTTGTGAGGATGTTAAAAATAGTTTACTGCCTAGACAGAAGAAAATCGTAGCCCTCAGTCGTTGATTTCTGTAAAGGTAGACCACACAGTCCTATTGGTCCTATTCTTTGGTTACTTACCCAAGTGTGCTGAATTAGATTCACTAGCAAGTATAAATTGCTTTCAGTGGCACTGTATCAATTTTTACCCATGGGCCTTCTAAATGGAAGAGCTATAGCTGTAAATTACCCTTCTATATGTCTTACAATAAGTGATCGAGAGGTTATATTAGAGCTCTCTTCTTTCCTCCTTTTCTCGATGTCTAAATAAGAGTCTCTGTCAGCCTGCTACTTTGTCATCTACTTCCCTAGGAGATATTTCAAGTTTTGATCAGGATCTGATATTCTTAACTCACTGAAAAAGGACAATGCTTCTTATCTGAAAGATTTTTAAACTCTTTCCTACTAGGGTTGGATGTTGATTATCATTTTCTTTGTGGGTGTTTTTGTATCCATCAGTCCCAAAGTATTCACAATTCGTTCTCCTTGAAGGGGTTATTCTTCTATTACATTACATTAAAAACAAGGTGGGGGCAGAAGGGGAGAGTGGGGCAGGGAAGAACTAAGGGAAAAAAGCCCCATGTTTGGATGAAGCACTGTATTCCCCATTCTGGAATATGGCTGATATCTTATGATGCCTCAGGCTTCCTAATTCAGTTTAAGAACAGAGTTAATGAACTGCAAGGTCCATAAATTAGTTGCCCCAATACAATTTTTTTTTTAGGAAACTAGTTAAGAATATCCTGACTTTGGAAGATGCTGAGTGCTTGCAACTCTATTGAACTTCAATAGACAGTGATGAGTAGCTCCATATTTTGTAAAATCAGGTCATTTATTCAGTATTCAAGTACCTTCACTTTACAAATCTGTTTCAAGAGGGAATTTTTTGATCGTACTAGTCCCCAATTAAAATATGTCAATTGCTATGCAAAAACAGCTTAGATTTTTTTGCTCACACAAGTGTATATGAATCGTGTTCATACATTTCTTCCTGTCTTGTGCCCTAGTTTTTCTTTACTAGAAACTTCCAGCAAGACTTCTGCAGTTAACGTGTTTGCGATGGTACGTATTGCAAGTCTCCCAGTTCCCCTGAGATTCTGATAGCACATCTTAGGAATCTTAAATCTCTCTCCGCACCCTGAATTTTCAGGTCTAGCCTTGTTTGGCACTTAAATAAACTCTCTTAAACCTTTGCCCAAGTCTTGCCAGGGTTTGTGAGTTCTCTGGAGAATTTGGCTCAGTTTTTTTGTTGTACAGTAATTCTGTCTGTTACTGCTTTTTATAAGTGTATATTTTTTATATTTTTTTTTCTGAATGTTTTGCAGAGCTCTGCAAGCCCATCAGGTTTCTCTAGTGGATACTTTATTTTAATAAGTGTGTATTCAATGCTTCGTTTAACTTTACTATTGTGAAGTGCCCAGAGACACTGTGCTTGGATGAGCAGTTATGTAAGTGCAATTTGTTTCAGTTTTTTTAGTATCAGAATTAGCATTCAGCTGAGATTTGAAGGCTCATAGTGCGCGTGCATGGGGGAAAGCAAACAAATGAAAAAGAGCTTAGTGCATCTATGGACATAACCCCAACCTGCTATCCTTCTCTGTGACTGCTTGCTCTACTCCCTGGCAGATCAGTCCCCCAAATACCCTTTCGGCAAAGCTGGCGTGGTTGTTGCCTGAGTGCTGAGGATGAATTAGCTTCCTTTGAGCAGAGGGCTCTATCTGCGTTGCCAAGAGCTGCATCTCTCTCCACGTGACACACGTGCACACAACCCCTTTCCCTTCTCATCATTGTTTAGTAATTACAGTTTGACATGCCCATCCTGGTGAACAGATGCTTTATTGGTAAAGCTTTTTTGTCTACAGGCTGGATGTGGCCTTCATAGCAGTTGCCAGGTCTTGTACAAGGACGATTCAAATGAATCATTTGTGGGTCAGTGTAAGGTATGTAGTTTCCCTTTCCTGGGCAATGGAACAATTTCATAGAATCATAGGATGGTTAGAGTTGGAAGGGACCTTAAAGATCATCAAGTTCCAACCATGGGCAGGGACACCTTCCACCAGACCAGATTGCTCAAAGCCCCATCCAGCCTGGCCTTAAACACTTCCAGGGATGGGGCATCCACAACTGCTCTGGGCAACCTGTTCCAGTGTCTCACCACCCTCACAGGAAATAATTTCTTCCTAATATCTAATTGAAATCTCCCCTCTTCCAATCTAAAACCATTACCCCCTGTCCTGTCACTACACCCTCTGACAAAGAGTCCCTCTCCAGCAACCTGTGAAGTAAGCAGAGGCCATCCCATAACTTGGTAGCCCACTGTAGTGGGCATTTCCAGTAATGTTGTAGATATTAGCAGTAATATCTACATAATCATATTTGGTTTGCATCATGGCTTGAAAAAAGAAAAAGGGGTGAGGGGTGGGGTAGAGATGGGGGGGAAAGAGGAAACCCTTCTAGTGCGAGCAACTAACACAGTCTAGTGTTACTTTCCTTAGCTCGTCCTTTCCGCATACGCCTTGCCAAAGAAAGGAGTTGGCAAACTATGTACTAGGTTTTGTGTTATTTTGTAAACTACCACTCAACATATTTCAGTTAATGCTGCTTTGCCCGAACTAGAATTTACTAACGGAGGAAGTATAGTGTGTCTTCGTATATGTCAGCCTGTGGCCAGCCCCACTGTAAGTCACACCACAGCCTCATGTACAGTGAGGCCCCTTTTTCTGAGCAACTTCATGACAAAATAAACCTGTGCCAGTTCTTTTTTTTTCTTTTCTTTATTTTTTTTTTTTTTAAGAAGAAAAACAGCATTTTGGGGTTTTTTTGAGCTATGGGAATTAATACTGAAGAATGAATGTGTGAGCATACTTAGCATTACAGGGAGAAAACTCTGCCTAATCTAAAGCAGCCTTTTAATTTTATTTTATGTCTTTTAGAGTTTATTATTAACTTCTTTATAGAAAAGAAAAAAACAGAACAAGTTTGGCAGAATAACGTTCCAGCCTCCTACGGGGCTCAAAAGCATCTTATTTTGGAATACCACCACCTCATTGTCATGCAGGCATGACTCGCAGAGACTTATCCCTGCTGCCTGTTTTTATTGAGGCTGAGGTGATGGAGAATGGGGACATAGTGCACCTCAGCTCGGGAGGAGCGATTTCAGTGTTCCTCACCTTTGTCTCTTTCTTCTTTTTGGCCTCTTTCTCTCTTCATTTTTTCTGTCTTCGTTGCCAGCTGGCAGGTCACTGTTCTGCTTTGCTCTGTGGTGTTAGCTTGCTAAAAGTCTGATTCCCATACAAAGCTTTGCAGGCCCCAGATTGGAAAAGAGACTTTATTTTTCCAAGCAGACTTGTCTTCTGAGATAGGGGGATGATGCCCTAATAAATACTGGTCTATGAATCCTGAACAGGACAAAACCTTATAGATGATGTTGGGCAGGGCTTGTCTCATTGCTAAACCACAAGTACAAGAGTTCTTTACTATTGACTGGCAATAATGTTGTATTTGTCCAATTATTCTGTAATTTATTAGCAAAATATTTGGAGGAACCTGAATTTTCTGATTCACAGCAACTGCTTTGAGAATTTTTTCCTTCCATTGCAGTTGCCTCCTCAGTTCCCCAGGAGTAGAGGACAGCAAGAAGGAGTCATACCACCTGAACTACTTGCCCGAGTAGGGATTCTAGAAATGGATAATGGGAATCTGAAGTCATCACTGCACTTTTTTTCTTTTTTTCCCTCTAGGCTTCCACACACCCCTCTGCTCATGACTTTGCTGTTAATCTATGATGCCACACTTTGCCTTTCTGCATTATTTATTCTGGTTTAAGTTTTAGAACAATCATCTGCAAATTGCAATTCTTAGTACTCATTTATATGCGGAGATTGCACTGATTTAACTAACAGATTTTTAAATCAACTCAGTTAATTCAATGCAACCCATATGTGAGCAATTAACTTAAGTCAGTTAAGAATCCTCTTCATGGATATAAGCCACATTTAAAATAAGAGAGTCAGAATACAGGAATTAGAAACGGGCTAAAGGACATAAATTTAAAAGTAAAGTTTTAGTTAATTTGATCTGCTTCCATCAAATCTTGGTTTATATTCCTAGTTTTTCACTGATTTACTGCTTTGCTGCATGAATGGCTTCACTTCTCAATATCTCTAACTCCAAAATTAGGATTTGCTGACATCGCTTGTAGGAGGATGCAAGTGGGGCTGTTTGGGAAAATGTGGGTTTCCCCCTATGGAAAGCTTAAGCTTTTCTATGAATAATGAATAGTCAGAACTGGAGCCAAATCTTCACATTTAAAAACAGTATTTCCATTTGGAAGTGTCATTGTGGTGCCATTGGGAACTGTTTGGCTGCCCTCTTCTCCTGGCTCCCTCAGCCAAAGTACGACTCCCACATGGTGGTGTAATTCTGTACCTTGCAGAGTTGCTGTCATGGAGGTCTTGGTGTTACATTCGGGGACATTCGAAGAGACCCCCTGACAGAGAGGGAAACCCAAAATGCACGTTTTCTAACATATGCTGAGACGTCTCTCTTAAACAGTTCTGATGTTTCGGATGGTGCAATTTGGCTGTCAAAAAAGTAAAAAGTTTTGAGGGGAATAAGGTCTTTGATTAGTGGGAAAAAGCCAACACCCTGCAGAAAGTAAATACCTGATACAAGAAACTTTTTGAGCTGAAAATTGACTATTGGCTCTAAAACCAGTGCCTGAAAGTGCTATTTTAATGCATTCTTACCAATGACATATAAAACCTTTGAAGATACAGAGAAGAGACTCTTGAGATGACCCCATCTCATGGACAATCCCTGCATCCTTAATTGCTCATTCATAAAATTATACCAAGTGATATTACTTGCATTTTTCTCATAAATGACAGTGCAAACAAAGTGTGTGCAGATGAACGAATTACCTGGTGTTTCGTAGCTCCTGTTATTACAACTAGAGGAAGTAGAAATCTGATGGGCATCCTTTGATGTGGAACTGGGAGGGAGGGAGTTTAGCTTATCTGTTATGGTGTTGGCAGCTCACCTTTTCAGTACATCGTGTGAACTTCTTGTCTTGCTTGATTATGACATTGACAGCATTAGCTGAGGTGAAGCAGATCTCATTCTGCCTCTCTTAACCGGTTTGTGACCAAATGTGACTTAATGAAATTTGTCCACAGAGAGAAAAGGAAGCCTTAGAGCAGAGGGAGCTGAGCAAGGGTAGAGACACAGTTACATGCACAGAATGAGAAGAGCACAAGCTGCATCATTTATCTTGGGAAGCAAGGGTTGTCCATTGTGACAAAATCAGTCAGATGTAGCAAGTGAAACACTGAAGGCTCATTACGCTAATTAGTATCAGTGCTCAGCTGTATGGAAGCAAGAAGAAGCTGGCAGAGTGATACTTTAGGATAGCGTTTGCCCAAGAGGAAGCGTTATGAGTTATGGATTCGTTAGTGCTGGGAGGGAAGAGTCATTAAGGCAGCCACGGTCCAAAATGAGACAGATTCTTTCAATGGCATCCTTTAATTGCTTGGCATCCAGATAGCACGTGTCATTCAGGAGATAAGTTTGGCATTGTGTGTGTGTAAGGTACAATAAAAAGCAAAGAAGAAAGTAGTAGAAAAAATTTCCCCTTAAAGGCCTAGAGATAAAACAAACTAGGTTGTAAGAGTTCACAGTGCAATTGAAAAATCACCATTGCTTGGAACTTTATGAGGATCTCTTAGGAGAAAAGTTGACTTTCTGGCCTTGGTTTTCATCATCTCATTAAGCAGTGCGTGCCTGCCTTGGTGCTCTAGTACTAACTGTGGCTTTTACTCCTGATGAAAGCTGGTGTGATGGTAAAACATGGTGCAAACGAGGCTTGAGGGCAATTAGGATTACAGTAGGGTCATAATTGGGGAAAAGGAGTGTAAATATAATTTAGGAATGAGATGCATGCCTGAAGAAAGAGATATGGAATAGGGATTGTGGCTCCTAAACTCCCAGCTGCTTTGGTTATGTTGGGAAGGCAAACTACTCTTGAACCTGGTTCTATACAGGCATCTCAACGTTTGTGCTGCTTGCAGTCAGAATAAAACAGAGAATGATCAGTAGTGAACTGTTAGCTTCAGTGACGCTGATGGGCACTGCTTATTCACCAGTGTCTGTGTATATATATGCCTGTGTATATATATCTCTATTTCACTGTAAAAAAATGGAAAATCTAATAACTACACACCCTTAACAAAGGAGGAACATCATCTTTTCACTCCCTGGAGTAACCAGGTGAGGGGATCACCTCACTGCAGGAAAACCCTGGGGTGTGCCAAGATACACAAATGAGGTGTACTGGAGGAAGACATCCCCATTAAATGGCCCATTTTCGTGGTGGAAAAGATATTCCACCATGAAAATAATGGTGCAGTCCAGAGCACAATAGGAAGAATACCCTGCCCTCTAATCCCTCATCTTTGATTCTAGCTGTACAGTGCTGTAGTGCAAGGTTGTATATAAGGCTGTAGAATGAAATAGATTAAAAGAAGAGCTCTACAAAGAGGTCCTCAGAACTTTGTATTTTCTCTTATGCCATTAAGTCACCAACATTTCAGAGGGTGGAAGACTGGTTACCTGTCATTCTGAAGCTTCTGAAAAATATCGAAACATTGAAAATCTAGACTGTTTTACATGACATAAGCATACTGTTTCATTGGATTGCTCTCGGTGTGAAGTCTCCCAATATTTGCATTGTTCTGGGGATAGTTTGTTTCTAGGACGATTATAGGCACCACAGGGCAATACCACAATGTCTGGATGGCATTGCATGAGCCATCTACATGGAATCAACAGATGATGAATGTACTTGCAGCATATGGGCTTGAACAAAATCAGAGTCAAAAGTTATATTTCTGACACCTTCCTTTAAATTATGAGACAGCTTTGCTGGTGCTGCTCCTTCCTCACATCAAGATCCAAAAGATCTAAAATCAGGAGAAATTAAGGATTCTCCCCCCCCCCAGCTCCCATCTTTATTTTTTCCCAGGTAGTTCTGAGTTTTCTGAATGGCAATACGAAAACACATTCATGCAAATATTCCTGCTTCCATCCTAGGCAGCTGTTCTTTATAAAGTCCAGCATGCTGTGTCTGGTTGAGTCTGCCCCATGCTGCTCAGTGGCGTCCTGATGTTTACTTGTGCCTACTTCCTTTTATATAGATATTCTTATCGTATGCTAGTAGTGCTGTCTGCTTTTAAGATGTGTAGTGAATGGTGATGCTGCTCTCTACATATCAAACACAGTGCATCCCTTTAGATTTTATAGCTCCCTGTGCTCCAGGTGCTGTTATTATCAGTCCTGACATCATTCATTCGATATGATGGGCTCTGTCTTTCCATTTATCTGTAGTGGACAGGAGGCTTTGAATCATCTTATCTTCCAAGTACAGCAACATCTTTCCATTAAAAAGTGACTTTGTCTCTCCATTTCTTCTGTTCTTCCTTGTCTAATATCTTGTGCATTATATTTATCCCCCAATCTCTTTATTCTCCACCTCCTGTTCCATTTTGTTTTGTTTTTCCTGTGTATCTATCTTTTCCTCTCTCTCTCCCCTGTCCACCCCCCCCCCTGCCATTTCTGTACCTGTGCAGGGCTCTGATCCAGGCTTATTGCAATCACCTAAAAGGTTCCATTGACCAAATCAAACCTTAGGTTAGGACCAGGTGGCGTCTCTCCATCCATACGCATGGCTCACGCAGAATTCAGTGCAGTTTAGTGCAGTTTTGCCCTCAAAGCTAAGCAGGCTTAAGGGTAAAGCAACAAAACCCCCACATCTTTAGTAAAACTTAATGTCAGGCTTTGAGGTACAGGATGAAAAAACAAGGTCTTACAAGTGAAAACAGATTTAAAATACAATTCTGTCTTAAACCGAATGAGTCTGTTCTTTAGCTACTTAACCTTTCTCATTAACTCCCTGCCTTAAGAGCAAGAGTCTAAAGCTTCAGTTAGAAGTGCAGTTCCCTCCTGCAGGTTCATAAGGAGAATCTCAGCCTGAGCTTTTCTCTGGTGTATCAACTTGATATGCCAGGGTTCCAGTTTTCATAAAGTAGTTCTACATGGCTATCTGCACTTACAGATCTTTAGAGCTGAAGATTGCATAGAAACAGGAATATTCTTGGTGGCATATAATGATGATATTTGGAGTTAACACCGGCCAACAAATTCATCTAAGGATGACTTTACTCTGCTTGGAACCAGTCACATGAGTTATCTTTCCTCCAGGGAATGGATAGCTTGAATGCTTTGGTTTTATTTATTTTACCAAACCGTGTGGCACTATGGTAATATACCTGAAGGACAGGCTGCCCAAGTGTTTCTTTCACAAGTGAGGGCTGAACACCTTGCCCTTTATCTTTGTGATAGTCAGTGTTTTCTGGCCACATCCACATGGAAAGTTTAGTTAGTAAGGATCAGACGATTTCCTCCCATCAACTCCATAGCTTCTCTTGAGCTATTCTACAGATACCTACAGAAATACTGCTTGGAGAAAGTCAGAAAGGTTGGTTTGATCTCCTTTTGCTGTGTTCTACCTGGTAGCCATGCACTACCCTGGAGACCACTAGTAGCTATTCAGTAGGCTGAGACACATCAGAGAATGTTCTGGCTGTTTAAAAGCAGAAGAAAAGGTAGGGCTGTAACAAGGCCATCAGGCTTGTGAACAAGAGAAATTCAGTTTGTTTTGAATATAGTTGGGTAAGATGTCTGGGTTGAAGATACATAACACATAGAATTACAGGTAGTCTGTATAGAGGCACAGAGTTTTGTTTACTTATGAGAATTATTTTGGGGAAATGTTTTCATAACTTCCTTTGAGCTGCTACTAGTCCCATCCAAGGTGGCAGGTAGTTTTGGTAATGCTGCAAAGCAGAAAAGACACATAAAATATTTAAAGCAAATGTAATACCTTGGAACTGCATTGTAAGAAATGCCTTTGATTTGATCAGGAATTTCATTAAATCCTGCCAAACATTCAAAGCCAGTCTCAGCTTCTCAGTCCCTTTATTTGCTATCAGTACTTGAGATCAGCTTAATATTTTACCTTCACCCTTGGTTGCAGAGCAGAACGGACAAAACCATTATCTGCGAATGTCATCACTATTAGGAAAGAGAAGAAAGGAAGGAACAAGGGGGAACAGGGCAGGCAGGGAGCTGGTATCTACAGAAGTAAACAGACTTTAACAGTATGGTGAA
The DNA here is from genome assembly GCA_013398155.1 of Pedionomus torquatus. Lineage (NCBI taxonomy): Eukaryota > Metazoa > Chordata > Aves > Charadriiformes > Pedionomidae > Pedionomus > Pedionomus torquatus. Next base: position 941,554 of record VZRU01002624.1, on the reverse strand, counting down.
AGGAGGGAGCAGGATGGGAAAAATCAGCCTCTCATAATTTAATTAAATTTTTGCATCTCCTTAAGAGCTGTGGATACAAGCTGCCAGGCTGAGGGCTAATATTTAAAGGTTATTTAAGTGATCAGAGATGTTAATTGTTGAAGGGACAAAGCTGAACTTTGTCTCCCAGCTCATGCCTACATGCAGACTTGTTGCCTTCCTTCCCTGCAGTCAATAAGAGCTTTGAAACAATTGTTTTAGAGTTGGAACACACTTACTAAACTAATACTAGGCATCCAGCAGCATCTGTGAGCTGCAGGGGAGGGATTGGCTTACCATAGGGTCACCTTTACGAAAAGTCACAGTTTTCACTGGGGCAAGAGAGTTGGTATTATGGACAGGGTGAAACCTGCACAAAGAGTGAGGGTGCTATGAAGAGCAGAGATGTTGGGGCATGTGGAACCTGTGCTCATGTGTGAGTAACGCATTGCAGTGCACGGGCCATGGTGAAACCAGATTCTGCAGTAGGAATCACCAGTGCCTTGTCGCACCGACTACTTGGCTTTGATGTGTGTTAATAGACTCGATTTGGAGCTTTTCTTACTTGCTTTTCTAACAGATAATAGGATTTCTTTATATGCTCTGCAGGAATAAGGAAATTTTTACAGAAGCTTTTAGTTTAGTCTTAGTTTAGTGAAATAAAAATTGAGCTTCAGGTTGGTTTGACATTAATCTCTGCATTTGCTGAACCGTTGTAGGAATAGCTTTCAGTTGTTATGTTTCTGCTCTCCTGCATGTTTGGCTGTGTATGTTGGACTCCTCCAGCATGTGCCAAGCATTTTAGCAGGGGGACATGTGTGGATGGTTTGAGTACAGATAAACTAGTGTCAATACCAACAGGAAAGGCAGGGAAGTAGGAGGTTTTTGGGGAGCAATGGCAATGTTGAAAAAGTATTTCTGTAGGTCCGAAATAACAAAACGTTTTTTTTTGTTGTTTTTTTTTTTTTTTTTCTTCTTCTTCTTGGTGTTAAATTGAAGCACTAAAAGTAAAAATCCACCTATCACTCTTTCCCACAGAATGGAAATTCTACTGTTATTTTCAATTACTTGTGCCTCCTGATATAACTGCGGTGCAGGAGGACATCACGGGCTTAAGTCAAAGTAGAGTTTGGGTCTAATTTTTTACTAGCTGTACTCGGGAAAGACAAGTTTCTGAATGCAACCCAATGACTTTTTATGTTGAGTGGTACCTATTGAAAGGAAACACAAGTTCTTGGCAGAAATACAGCTGCTAATCTCAGTTGAGCAGCTGTTGTCCTGAAGATCAGGAGGGGTGAGCCTAAAGGTAACTTTATCTGAAGAGCCTTTAAGAAACATAACAGAAATTGTCATGTTTCATGTAGAATTTTTGGCAGAAGCATCATGCAACATTTGCCAACTTCCCATGTGTTAGCTATTGCTAATGTTTTCCGATTTGCCAAATGTGTAACATGGGAATTATGGATTACGAGGAAAGAAGGGAATTAGCTAGCAGGGAAACCAGAGTAAACTTGGAATGGATCTTGTGATGTTGCCAGAAACCCCAAGATGGCATCAGAGACCTTGTTTTTCTACATTAAAAATGTATGAAATATTCTTAGTGACTCTTATTATCTCTTTGTCTTCCATTCTTAACTGGTTCTTTGTTGATGATGCTTTTTTTTTTCTTTTTCTTTTTTTTCAAGTATAAAGCTTTATGACCCTTTTTCTTCAAGCATCATTTGCAAGGCATTGATAATGCCAAAGATGCTACGTACAACACACCCAAGCTGCAATATGAGGCTCTTCTGGTACAACAACAGACCACATCCTCACAAATACATTTGTACTTTAATTTTTTTCTAGGAGGCTGGAACAGCAAAGCTGGATGCACCTCCACAGTTAGAAATTCACCCAACACTTAAGTGTTTTGGGGGATTTTTTTATTTATTTTTATTTTTTTTTAAGCAGAAGCCACCAGAGGTTTATAATGCCCCTAGAAGAATTCTAGTGCTGAACTGGGTAGTATGGAGAAGATGATGACCTATCATAATATGTCACATGATGGAAGGTTGATTCCTAAATTTTATCAGCACACCGTGTTTTGAAAATTATGAACCAAATTACAGCAAATCCTTAGGGGAGGATTCTCACAGAGGGGAATGTGAGGAGGCTCTCATCTACTCAGTCACTAACAAGGGAGATTAGTTGGATTTTGCAAAATTGTACAGTGATGTACTGCTCTGTTTGGTCAAGAATCCTGCACAATCTTCCCACCAATCACCGAATCAGTAACAGAATATGTTAAGCCAAGTAAGGGAAACATCTTTGCAGTGCAGATCTGGGATCCTTATTTAGCTTTTTATTCAGCCTTTGCAATAAAGCTAGGTAATTGTTCTACATAATGATGTACCATGCATCAAGATCTTCTTGATGCGCTTTAGATAGAGGCATTTCTTGTGAGTGGAGAAGCTTAAATGAGATATCCAGCTCATCTCATTTAAGTGCATTCATATTTCAGACTGGTCGAAGAGATTCAAGTGCCTGTCTTCAATTAGAATGAGTAGGAGTTGGATGTACTTTTTTGCTGCAAGGGTTTTGAGAAGCCTGTGCTCTATGTAAGCTGGTTGGATTTCACAGATAACACACAATTTAGAACATTTCAGAAGACTTTTTGTTTGTAAGTAGTCATTCGACTTGTGCATACTTAGGTAAAGGGAAAACTACAAATATTTTCAGGACTGCAGTTATGTGGAAGGAAAGAAAATTAGAAAATTCATATACTACAGAAACCTTTGAAATATAATATATGGACCATTCATTCCAGCCAAATGTTCAAAACCTTTATATTTGTGTTCCAATTGACATTCCCTGCCCTTGTGCCAGAGCTTGCCAGAACTGGAATTTTTTTTTAATCAGCTGTTGTTTTGCTGGTTTGTCATGTGTTGCTTTCTGATTTCAGCCACCGTTGCTCATTGAGTGGGGATGATCTGAACAGACAGTGGTTGACACCCAGTTCCCAACTCCATCCAACTATTTACCACGCCAAAGGTCTTCTCTATTACCTGCGCAGCATTGGCCGAGCTCCCCTGGTGAGTCTTTTCCAGGATCTTTTGTGAGTTACTGTGTATGGATTGCTTACTGTAGCCGGGTGAACTCTTGTTGTAGAGCTAGAGAGGTTTGGAAAGCATCATGTGCTGTTACATTTCCACCTTATGGAAGTGTTTTGAAAGTCTTGCATACTTACTACTTACTGAATCTTCTAACCAACAACTCCAAACGGCAGACTCTCTGCACATCTGGAATATAAATGAGAAAATTAATTCCTTAAAGCTATGTAATACTCTCAAAGTACTCAAACTGAGATAAATCTTGTGTGTTATTGTTACCTTCATGGCAATGGTTGGAGAAATTGCACAAAGATGTAGTGGGAATAGGACTGTGCAAAAGCCCATGTTGGAATAACCCGTGCAATCCCAAAGCCACAGGAAACAGCTCTCAAAAATCTGAACTTTGGTGCTGCTTTGGTGCTGGGAAGAAAACAGCTGTTTTTGAGGAGTACCAGAAATTTGTGAGAATTGGGTCTTGTCTCAAAGCTGCAATTGGGATAGGACGATCCATCCCATCTTCTCAATCTTGTTGCCCAGCAGAATGAAAAGGTAGTTCTGAGACCTAAGGAGAAAAAACACAGGGAGTGTCAAATGTTAATGGACAGATGTGGGTGCACAGTCTGGCAGGCTGGCTGCTGTTAACTGCAGGCAGGTGGGAAATATCTGAAGACACCAGATTCCCCCTGGGTTTGATGAGTAAAGCTCCAAGGAAGGTGAAAATGTCTGTGAGCTTCTTTAAGTGATTTCTTATGGGAACGTAGTTTTTGGCTGAGGCAACAGCCCTGAAGTTCAGCTCTACAGTCAGAAGGATATTATGGAAACTCAAGTCACAGTTGTGAATTTGTTCACCAACCTTTTCTTTTGGTTCATAGCAGTACAGATTCAGTCTCATTTTACCCTGCTATTTGCTCTCTGGCCTTTTTTAATACACAACCTACTTGTCATGTCCCAGTGCGTAAAGTTGAACGTGCACTCAGTGCAAGTTTTCATCATTGCTGGGTGAAGGGAGGGAGACTATTGATCCTATCGTCTCCCTCACTCACAGACTGCATGTCAGACTTGGTAAACTGATTTTTCTTTGCCTTTGAAGAATACATTGATTTTAGCTTATGCATGCTCAAAAATGCCTTTTCCCTCCTCCAGAAGAGAGTTGAGTTTCTTCTTCTTTTTTTCTACTTTTTTTTTTTCTTTTTTTTTCTCCAAGATCCCATGGAGCCAAGTTCACTGATAGACAAATGATTTCTGTGAAGTGATTTAGTTTCATTTATCCTGGGGATGTGCAAACTGTTTCTTCAAAGCCGCTTGAAGGAGAAAAGGAAAGAACTTTAAAACTAACAGCCTTTCAAACCAAAGCCATTTTAATTGGTAGCTTCTGCAGACAACAGCCTGCTGAATGCTCTTTGTTTTTGCTTTTCAACTTGTTGGCTCTGAAAACACTAGTGGACGAGAACTGGATGCATTGTGGCACTGCTGCTCTCTGTGGCGTGAGATCTCCTTTTGACTGGGAGCAGGAAAGTGGGAGCGCGGGAGACCTGTTGTCTGGGAGCAGCCAGGTCTGATGGGGAGGGAGAAGTTGCTCAGTCCTTGAGCATTTGTGGTGAAAAACTTGTTATGGTTGACCATGCAGTTGCAGCACACAACGGGGAACCTGCAACTTGTACAGAGAGCCTGAGCTGCAATGATGGCAGGATGAGAGCAGCATGGAGGGGACAGAAAGAACTTTCTAGGGACCAGGAGGCACTGAGAAGAGTTTGCTGCCATTCAGAGGCATTATATTGAGCTTGGAAAGAAGCATCTACCTGCAGAGATGTGGCTTATTGTGAGGAAAAGGACCCTAGGGATGTCTGCTTCAAAACTCTGAGATTCAAGGTCCTGTCACAATGCTATTAAGGAAAAAGATGAGACTTTACACAACAAAAAAGAAAGGTTAACTTAAAAATGTTCAGTTTCCCAACAGATTTTCTTGCTTTCCATTTTCTATTTTGCTTTTCTTTTATTTTAAAAGGTGCCTGGTTCTGTGACTCATGAGGCTTGTTTTTGAGTTAGAAAGCAGTTCTTACCTTTAGGATGATCAGAGCTTGGCGAAGAACTTTAAATAGATAAAAATTTGCGTGTGTGTCTTGAGTCATATTCCAGTCAGTGCAAGCCTCGGGGGTTTGACTGGTTTGTGAGAATTAATGTTCCAGCCATATGGAAGGAGAGGCTAGAGAAAAAGGACTGGTAGGTCCCACGTTTGATTAGTGTTTAAACATATCCTAGGAAGAATTCCATGTTGGGTGCTCAAACTACAAAATATAGCTTAGCATTGGCTGTGTGGTGAGCCATAACCTATCCTGTAGAGTAAAAATGAGACAGAAGAATGCATTATAAAGAGCATTGATTATAAACATTGGGAGGGACTGCATTATCCAGAAAACTTAATTAAAATGTAGCTTTATGCAATGTGCAAGCAGAATGAAGTTCGTTCCATTAGCACTGACTCGGCTGTGGAAGCTGGTGACAATCGGTGAAAGATCCTGTGGCAGCAGTATCACAGAACCTGGCTTTGATAACCCTTTCCCGATAGTCTCTTCCCAGGCCTGTCACTGAAGACTCATCTGCACATTTCTTGAGGTGCAGAATTATAGACCTGCTACTGATCAGGCAGCCCAGCTATCTGACTATCTGATCATCTCTCTGTGGTTTCTGATACGTAAAATAATATTTTAGGCAGATAATATACTGTATCTTTTGTGTGTTGGTAATTCTGTAAATTGGCAGGTAATTGATACCCAATTGAGCTGGGCTCTCTGCCTTGAAATAAGACGAAAGCTATAAAATCCTCTTTGATATTCATAGGAATAAATTCTAGGTGGTAACTGTGGTTAACCTAAACTATGACTGTGTGTTGCTGATAGCTTAGATGAAATATTAGCGGGAAAAATGTCTGTCATCAACAGAACCAATAAAAACAGTTCTTTGGAAGGAGGCATTACAGGATAATTGCACGTGGCTCAAACAGATTGACTGCAAGTGCAGGGGTTGCATAAACCCTGCAAAACATCCACGCAGCCTGAGGTGGCTGAGCCTCTGGGGTTTGTGCAATATTGGGGATTTTTTTAATTCTTTAGGAATGATGCTGGTTGTAGGTTTGCACCAATGAGCAGCTCTCAGACTGCTCTGTTTGTCCTTCCATTTCTGCCTGTGGTGGGTAGCGAGGGTGTCAATAAGGCAGAAGAGGTTGTCCCTGGACAGGTCACTGTTCATGTGCTTCAGGTGTAGAAAGTGCACGGTGCAGGGACAGGGATGTAGAGACCCAGAGCTGTGCAGAGAGCAGGGGGTGAGCGGTGGAGCAGGAACGGATGTTGACAGGTCAGAAACTGAAAGGAGGAGCAGATAATAAACTATGACATGTAGAATTGTCCAGCTAATTAGGAGCAGTGAGATGGTTCTTTATGCGTGCGTTCCTCAGCCTCTCCAGTATGTCAACCTGCTGTTTGTCAGAGGAGCTGAAAGACTGTACGCACTCAATTCCTAGATAATTAAACTCCCTGACTTGCTGCAGCTAAACTTAGTTACTGGTAAATACACATACTAGGGTAAATCTTGCCCTAACAGTGGAAGAAGTTAATCTACTCCATCTGTTTCTCCCTTCTTGTATATGTACTCTTGTAAGAATATGTATATGTTTTTGCCTCGTATTTCTCCCCCATATCTCTTTATATTCATCCACAATTCTTCCCTACCTTCCTACACCCATTCTTTTGTCTCCATTGTAAGCTGTGGAAAACTGTTTCAATGAAGTCTTGAAGCTCTGTTCTGCTCGGCGGTGAATATTGGTTTAAAATGAACTAATTCCTTCTCTTTAGAGATTCTTGTCTTTTCATTGACGGATTTCTGAATATTCCTGATAAAGACATGGAGAATATGTGTAACAGCAGTGTGTATATTGACTTAATATCTCAGAGGGCACTGAGATTGATTATTCCTTAAGACTTGGGTCAATATTTACTTCTTGGGTCATTAAATCATGATTTCCATTTCTATAGGAGTCGATAACTGCCTATAAAGGCAATCAAATCTTCTGATAAAACTGGGAATGTGCCTTGTGCCTAGTTTATATGACAGCTGACATAAGAGAGATGGATTAGATAGACAGCTAGATTAAACCGTGTGGAATGAGATTATTTGCTATGAAGATAAGGTCACAATCTGTGCTTGGCTTCCGGGAATTCGTGTAAAGATCTGACAGCATTGTGCAATACGATTGCACAATTATATTTTCCTAAAAATGATACAGCATAGATGTTGAATCTAAAGAAGTCTAAGTGATGATTAATCATTTGGGAAAGCATGGATTTAAACATCTCGTGAGGATGATACTGGAGTTTGGAAGTAGAAAAAGCCTGACAAATTGGTCTGTTGTTGTATCATGAGTTACCATGAACTCTTGGGTTCCCAAGTTGCCATGGATTCTTGCATAGGTGTCATGTTTATTTTTGCTGCAGATGGAAATGCACCAGCCTTGACTCTGGATCCCTGAGATCACGTCAGATTGAATAGACAAAGCAAGATACAACTGACTAACAAAATTTGACATGGATTATAGGCATGACACAGTCTAAGCTCCTCTGAAGAGACCTGAAAAAAAAAACATTAACCCCCCATTATATTATTATGTATAACCAAGAAACTTTTTCAGCCATCAAGGTTTTTCTTTTTTTCTTTCTTACTTTTCTTTTTATCCCTCTCCATAGGTGTTCTGTGACTACCATGGGCATTCCCAGAGAAAGAACGTGTTTCTTTATGGCTGCAGCATCAAGGAGACCTTATGGCAAGCGGGCTGCATGGTTGACACAGCAGTTGTCACAGAAGATGTTGGCTACAGGGTAGGTTTATTTTGCTCCTTTCTGCAGTTACTGGTGTGTATGGTCATGTGCACAGCTTGTTAAGATAAGGCCAGCACACAAATTGTGAAAATAGGTGCAAGTTTTGCTTTCTCCAGAGGAGTAACAGTCCAGAGAGTTTCAAATTACTCATAATACCTTCATGCAGCAGATATTAGCAAGAATAATAATGGATCCCTATTTTTCTCGTTTCATTAAGATGCTGTGTTATAATATTTGGCTGCAGATGAATAGGACAGCTGTATTTTTTTGTGTGTTTCATGATTTCTAACTATACATACATTTTTGTCCCTTCGCTCCACCATAATAAGAAAATAAATAGGAATTATGTAATGGTAACTGAGGAAATGACAATGTGCCACTGTCCTACTCAGTTGAATTGCTTCATTTTCATCATGCTCCTGGTTTCACTGAAAACACCAACAACTCAACAGCTGTCAAACAGATCTGATGTAGCAGAATTATCTCCACAGCAAGTACTTGGTGTCATAGCAAGGGAAATTTTTCTGAAATTAGAAAGAACAAATAACAAAATCTGTTTTATTTCTACTTCATGTGAATGTCTCATTCATCAGACTCTGGGTTTTCTGCCTTTTTCTTTTTTTTTTTTTTTTTTTTTTTTTTCTTTGTGTGTGTGTGTCTTTAGATGCTATCTTCCTCTCAAATGACAAACTTCTGTGGGAAAAAAAAAAGAGAGAATCTTATATGCTCTAATTACAGTTTTATAAGAGGTTAGTTTCACAAAGCATTAATTGTGGCCTTAAACTAATTATAGAATTATAGCTTGGTTTGGTCTGACCTGAAAGAGGTTGAAAAGTCTTTTTCAGTTTACATCTCTGTAATTTTTGCTACTTCAGCACAAATACCAATTATCCTCCCATAGGGATGCCACATCTTCCTTGTTCTTCTCATGGCATTGTACACCGCATACTGAAACTCTTCTGGAGGAAAGTACTCCAGCGTTCATCGTGAGGGCTCCCTGCAGCAAACACACTGTTTCACAAAGAAAGCAGGGAAGGGTACTTAAAACCAGGACATCTTTTGCTGTGTTTGAATTCAGAGGGCTTGAAAAGGCTGAGGATGGTTCAGTGTCACACAAACAGATTTCAGATGCTGCTTTTCTGGAGTCTGTCTGGAATCTGCCTTGAAGAAAGCAGGAGCGAAGCTTTGAGACTGTCCAAGAATTCTTGACAGCCATCGATAGAAAGATTTTGTGGTTCAAATCCTCTCTTTTGCACAAAAAGGGAGATGGGTGCCTGCTGCAGTTCCTGCCTATGGGTCTCCTTTGTCCTTCTTAGGCAGTGGAAAATGGATTTACAGGAGAGAACATCTGCAAGTGCAAACTGCAGCAGAAAATCAGCCCCGTCTCAGACCTGCCTCCTTGAACTCTTTGCACAGGTTTCCCTCCTGCCTCCTGCAGGCGGCTGAGGATTAATCTGGCCTCCATGATTTATTTTTCTCCCCAGGAACAGGAACCAAATACTTGAAGAAAATATTGGTTTTGGAACAGCTTTTTGCCTTATAGGTCATAGACTCAGCTGTAGCTTTGGCAATATACAGGAGTAAGAGTCTTCTTACCTTCTAATATTTGGTGGCTTTGGGTGACTTGCACTGCATTGGTGTGGCAAAGCCCAGCTTGAAGATTTGTCTTTTTGATAGTTGTTCCACGCCCCTTTGACAGCAATCTTTGCAGAGACATCAGTAAAGAAATATAATTCCATTCTCTCCTGATGGGATTGGAGGTTTATGGACAGGATCCTGTGTGAGGGCAGTAGCTCCCTTTGCTGCTGTACATGCTAAATCCAGCTGTGCATGAGAAAGGGAGCACAGTCACACTGCTGCATTAGCATAAAAACAACCTTTAAAAGGGTGTGTTTTCACTCCTTCAAAATACAGCGTTGAAAGATAATTAATGAGAAGAATAAGTAGAGAAGAAAGAACCAGTAGTGTGAAATCCAGTGAACGCTGGTAAAATGAAAAGAATACTGAATTCAGATTTGCTAATGCTCCTAAATGAGTCCTGTGTACAGAGACATTACTGTTCAGCGGTTTTATTTAATTAAATGTAAAAGATTGATTATGCATATAAATTCAATTGCTTTAAAAAGCTAAACCAGATTAGGGATCTGATTACTGTATCTGATAGTATATATTTACAAAAATATTCTGTGTGTTGGTTCAGAACCTTCAGAACCTCTCTGAACCTTCACGTACAGTTTAACTGAATCTCATGATTGTGCTGAGGCTTAGAAACATCAGGATGGTAGGACCGTGCTGCTGTTTTAAATTCCTGTTCAACCCAAATCCAGGAAAACCTGGAAGCACTGCATAAAAGCATGTTGTTTTGTGATCCCCGTGCAGCAAAGAGCACTCTGAAGGCAATCCAGAAGTGTTGGATGCTTAGTCTACAGCAAGCAGTCAGTTTTAAAGATTCCTCTGTTCAGTGTGCCCACAGGAAAGGGAGCTCACTGGAGATCTTGCCGTAAGAGTTATGCTCATATTGCTATCAGTTTTAAAATGGAATCTTTGTTCCAGTTTTTCCATTTGAAAAATGGACCTTATAGATCTTTAGATCTGTATCTTATAGAACCGGTAAAGTTCATTGAAAACTATAGCCAGAATATGTTGAAAAATGAAAATTGCTTTTTTGTTACAGGGATGTGTACAGTTAAGCATTTTTGCAGGAGATATTACAAAATAGTTTAGGTCAAAGATTTATCATTCACATCAAATGCGTTTTAGGAAGAGGCATTATTCTTTCACTTTCAATGAAACCAAATATTCCCGTACAGTCCTATGAAGTAAAGCTTAACAGAACAGAACTACAATTGCTCAGAATCAGGCAGTGAAACTGATTGTTATTGGAAAGTAAAATTAGCTGTTTGGCTTTTGCTGCTCAAAATTCAAGGGTAAATGCCATTAGCAATAAGCAGGAACTCCTTCTATAGGGTTTCATTCAGTTTAGATGCTTAAGAAAGCTGTCATCGAAGAAATAATGGAGGTCCTCATTGTGCTCACTGTTGTCTAGATGGATCAAATGGTCTTTTGGCACATGTTGCAGTCAGTACACCGGCACTAAAATTTAGATGTACGCATGTCGTACACACAGGAGTGTGTGTACATAAAGGTCCAGTTTCTATGTAGAATGTTAATGTATATAGTATATGATTTTATAGAGTGTCAAAGTAACACATTTAGCATTGTATAATGACTAAGTAAGTGTTGCCTCTGCACTGGTGGAAATATTTGATCCTGGAGTGTTTATGTACTTTGTTGGGAAATACAATTTCTAGAATAAGAAAATCACTCAGGGCTAGGATGTAATTTCTACTTGGTTTTCATTATTATTTTTTATTGCGCTTCTCTAAATGAAGTGTATAAAATATAACACTGGGGCTCAGTTGAGATTATTTTGGTTTGTTTCACAATGCAAGTTAGTTAAACGCTGACCTCTATTTTCATATAATTATGTGTGACCTTCCGTGAGAATACAAAACCCCTTTTTCTGCTCCATGCTAGGTCCAGACAAAACTCCTTCCATAGCTGAATACCTTGTCAAATTGTGGATGGATGATGTTAGGAGACATAGGTGGAGAGGGGAGAATGGGAGTATCAGGTACTGAGCTATGACTGGAACCTTCTTGGCAACACAACAGGAAGGTGTAGGGTAATGTCGAAGTATCTTGAAAACAAAACTCCATGACTTTAGTAGTCCCAGACTATTGGGTATGAAAATGTTTGAGTGTTGAATGAGACATACCAAGCATACTGGATATTTTGGATTTTAGTCTTTGGGATGAAACGAATGTTGGAATCTGAGTATTTCACATGGGAAGGGACATAATTAGATGTTAGGAAGAAATTCTTTCCTGAGAGGGTGGTGAGGCACTGGAAGAGGTTGCCCAGAGCAGTTGTGGATGCCCCATCCCTGGAAGTGTTTAAGGCCAGGCTGGATGGGGCTTTGAGCAACCTGGTCTGGTGGAAGGTGTCCCTGCCCATGGCAGGGAGTTGGAACTCGATGATCTTTAAGGTCCCTTCCAACTCTAACCATTCTATGATTCTATGATGTACTGGTTGGAGCTCTCAGTAACTGTCACAACAGATAGATTTGATGTTAAACACCACAGGTCTCTGTGTATGTGTGTATGAAATAAACACTTGCACATCTGTTGAATTCATTTCTCATTGCTGCTGCTATTTTCTCATAGACTCTTCCTAAAATCCTGGATAAGGTGGCCCCTGCATTTGTCATGAACAGCTGCAGCTTCCTGGTGGAGAAGTCCCGGGAGTCGACAGCCCGGGTGGTGGTATGGAAGGAAATGGGTGTGCTGAGGAGCTACACCATGGAGAGCACATACTGCGGCTGCAGCCACGGACTCTACAAAGTGAGTACATCTTTAAAAGAACACTGTGCTGCCACCCTCCTAATGCACATCTCATGAGCTTGGAAGGGCAAAATGGTGGAGATTATGCTTAGCATTGTCTGCTCTCTGCAGACCCATGTCTGGAGCCAAAATCATTGAGCTGAAGGAATGAGTGGTTTTGAGATGATACAGGGCACTTATCCTTATGAGGACATTCATGGTGTTGTAAAAAATATGTTGGCAGGTCATACAGACATCTTTGAACCTAGTTCTAAGTAACTACCTTGAATGCTAGTGGCACCCCACTCCTCAGAACGGGCTAGTTACCTGAGCACTCGCCTGGCTAAATTTAAGAGCCTGCACTGAGAATCCTGCATTTGGTGTTGCCTGTTACTGACAGCTGAAGGTCACTAATCTAAGGCTAGTTTGGACAGCTGTCCATGAGTCCAAGGTTAAGCTATGCCTGTGACTGTGAACTAGACAGACCTGAACTCCACATCAAATTAAGTTCCAGACCTGCCAGGAAGGGCTGTACTCGTATTGAGCGTATCAGCAGCATCTGTCTGTGAGATCTCTTGGCACTTTTTAAGTACACAGGATGAACTCTGGTAATTGCATTTGAGTGGTCATAATTCTCCATTCTTTCAAATGGTGTATTCTTTCTCTTGTTCCTCCTCAAACCTGTTGCTTTCATTGAAAGGCTTCCATATTCTACATCATTGCTCCCGCTAGGGAGCAATCCTTATCTGTACAGCATTAATAAGCAGTTAAAGATCCTAAAAGACCCTTAAGGAAGGAGCCATTATTACAAATAACAATTAATTAATAAGACATTCAAATGATTATCTTCGGGAGCTCTATACTAATCCTTTTACCTCTGTAGAATGCAGGCAGGAAGTACTCAGCTGCTGTTTAAACCGTGCTCCACTATACAAACATCAATTCCAAGACAGGAAAGGCAGAAGAAAAAACGGCAGACAGTTTAAAGAAAGAGAATATAATTGCCCTGGGCATTACATCTAACACTCCCTACTCCTGAGAAGTGCTAATGGTTTTTTAATAGGCACCACAGGTCAGGACAGTGGTTTTGAATCTTTTTTAGACGATGGGGGAAAAAAATCTACCTTGACTGAAGTCAATGACAAAATTCCTAGTGGTCTCTGTAGAGGAGGATTTCACTGATTTCCTGGTTAACCACAGTAAGACCTAAAAGCAGCGGCCCATCAGATTGTATCAATATCTAACAATTTGTTCTTCTTCAACATCTGTGAGGACTCTGATCCAAATTTGCTTCATTTGCACCACTATATGCTGAAATAGTAGAAAGAGGATGTTAAATGCCACATTCAGATGTTGCATTTAAGCACTGTGCTATCCACAGGGGCCCTGTATTTCACATAGATGCACCAAAAATACGCAGAAAGACTTAATGCAGATGGTTCAGGAATCTTTTTTTAAAGAAATCCTTTAAAATACGAGAAATTGTTTTCTACATTATTTCTTGTCCTCTTTTTCATCACTGATCAGGACCACAGGCAGCCACTAAGGACAAGAGCAAGTTGACATATGAGGGCTTGTGACTGGTGACAGAATCCAGTGTTCTCATGGCCTGTAAGAAAATTTGTAAGCTGTAAAGCAGTTCTAAAATTTCAATTCTGAACACCCTGAAAAGCTGAGCCCCACTTGGATCATTGGCTTACTCATGAGATTACATATCCTTTGGGGTTTTTCCCCCCCTTTGTTTAGGATTATCACTCATCTCAAAGATGGAGGGTATATAAACATTCCCTTGAGGGGATATTTTCTTCCCCGTTTTTTCATCATAATGAGAATACAAACACTTTTTGCAGTTTCTCTGATTCAGGCAGCTTTAAAGTATTTCCACTCTTTTTTTTTTTTTGTTTTTTTCTGAAGTACAGTGAGTACCTAACTTGTTGGTATAAAATGGAATATAATTTCTTATATTGGCAATTATGTAGCAGCTGCATATAACCACCTAAACTATCTCTTTAAAATAATTGATATTAACAAGCTATTTCCTTTTGCTTTTAGCAGTCTTTAGGCTTGGTTCTTGCTTGCTCGTTTCCTTGGTCTTTCACGTGGGTTACTTAGGGTATGGAGATGACAGGCTGACCTGAAGATTTCGTTACATAATAGCACTTACTACTCAACTGCCATCTATCAAACCAAAATTATTTCAATAGTATCATAAACCTAATTCCTGCAAACTGGAAATTCATCATGTAAAAGGTCACGTTTTTCTAGACCCTCCTGCTTGGAGTTCTTTGCTCCTGGACCCTTGAGCTCATGTGTGTGTAAACAATAGACTAAGGAGGGAGATGTCAGCAGCCTATATTTAGAGATTTCTGGTATTTGGATTAGCAGCTTTGTATTTAACTGTGAATTAGTTTCTTAATTGTATAGGCTTGATCTTCCTGTAGGGATGCATCTAGAATCTCCTCTGGACAAGCACGCCCTTGTGTTTTTGATACTTTTATACCTTGGAGTACAGAACAAACAAGCAGCTAGGACTTAAAACATCTCATTATAAGCAGCGGAGGCTCTCAAGTCCAGTACCATTCAGTGAATCGTCAGTCAAACTTCTAATGGAGTGTGGCAGCCCTGGATCCTGGTCCTTAGCTTTTTTCCTGCTTGTAATGAAAGTGTTTCTACTTTGCTGGCTGTGGGCACAGGTACAGTGCAGGGAGTTCCACAGGAACATCTCATAGGGGTTTAGAAAGAGCAAGAAAGCCTTATAGAGGCTGCAAGAGGTTAAAATATCAATTGCATAAGGCTGGTAGGTGTGCTCCCGGGAGGAAAGGCTGAGGTAAACCAGAAGAGAGTCCAGAAAAAGCTGCTGAAAAAATTTTTTCAAGGAATGTGTGTGTCCTCTCTTGGATTGAAATGTAGCCTTAATTTTTCAAATAGTTTAGTGACTGAAAGATAAGGCAGGAATTTGGTACTATTGATATGTAAATGAGAAAGAATAGTGACCCCAGCCTCGTTTAAAAGTCATTTGATTTCAAATGGAGAGGAGGGCGGAAATGAGAGGAGAAAAAAGAAGGTTTGTCTCTGTCGAATCTCCCTGTCTGCATGATCAATGGAAACGCAATAAGCCAACTACCCTTAAGGAAGTGAAACATAAAACTAAAGAAACTATTGATCTTATCTAAGGTTTTGTTCAACTTAAGGTAGAAGAAAAGAAGGGGAAAACACATCCAAACTCTTTTTCATTTTCCCTGGATTGCCCAGTTCATTCTTTAGAGGAGTGGTGTCTCTGTTTGAAAGTTGCTAAAACCAAAGCAGCCGATTTCCACAGGGAATTCTCCCTTCTGTTTCTGCCAGTTAACAACCTCATGGTCAAAACAGAAACAATTACAAAAAAAAACAAAACAAAACAAAAAAACAAAAACCAACCAAAAAAACCCCAAAACCCTACACCAGAGAACCCCTGCTTATCATCTCTTTTCTTGTGCGAAGGCAGTCTGTGGTGTTCCCTCACTGGAGCTTTTGCCGCTCCAGTTCACCTTGTAATTTTATTGCTTCCTCCTTTTTGTGGGATGTTGAGCCCCCTTCTCATCTTTTATTTTTTCAAAGACTGAAAGCAAGGCTGTACTGTAAGAAGTTCTGTTGAGCACAGGTACAGGCATGGCCCCAAATGAATTGAATCTCGTGGCACATATTGGAGTTTTCCTGAGCTTCTTGTGTGCTTAATTTTTAAACTTCCATATCTCTTTGCTCTACTATGTTTTATCGTGTTACACTTTCTCACTGTTCTTCTAGATTCCTTGTTACCCAACCTACTAAGACCCCCCTATAGCATATTGGACTGTGCTGTTCAGTTCATTACTGCATCCTACAAGTCATGTTTTTGTGCCATGGCATATAGCTGAGTTCCAAACTATGTCTTGGTAATATAGCAAATCTCAAAAATTCAGCTTCATGCTCTGTGCTATGTTGGAAAAGGATTTTCCTTGGCATGTTATGCCTGCTGGAGGAGAGGTAGTAATAACGGAAATAGACTTTAGCCCTACTTTTTACTACTTTATTAGGTAGTAATAACGGAAATAGACTTTTAGAAGTAAGCAAGTAGTAACAAATGAGTTTTAAAATTATTGCAGATATCTTGACAGTGCCCTTTGAAGGAGATTTTACTAGTGATACTTTCTAAAATACTTTCTTCTCTCTTTGAAGTAAGCCTTGGGAGAGCTTAGAAAAAAATATTATCTTTTTTTTCCTGTCCAGTCTAATGTTTCTAAGTCAGAGGAACTGACTACCCCAAATTTTCTCATCGGACTTCATTAGAGGGAAAAGCCATTCGTTTGCAGAGACACTGGAAGGAGAGAGAGCAGCACCAAGCAGCAAGGCCATGCCACCTCATAAGACTTACCGACAGCAGTTTAAAATGTCTTTGTTGAACAGAAGTGGTGAGAGTTAGTTTAATAAATCAGAAGACCTGATATTATCCGTCCCCTCTAACCTGGTTAGCATGGGCTGAATTATTTAAAATGAGTGATGAACCAGTGATTTACCACAGAAGTATGGCTAAACTTAAGCAACATGCTGAGATGAAAGTCTTTCCTCTTTCTGTCTCTTCAGAGGTAGATTTGTCTGGTTTGACCTGTTTTTGCCCAAATTAGCTAAATTGTTATCAATGTATGATTTGTCCATTGAATTACATCATAATTTCTTTATAGTTATCTTTCAGCAATGAAGTACTTTCTTCATCTTCCTTACTTTTGAAGATTATTTACCAAATTTGTGAGGCATTTCTATGCATGCTTTATTCATAAGCCATTTATTACAGTTAATGGTCAGAAATTGAGTTGTTTTGATGGAGTTTGCAAGTCACATGATACTGCTTCTGTTCTTCAGTAAGATGTATATTGTTCTGATAATTGGAAGTCTGGTGCAGAGATTTAACAAATTATTTTAATTTGGCCTCTTGCCAGTATTCAAACACCGACAAAAATGGTAATATACTTGCCATAAAAGTGTATTTGATAGGTATGTGCAGAAAGAAGTAGTAAAGATAGAAGATATATCCTATGCTTTCTGGTGTTGGTTTCTGTAAAACGTTTACATCATCTTTGCAAGTCTGACAGGCTTTTCCTCCTTTCTCATTTCTTTTGTCCCCCAGAGCTTATACTTTTCCTAAGTAAGGGTAAGTCTCAAAAGCATTCAAAAGTTTCTTTTCGAAAAATCATCTCTAAAATGAGTGTTTAGCTGACCCTCTGTACTCGGGGGATCTCATTCAAAAGCAGATGCTGAGAATAAGAAAGAATGATTTTCTTTCTGATAGTTCTGCTTCCAGTTCTGGTCCAAAGTGGCTCAAATTGGAAGCAGCTGTAATAGCAAGAAAAGTATAGAAAAAAATAGTTATCTAGTAGTAATCTAAGGACTGAAGGTTCAAATTAAGGGGTTTGTTCGGCTTCCTTAAGTTGTTACCCTTGGCAAAAGTTTGCATCCTGTTTGCTTTATTTTCCTGCTGCTTTTATTTCTGCCAACCCCTTGCAATAATTGACTGATGACGCAATTTGTAAGATATTTTAATTTAGGAAGAGCAGACTTTTAGATTTGTGGGTTTCACTTCATAAAAATATGTAAGGATCAAGGGTATTTAGAAAGCAGGGAAAGAGAAGAGAAAATTATTTCTGAGCAAACAAACCAGGAGATGGTTTCCTATGTAGGAAAGACAAGATACTTGTAGGTTCTTAGATGAACTGCTGCAGAATTTTTCCTCCTAGGTTGAAATGTCTCCTTAGGTGTTTTTATTGTGGCTTTTTGTCTATTTCTTTTATTATTTGACTAACAACACCAGCTAAGAAATCGCATGCTTAATTGTGCTCCGATCTGTTTGGTTCATGCCACATTAAGCAACAGTAGTTTGAAGTTGTGGTGACTTTGGTGCCCTCAGATTGTTTGGAAAAGCAAATCACAGAACTAGTGGAACTTCGTAGGGATTCTTTGGGCCTTACATATCTCCCAGAAGTTTGTAATTTGTCAGTAGGACTATCTTGTCTTTCTTGATGGGTAATACAGCTGCATTAAGGCAAGAGTGACCAAAACCATAAGATGTAAATATCATCTCTAGTCCTAAAAATCATGGGTGTTATTGCTGTTGTATTTTGTTGAAGGTGTTCAATATTGTCACATGGGAAGGCCATTTGTGTGCATTTAGAAGTCTGTAAATTTTGCAAGAAGGTAATGTTCCATGTTCTGTCTTCTCATTTCCTGATCCACCCCACAGTCAGTTTAGCCTTGCAGTTTTCGAAGAGCTCAGTAGTTGAGTAGGGTCATTTTACTTGTCTTTATTTCCAGAAAAGACTTATTTCTTCTTTGTTTGGGATTTTTGGGGGTGGGGGAACTGGTTTGGGATTTTTTAAAAAAAAAAACACCACTATATAGAACAAGATCAATTTCTGGCAGTAGTATAACTACTGAAAGAGTTTTCCCCCCCTTCTAGTAGTTGCTAAATGTAGGTGTTATGTGAATGACTTTGGAAAAGCAATGCTCCATTAATCTGATAGACCAAATTCGCTGCTGTAAAAATAACTGTTTTCTTAGGGTGACTGAATAACTCCTTACTGCTTTCAAGAAGTTAGTGTAGGGGTGGTTGCCTGCTAAACACTGCACTAGTCCATCTGTTGAGGTGTCCCATGAATGCTGCCATGAAGCAGATTTTGGGAGAAGTCCTCCCTAGCTTCTGCTGCAGTGGATTTCAGCTGTCACTTGGGCCACCTGTTTTCCTGTTCCCAGGTTGAAAGATTCAAGAGTTAGGGGACTGAGGCATCTTCCATTGTGTTTGAGTTCACATGGTTACTTGAAACAGGGGAAAATGACACTTAATGGAGAAGGACTAGATGATCTTAAAAGGTCCCTTCCAACCTAGGTGATTCTGTGACTCATAGCTTACTTTAGCCTCTGTGTCCTCAAAGCACTCAGGAAGCACTAAAAACCAACACAAGAATTGTTAGCATGCTCCAGGTGACAGTATTCTAGTCTTTCTAATGCTATATTGAAGATTTTTGATATATATGACGAAAGATGATCACTGATGCTAGCTGGATCATGGATGAAGATAGTAGTTGAAATTACTATGGTTTATTTTAATTATTTCTCCTGTGATGTTGAGCCAGCTGCATCCCTGACTTGCTAAATTCAGGGGTGTTGTATAAAGGTAGATTTGGATAATTGGCTTTGAAGAGATAATCCAGAGACCTTGACAGTCTTGGAAGGAAGGAGGCATTATCAATGCACTGGGAATAGCTTGTGAATGTGTTCCCTCCCTCTTAGACCCTGTCTGGAAGGGAACAAGTGTGCCTCTGCCAGCTCCGTTGCTGATAAAAGCCAGGAGCAGCACCTGATTTTATCCTTAGTCATGTACTGGTCGGTAAGTTATTCTAACTGCAGACGTTTGAAGGAAGGGCTGTATGGAAGGGCTGTCACAGTGGTGATTTTAACACACCTCAAACTGAGTTTGAGGCACCTCTAGTGAGAATGAGCCACAGGGAAGTGAAATCACAGCCTATTCCCACAGCTCCAGTCTTTTAAGCTTGCTGCGTGATTCTGTTCTGAACTTTTCCACCAAGGTTAGTACTTGTGTAGGTTAGTGCTGATCTCTGGCATTTCTAGGTATTTCAGTCCCAGAGTTTGCTTTAGACACAGAATATTCACACAGGAGTGATGAATCACAATGGGCACACCTATTAATGCTTTCAAAATGTGTGGTTTATGACATTTAATTGCCAGAGCAACATAATGATTAGGATTAAATTCCATGAAACAGAACCAGAAAGCCAGTGCTTTCTGGTTCTGTTAGGCTATCTTGAGACAAATGAGCTAGTCCACAGGCATCCCAGGATGATGTTGTAGGCTGCCACAGAGCAGTTGTAGCAGCTAAGATAACTTAGGGCTCAAGAGCGGTGTCCTCATGCTGTTTCATGTGCATGGATGTTTCTCTAGATTCCTTCTTCTTCAATGTAAAGACACTGCAGAAGCTGCAGAAACAGGAGTGCTGAAGATAACATTAGCGAAAAATGGAACAGACAGAAAACTGTAGATAGAAGAACATGGGAACTTAGGTCCCATTTTGGGACCCGAGAGTCATGCAAATCACGTTTCGCCTTCCTACTTAGTTATTTAGGCTAAGAAACAGAATGCAAATCAGAGCTTGGCAGAAAATATAGATGCTATATCCTAACCCAGATTTTGTTGGTAAAAATGTGTTACAGAAGGAGAAAAATATGGTCCTGAACCACAAAGAAGTGAAAAGTTTGCTAGCTTCACTGCCTTTTGGAACCAATTTCAAAGTTGACACTAAGGGGGTGTTTGCTTCTCCAGCTCCTAAGCAGACACCCTGGCTCGATCTTCAGCCTTTTGGCAGAAGTAGTATCTTAAATCAACTCTTTTGTCTCTGCTGTTGATAGATTATTGGGTGCTGACTGGCTGCGTAACTGGAGAATAGGTCCCATGCCATGTGGTTAAATTATGGCACAATAAAAAATGACGGTGGGGTGAGATCATAATAGATCGGGCTGTACAAAGCTGGATGGTATCCAGTTCTGTTGAGGTTCAAAGGACATGGCTGGCCTGCAAAACAGTGAAGCAGAACAATCGCGTACCACTTATTCAACCCGCTCTTTGCCACCATCACATAATGGAACCAGTTGTTCGACCTTTGCTGTTTACCCTTCTTTTTGGGACCCAGCCTTGGAGCATTTGTTCTAACAAATCCCTGCCATCTCTTAAATTCCTTTCACTTGCTAATGATGTTAACAGTTCTAGTTGGTAGTTTGCTTTTTATTAAACCAAGGGACATTGCAAACTCTTTGGGGCTGATAAGTGGGAAATGGATTATCTTGATTCTTTCCTGTCTTGAGTGCTGATGTTCCTCTGGATATCCTTTTTCCCCCAGTGTGTTGTAAACAGCTGCTATTTCTGCTTTGTTTATGGGATCTTTCCCTCAGCTGCTTTTCTACTTCCCTAGATGCTTGGTTGAAACCTGGTTCCTATTCCAATGCTGGATGTGAAAAAAGAGGTGATGGGTACTGACTCAGCAGGGGTTATCAAGCTGTTTCCCTACAAAAGGAATCAGAAGTGCAAGTGTCCTGTCATACCCATCTTCTAGAATTTAAGAGAGCAGGATTAGATGGAAGAATCCCAGCTTTTGACACTGCATTTCTGGGCAACCTAGATGCTTGAAGCAAAAAAAAAAAATAATCCACTTGCAATTGCACTTGAGGTTGCATGGAGAAGAGATTGCATTTTGTGAGGGAACGAGATATGAATCAATGGCTGACCTCCTTATTTTCACCCTGCTGGCAAGATACTGTTATTGTGGCCCCATTTGAAAATGAACAAACCCGACGTACTCATGCAGAGCCATAAAAACAACAAACCCTGTCACCTTGTGACAGAGGGAGTGGGTCCTTCCATGTGCTGTAAGAAGGAACAAACTCTCCTATTATTAAAATCAATGCTGCCACGCTCAGAAGTCAAACTGTCTTTTGTAGTGCCAGAAGGCTGAAAATGACTAGCAATTTGTGGTCAGGCTAATCTCTGAGTTGTGTTTATTCAGTTTATAGGGGATAGCTGAGGACCTGGTTTGACTTCAGATGTGGATTTGTTAGAGCCTTGGCTACATTCACAGCACAAATCATTAGAGCAAACAGAAGACTACAGAAGTGAAGCAAAGTAGATGCTTAAAGATTATTTTAAATTTTCTATTATAAATATTACAGTAGTGACAGAAATTGCAGTCACACATGTGTATGTGGTTTTTCTGGATGAAATGTTCCTGTTCTATCTGAAGCCACTAAGCAATCCCGAACGTCATGACCTTGAATGCCCATGGGATTGCAGTCTGCTGAAGAAAAAAAAACTCTTGGGGAGGATAAGGGATAGAAAAGCAACATTCCTAATGCAAACTAACTGCAGTATTTCAATGGTGTCCCTTTAAAAGACCAAATATCATCGCACATCATCCTTTCAAGTTTTCTGTGGAATTACAGCAGCTAGCTTTTTGATTTCTGATGTCTCTCTTGCTTGTTAATCTGGCCCCGTGTGGATTTATTGTACAAATCTATTTGGCAGCTGAAAATTGCCCTTTGATGAAGCTCCTCGTCTAATCATGAACTCCTCAGGCATGGAAAATAAGAATGGGGAGGTGGCAAAAGCACAGGCTAAGAGAGCCCTGTTTGTCTTTCACTCTGCATGGATTTTAGAAGCATCTAAATTTCAAAGTCTTTCACACACAGGATTTTCTGCAAAGATTGATTTTGCTCCTCTTAAAATCATAACATTTGCCATGCTGGATCAGACCATTGGTCCATATAATCAAGTATCCTGCCTCATACAGAGGCTGGTTCCTCACAGCTTAGAAGAGAACAAAACCAGCCTGTAATGCAACTGATTCAATTATGCTAAGACACAGAAAGAAAATAATCCTACCCGTCTGACCTGCCTCTCCTCCACTTCATCTACTGCAGCATGAGGCCTGATTATCGTTATCAAAACCTTGAGATAATGAGCTACATTCTCTGTGGATAATTATGGCACTTCTTCATCCCCTTTTGTAATCTTTTCTCAAGCAGGGCTTCCTGCAGCAGTGAATTCCACTGGTTGCTGCCTATAATATCTATATGATGTCCACCTTCTAAGATGAACTGTATTTTGAAATCTCATCTCCCTTCTTTCTCCAGTCTGTCCTTTTGCTGGTTTGTGTATCACGGGAAAGCATACAGTTGTTGCCAGTCTGTTGGTCTGTCAGCATTCTACCCATGTTTACCGTCATCCTTATGCCTCTGTTTTTTAATCCCCGGTCCCTGGTCTCTCTATTCATTCAGACCATTGGATTGTTTATTCATTCTCTCCTGTCTCAAAATCTGTAGATACATCCTGATTCTACCCCGTTATTGTCTCTTTGGTCGATATCTTTGTTTTGTTTCCAATCCAGATATATTTTTTCATGTGTACAAAACTCTTGTACTAATTATGTTATCTTTACTATCTATTTTTCTTTCTATAACAAAATTTGTTTCAAATTACCCAATATACCAGGACTGACTGTTATTCCTCTGCATTAAAAGTACTAAATTCCTTCCTCACTGACAGATTATTGACATTTCTTTTTGCTTAAATCACAATATGTGCCCTTGCTTGGTACTATAAACATCATAAATAATACATGCATGTCTGCAGACTGTGCCATGTGGTGGGTTTGTCCTTGAGCAGGGTCAAATCTTCCAGCTGGAGTAAGTGGGTATTGCATGAGATTCTGCTTCTTTCACAGCTCCTTGAGTTATGACAATAATGTCCTTTCTGTGTAGCAGAGCTCCACAGCCTCTCTCACTTTCAATGACTTCAGGCACCAGGAGGTAGTGGGAGATCCCAAACCAGCAGTAGCACAGAGGCCAGAATTCTGTGCTGCACGTGTACAAGATAGATGCACGTGGTGGTGTGGAAAGCAGAAATCTCAAGTCTGGACTGAAGACAAATCATAGAATCATTCTGTTTGGAAAAGACCCTTGGGATCATGGAGTTCAAGCATCAACCCCACTCTACAATATTTCAGTGTCTTGAGTTAAGAGCAAAGAGGCCCCAGTTCTCCTGCTCTTTTCTGCCATGTCCAGGCACAGCCTGTTACAGAATCTCAGAATCCCTGGATGATATAGGGTTGGAAGGAACCTCTGGAAATCATCTAGTCCAATCCATTGCCAAAGTAGGTTCACCCAGAGCAGATTGCACAGGAACATGTCCAGATGGGTTTTGAATTTCACCAGAGATGGAGACTCCACTGCCTCTCTAGGCAGCTTGTTCCAGTGCTTTGCCACCCTGAAGGAAGTTCCTCCTCATGTTTAGATGCAACTTCTTATGTTCAAGTCTGTGCCTGTTCCCTCTTGTCCTGTCACTGGGAACCACTGAAAAAAGATAGGCCCCATCCTGTTGACGCCCATCCTTTAAGTATTTTTAAGCATTGATCAGATGCTTCTTCAGTCTTCTCTTCTATAAACTAAAAAGACCCTAGTCCCTCAGCCCTGCAGGGAAGACTGCAGTTGCTGGGAAATGTGTTAGACACTGAAAACATAATCTTAATAACAGATTTATGGAGTTCTAATGGCCAGAAAAGGGACCATTAAGTCTTCTGGTTTGACCTCTCATACATCATAAGCCTTTGGGTTTCACATAGACAGCTTTGTATGAAGTCTGTTAACTTCTGTTTGTGTAAGCAGGGTTTGTAGAAAAACATTCAGACTGAATTTGAGAACATCACATGATTGGAAACCCATCTGGTCCCCTGGTATTTTGTTCCAGGGGTCAGAAACTGTTAAATGTTATTGTCTTATTCTAATTTGAATTCATCTGCAGGCTGTTTTCAGCTGCATGGTTGTTATTTTTCTCTGCTGGTTTAGAAGAGACCCTTAGTAACTTGCAATTTGTTCTCTTAAAAGTACTTACACAATGCAACTGAGTCACCTTTCAATCTTTTTTTCTTTTTGATAATTAATTAAACAGGCTGAATTCCTTAATAGTTTGTCTGTATCAGAACATGCAGGGAAGTGCCTCTGAATTAGCTAAAGGTGCGAGTGGAAAGTCCTGTGCTAAACCGCATTAAGCTACATGTCAACACACTGAAGCAGAATTAAGGTGGCCTTAATTAAATTTGGCTTAACTCATTTCTAAAGTAAATTAAGCCAAACTGAATTGCAAACACTTTAATTCTGAATAACATAGCAGAAATATGTGCTTCTGTATGTGATAAACTTGTACTTGTAAAGAAAGTGTATGCTTATGCTGGATGACTCTGAGACAGAAGTTGACGTGCCTAGCAGGAGAGTTTGGGATGGAATTTGGAGCTTTGTGGTTTGTCTTTAGGTAGCACTCTGTACTGCATACTGCATATGGGTGGTGAAGAGAAAAAACTGCTGTGATTCGTCTTGCATGTGCTGTATTCTAATTTTTATCCAAGGAAGAAATTTTTGATGCGTTCACTGCCAGATGGTGGGAGGTCTACAAGAGAAGATACATGGTCTAGAAAGATATATTTCAGCACAGCATGCAACCTGTGGGAAGGCAGGCATCAGGGACAATTCCGAAATAATCTGCATATGTGCCATAGGTGTGGAGCAATCAGACACAGGGAAGCTGAAGACAGCAGAAATCAAATAAGATGTTGGTTACTCATAGTCAAGAGAAGAAATAGAATTTGCAGATGTTCGTTGCTGGCGATGTGTGGTAATTCTCGGATATTTATTAAGATGACTGCTGCTATATGGAGAATTAGAAGAATGTCTTTGAGGAATGTCTTCGGGTGTAAAACAGAAAAACATTGAGATATTTTCAACCAAGTAGTTGTCATAAGCGAGCTTCACTTAGGAAAAGTGAACTGGGGAGTAAACAAAAGTGTAATGTGACTCTGTGTTGTCAGCCTGGAGCAGAAGAATAAGATACAAAGGTAAGTTTGGATGATGCATGTTGGAAACACATGGCAGAGAAGTACATGGAATGCTGTTTGATAGGATCCTTCAAGGCTCTTGATGGTAAAAAGGAAAGACAAAAATCCTGGTGATTTTGTCAGAGAGCTTTTTAAAGCTGTAAGTAAGAGAAAAAAGGAAAGATGGAAGATAACCATCGTTTGCATGACTGATGTGAAGACCATTTTTGGAGGTGTGTCATGTTCCAGTGCTTATGGGGTTCAACTGGGTGAAGGGACACTTGCAGAGGAAGAGAACTAAACCTTCACAAGGCCAAACAAAATAATACTGAAGCAGGGGGGTGGGGTGGGGATGGGGATGGGGGGAGTGGAGGCAAGGAAAAAAATAAAAAAGAAAAGTAAGCTCTGTGAAAACACAGTTCAAACCCAAATAGCTTGTGATAAAGACACTGAACCAGTGTGGGAAAAAAACTGCAGAAGGAATAAATTTCTCAAATGTCTATATCATCTGAGTCATGAGCAATTGAAAGGTCTTGCTGATGAAGTATAATGTAATTGGTTGTACTGAAACCTGCCAGAAAAAGCATGGTTTTGGAATTTCAGTCTCCAAATGCTAGTTTACCCCCTGATAGTAGTAAGCATGTGTGGCTGGGGTTGTAGGGAATGGCAGTCTCCTACACCTTCATCTACTGGTAATTCAGTTCTACCTATTGCAAGTATGCTGACAAATCTTGGAAATAAGCCTGATTGGCACATTGAATCAAACTAGAAAATGGGATGTTACTTGTATTGAATACACAAAAAATAAACATGTAGCTATGGACTTCAGTTTGGGTGAGATATACCTGAGATTTTTTTGTGGCAGCTGTAAATACTATTAAAGATTCCAGACATTACAGATGATTATTTTATAACACAAAAGATGATGTATCCAGTGTAACTCTATTTTGGACTGCATTATAATAGGAAAGGATGAATTAGTCTTTGGTGTGGGAGTTTGTGGTTACCTAGACGCTGGTGATCATGACCCAATTACATTTAATATGGGTAGAGAACAGTGTTCCTATTAACACGTTTGTGTATATTTTTTTCCTTAATAAGGCCTGATTTTCCAAAACTGAGGAAATATTATAAGTAAAGCAAATGACAAGAGGAAAAAAAGTATACAGAAATATTATGAATAAAAATCGAGTCTTTTTAAAAAAAGGATTTTGTTGCAAATCCAGAATGGCAGAATTCTCTAACCAAGAACTGAGGGCATATTCAGTTAAAACTGATTCTGGTTTAGTAGAAAAAAAGAAGGCAATAATTAGAGTTTAGAGGACAGTGAATCATAATATTGATGAAAAATCTACATGATAGATTATAGTAAGACAGATTTTTGTTATTTCAGTCTCAGTTTTTTGTTTGTTAGCAGTAATTGTGTACCAGTATTTCTGAATGTAATGAGTAAACAACAGTAGAGGTCATTTTCCTAAAAGTGGATGATGAAAATAATCTTCTAGGGGATAATAGCATAGATTTATTGTCTCTGAACAAAGAAAACAGAGAAAATAGATAGCAGCCACTGTAACGTAGGAAATGGATAGAAGAAGCTAAACAGTAAAAAATCATGGCAGTCAGCACTAAGAAAGTATTTGGTACCATAACTAGAAAATAAGCTCTGGAACTCTATTATAGGAGTTATTGCATTGATAACATTGTTAAACAGATATATTTGTTAAAGTGATATATTTAATTTGTTAGATGCCTTTCTTTTTCCACCCGTGATGCTGTTAGTCTTTCCAAAGATTATGCTATAGTCTGAGCATTCTCAATAATGATGGTGCTAAACACTGATTATCATTCCCCTTATTGCTTCTTCTAGGATTTATTAGATCACTGGAATGGGTGCAGAGGGAACATGCTGTTCCTTTTCAGGACCTTCTGTATCTGCTATGGGTTGGCATCAGTAAGACTTATCTATTTAGTTTGTTCCTTCTATCCCAGAAATGGGAAATCTTCTGCTCTGTTGATTGCCCACTCAGTTCTAGTAGGTTTTGGGTTTGGTTGTTTTTTTTTTTTTGTTTTTTTTTTTTTTTTTTTTTGCTTTAGGGCTCAGATTTAAAGAGATCAAAGTCTTACTGGTCTGTACATCCCTGCAGATGATTTACTTAATTTTCTGTTGTCGTCATCATCACCATAGTCAACACTTCCTCGGCACCTTTCACCTCAGGGTAGAAAAGCATCAATATACAGTTGTGGAAAACAGGTGTTGTCTTTGAAACTTTCTGATACTTAGAGCAGTGTTCCCATTTTGCACCAGAGCCTTTTATATTAACTTGTAAAAATTGAGAACAACTAATCTCAGGATAGATCATTACCCTCTTTTGCATTGAAAAACTCAGATGCCAATCTGCCAGATTCAAAGCAAGGGGTTACATCACCAGGTAGTTCTTTCTTGAATTTATCTCTGCTTCTCATGTAAGAGTTGTTACCTTTTGTGTAAATAATAGAATCACAGGGTTGTATATGTTGGAAGAGAACTTTAAGATCATCAAGTCTAACCATAACGAGAAACTCCTTGAGTCAGAAACAGACTAATTTTATAACTCGGTAGCAACAGTACTTACCTAAGATGGAACAGCCCCAGTCTAAACCACTGTTTAGCCACTAAACCACTGGGGAAGCTCAGCTGGAAAGGGTATCTTTCTTGTGGGGTATGATCAAAAATGCCAAGACAAGAGCTGAGCAACTCTTCCTGAGAAAAGTCACCTTTAGTCAAAGCCACAAAGAAGTTATTTGCTTTGGCAAAAAATAACCCAAAACATTTCTAACAGAATCTCTTACTGTATCCCACCTCTTTTTGGCTTTTGGAATAAAGCAGGAAGTTTCCTTTGGGGATGCTAGAAGTAATGACTGAACTCCACAGTAAAACTGAATCAGAGATTCATACAAAGCAACAATATGATGATTTTTTTAAATGAGTTTGAGGATGATATTGCAAATGAGTTTGAGAGAGAAGTACAACCATATGTAACTGGGGCTAAAAATTTCCAGAAATTGTGTCCATTTTACAATAGCTTATTCCTGCCGGTAATCACTTATTTTATAAAATATAGCTTAAAATGCATGGATTTGCAGTTTGCACAAAATCAGAAGGGCAGTTTGCATTTCAATGGAAGGTACTCTTTTCTTTGTAGTCATTCCTTTAAAAGGTGTTGGTTGGCATATTGCGGGTGCCGAGACTCACTCTGATTTGGAGGGGAAGCTGGTAGTTTATAAAATTATTTTCTCTTGGAAGATAATGGAAAGTTGAGTGAGAAGAGTATTTGATTTGAAATGCTAACTCTACATGAGAACAGCGGAGGAGGTATCTTGCATTTCTGGAGGTATTTTCTTTGCTGCTCTCTTTTTCCTTTATATTATAACTTCAATTCCATTTTTATTGCCTTCCGTATTTTTTTCTTCCTAGCCTTGAGAAGTAATGGGCTGGGATCTGGCTGTTATCTAATTTTTTTGAAAGGGCTGTATCACCATGTCACAATGGCCCAGAGCGTACATGCTTCACTGGCTGGTAATGATGGGGAAAAATGGAGGCAACCCTATAATACAACATAAACAAGCCTCAGTAACTTGCTACTGGGTTCACAACCTTCAGCTGTCCTGCACCCAAGGTCAACAATGTAACCTAAGCCACTAGAATGAAACTTCTACCAAAAATGAAAAGAAAATAATGGATGTGTTGTGTGATGGACGCTCTGTTCCCTGCAGTCTGATGGCCCATATGGATTTTGCAGTAGGCAGCTGGACACCAATTTTGCAATGACCTTTTAAGAGGAACCCTTTTGTCTTTTCCAGCGAGGGAGAATTAAATAAATGGGATCTGAAAGCAGAGCTCAGGCTGGCTCTGAAAGAGCGACAGGAAGGTCACTTTTCTGATCAAGCTAGTAGTACGTTTAGGGATTGGAAGGGCTTCCAGGGATCAAAGCGCTGAAGCTTTTTCTGGGTCAAGCACAACCCTGCTAACCTCCATGTATGCTGAAATGCCTTGAATTTCTTACCTGGCTGCTCAGCTGCAGGTAAACATATTGCATAGAACAGATACCTGCAGCAAGCCACCAAAAGTGCTTCTATAGTTTCGCACACTCAGTTCTCATAGATCCTCACCAAACTGTTTGATTTGTGCACCCTGAAGTATGATTTGTACTGAAGACTGGTATTAAATGTCAGCTTTGAAAATGGGCCTTGTCATGACTAATGCAAAATTCACTCCTGTGGTTAATTTAACGAGATAGATCGGCAGACATCATACATTTATTAAACAACCATAATTATATTTATATTAATGCTGGTCTCTGCCCAGGAGAGACTCAGGCCTGGCATAATAGGATTTGTTCATAATGCAGAAGTGAGATCTTGGAATATAGATACAGGGAGAAACTAGGGACTGTAGGAACATGGCCTTGTTGTGGGCTGAGAATCATAGAATGGTTAGAGATGGAAGGGACCTTAAAGACCATCGATTCCCAACCCCCCTGCCATGGGCAGGGACACCTCCCACCAGACCAGGTTGCTCAAAGCCCCATCCAGCCTGGCCTTAAACACTTCCAGGGATGGGGCATCCACAACTGCTCTGGGCAAACCTGTTCCAGTGCCTCACCACCCTCACAGGAAAGAATGTCTTCCTAATATCCAATCTAAATCTCCCCTTTTCCAGTTGAAAACCATTACCCCTTGTCCTGTCACTACAAAGAGTCAGGAGGACAAAGAGAATGCATAGCTCAGGGATGTTCAGATCCAGGTGAGGCTGAGGTATGTGGTTAGAGCTCATGTCAAACTTTGGGAATACCGATAGCTTTTGGGTTATCCTGGATGCTGCGAGGTTGGTTGGAATTCATTGGTGGAGGTATTGACCGCGGCAAGTGTGCTGCATTTGCACGTATATCTGCCTTAAAAGGTCAGCAAAGAACCCTGACTATTTTAAAGATGGCCTGTTCTCAGGTCAGTTTAGTTTCAGTGCCTTCGCAGGATACGAGATCAAGTTGTTTTGGTGTGATACTTATCACGCAGCACATCTTTATGTGGACAAGATCATTGCTCAGGCTTTTCAAACAGAGAAGAATTGGATTCTTTCTGAATCTTCCTATGTGCAATTATGTTGTTGCAGGGAAAATAACCTGTGATTATTGCCCTGTTTTGTTCTATCTAGTTGCACCGTTGTTCTGGGAATAAAGCGGGTTTCTGGGGCAGTGGTAGCTCTGCTCAGCTGGCTGCAGGAGGCGAGAACAGCCTCTGTTGGATTCAGCAGCCTCTGCCTGTTTCTTATGCTGACACAGTGCCCACCTCTCCTCCTCTGCATACTGATGGCCCCTATCTTTAGTCTGCTTGTCTGTCACCGTAAACAGGGGAGAACAAAGTTGACAGTGTTGGATTGAAGGGCTGTAAGTGGTTATTGATTCCCAGGCCTCTTGCATTGGTAGAGGTGGGGGTCAGGAGGGATGTGTTTGGGTACAGACATGAGCACGCAAGTTCCTAACAGTGTGCCAGCACCACTGAGTAATAGGATGCACATGTTTATGCTTTTTGAGTGGATTTGTGTATGCCGTAGGTAGTTGTGTGCTTGTACGCACACTAGAGGATGCCTTTGTACATTATGCCTTGAAGAAGCTGTGCAAAAAGGGGCATGTATATATCTGAGTATGCATTTATCTGTGCTTATAGGCAGAATGCTAAACCTGTGTAATAGGCATCAGTATTTATTACTTTAAGTATATGAGTGTATGTATCTTGTGTGTATGTGTGTAATAGCACAGGGGGCTACTTGTGGGTCTATATTGGGCTAGGTGCAGCTAAGATGATGACAGGCTGTGTGGCATTCTGCTGTCGTGTGACACTGTCACAGTTTCTGGTAGGGTCAGGAGAAGGCAGAGATGCATAACCCTCCGCCTTCCTGCCTAATCTTTCTTGCTTAGCACATGTGGGAGCCAGTAGTAGCTTGTGAAGGGGAAAAGGGAACTCATTTGTAAATGAAGACGGAAAAGAAAATGCACGCAGCAAGGATCGATTCATTAGATTCAGATTTCATTAGCCTCTGATATCTCTGTTCATGGGAGAAAATCCACACTTCCTTGCTGACCTTTTAATAAATGCAAAGCTGGAGGAGAAACCTGTCTTTCAGTTCCTTTAGAGTTGTAACTAATCAGGGTGGAGGTGTGGAGTGCAGTGTGTGGGATTGCAGTGAAGCCCTCTGAAGGGCAGCAAACCCACCCCACTGCAGTTTGTGCATGTGCTGCTTGCGTGTGGTAGCCCACAGGACAGCAGAGGACACAAATGCCTCATGAGGTCCTGTCCTATCCCTTCCTTCAACTGAGATTGGAGAAGAAGTGTAGAGTAGCCTCCTCGCACTGTGCATTCCACTTCAATGCCAGCTTGTTGACATGAGGAGTGCCAGGCTGGTGGAAAGCAAAACCAGTACAGGCAATACCTGTCAGCACTGTTTCTTTAAGCTGATGTTACCTGCTGTATTGTAGAATAAGGTTGAAAGGAACATAACTGATGTTCCTTGGCTTTTCTGGTCGTTCCTTAAAGTCTTCTAGTTCTTAAGAAATGTCTTTCTCAGCATAAGTATTTTGGGAATTAAAACAACATGGGCAGATTTTGTGGCAGCTGGAGGACAGGACAAAGCAAGACCATTTCAGCTGGGGATGTGGAGTTAGATCCTGTTTAAGTACCCTCAATCAGAGGATTCAGAGATGCTTAGTGCCCCATAGATGTGTAAATGGTGATTGTTATTCATGTCTTTGATACTAATTACAAGGGCAAGCACTTGATATCAGGGCCTAACATTTTAGATGTTTTAGGGCAGGCTAATATTTTAGTCTCTGCTGTTGATGGGTGTAGCATGAATAACATCTATGAGTTCACTGCTAGAAAGGAAGAGAAATCTTATCAGTATTTTCTATGTCTCTTTGGAATAATCTTTTGTGACACTCTCTGGGAGAGAAAAAAGCTTGGGTAGATTTGTGAATTCATGTGAAAAGGTTCTTAAAAGAGGGACAGCTTGAAGAGAGATCAAATTCATTGTGGTATAGATTTGGCTTATTATCTGCTCATACATCCCAAGAATGAGAAGCTTGTGGCTCTTCTACACCTGCTCAGAATACATAAGTACAGTCCAGATGGCATTTAAGGTCAGGCTGGCATTGCTGGAGATCCTGACTGCTTGAAATAAGGGAGGGTAAAATTTTGAAGAGAGGCTTATTTCATGAACATTGAATAATAGATATTTCAACCCCCAAGGTGATTCATCAAGTACTCTACTCTTTCCAGTCAGTTCCACTGATTTCACTTGAGAGTGTACAGCTATGATAAACTGAATTAAACGTGAGATCTCATAACTCCTCATCCAGAGTCTAAACCTTAAAGAGGCTTCCAAAAAGGCAGAATCAGTGATTGAAGGCCTTCTCTGAGACAGACAGAATGCTCCCAAGAAAAACAGAAGTGTTTTACCTGTAATATTTCTGTGTCAGTGCTACAGAGGCTTGGCATAACCCCAAAATACATCTCATTTATGTGTATTTCCTTGCATTTGAAAGCAAAGGGGAAAAAATTAGAAGAGAAAACAAATCCTTCAGGTCTTTCTTTCCTCTGGCACATGGCACTTCTGTATTCAACAGCATAAAATTACTTGTTGTAAAGAGCTCAGTCTATAAGATTGTATAGAATTTGCTTTCTGTTGGAGGGAGATTCAGCAATATTGTCCATGGAGAAGATAATACCACATCTAACTCGTATAGCTCGCTTATACAAGCTTACTGTTTGCCTGTGAGTGAATGTTTTGCCCCTATGAATGGAAGTGCCCCCAGCTCCTGCAGACCTGGTAGGAGAACCTATAGGAAATTAATTAAGACTTTATATATATCTTTATCGATATCACATAATCCTTCACGGGTTTCAGATGCAAAAGAGAGGCTGCAAAGCTAGATAGAACAAAAGGGAAGGAGATGTTCAATCACAGGTACATTTGAATGTTTTTGGTAGCGGGATATTTGTATTTCCTTTCCTTGATTTAAGATTGACACCAGACTGAGGGGCTTTGGAGTGGCTTTAGGGGATCTGCAGGTGGAAATTCATAGGTGGTGGAGGTGGGCCTGATGAAGGTGGGATGTGTTGCTTTTTCCAGTCTGCAACTATAATGGAGAGGCTGCAGAGTGGAGGAGGATGAGCAGGGCAAGATTAGTATCACTGAGTCACAGAAGGCATAGCACAGGTTTATAGCTATGCATAAGTATAGCCTGCATAATTTATTGCTTGCTGACAAGTGTACTGTGTTCACATACAGACAAAGAAGTGAAATTGAACAGAGTATATTTTTTCCCAAATCATTTGCCAATAATTTTTTATTTTTTATTAGGAGTCTGGAAGAGCCTGGGTAATAATACCGCTCAGCTTGGTTCTGTGTAAAAGGGCTTAATTTTTATGCCTTCATTTAGTCATTTTTATTGTTGTTTCTTACCTTGTTGATGAATAAATCCCTGTTACGCTGAAGCAAATGCCTGGGAAATAAAAAACCCAATCCTGTGTGTGCACCCTTTGTATGTATCGGGGGTAACAGGTACTACTGGGTGTGCTGTCATTAATTCACTTACAAAGGACCAAGATCTGCATTCTTGTGTTTTCCAATTATAACACTAATTACTAGAAATTATGAGCACGGTGTTAATAAATGTATGAAGACAGCATGCACAATTTGTGAGAGAAACAGATATGAATATCTGTGTGTGTCCTGTAGTTTTCCGAATCACGTATTAGAGGAGTGTTTGTACTGGTGGGGTGTTTATGTTCAGTGAATACTTGTGAGTGCAAAGTTGGGTGTGTGTTGGTGGAAGATGTCGAATGTGGGTACATGCATGTGAGTGAAGGAACTAGCCCAAAACATGTTCTCTCAGACCTTCAAGTGTGCAGGTGTGCACTGGTGTGCGATGAACAATTTTAATTGTGTACTTATGAATGGGTGCTGCTTGTTATGGTGTCTTAGAAGTGTGTCCCTGTACATCTGTGACCACGTGTGTACATGCAGATTTGTGAATGTGTCTGATAAGTGCACAAGAGCTCAAGCAGGAGATAATTTAATGTAGAATGATCTGTTAGAAATTCCACCCCTGTCATGTTTACCCATCATTTTGTGCTAAAAAGCAGGGAATTCTGCTCTGCAAAAAAAAAAAAAAAAAAAAAAAACAGAGGCAAAAATGAAATCAAATGGCACCTATGGCAGTGACCACACAGTTTATTGGGTCCAAGACAGAGAACTTTCCATATGTGCCTTTTTCTCTCCCCGATCCTTGCAGCTGTGGCCTCTACTAGTAACAGTTAATAAAGCCTTTGAGGCTTGGGATTTTTTTTTTCTTTCTGAAAAATGTGCATAAGATCTTGGCAGAAACTGGCATTTCTTGAAAGTCGTGTCTAATGTTTGTTCCACTGTCAGCCAGTTCCTTCCTTTAGTCTCTGAACATTAGACTTGCCAATAAAAGTCCAGAAATAGCTTCTCCCTCTAGAACTAATGTTTGCCAACAATAGCTAGGGAAGAGGAAATCTATTTTTGTAGTTGGATTCTAACATGAGGTAACCCTGTTGGCTTTAACAAAAATTAATTTGGCACCTAAGCCTAAAAGGTTTATTTGTTCTGGAAAGCTTTTTGACCAAATTCAAATATGACGGTTGAGAGGTGATGTGTATTGGTTACTTATGTACAGGAAGGTGTTGGACAAGTGTGTATGTAATGCAATTAAGCTGGTCTTAACGTAGCTGTGGTTCAGGATGTTGTATCCTCTGTACTGAGCAGTGTGGGAGAAAGCTGAGTATGTGCCAGTCCAGCCTCCATCAACACGATGGCCCTTCTTATCTGAGACTTCCCCAACAGCAGAACTGAATGTTCAGGACTGTAGAGCTGGAGTGCAAGGGACAAGCAGGTTCAGCTCAGCTAGTGATAGACAGGTTGAGAGACCAGTTTCTACTGTGTAGGCTACAACTTCTGCACTAATGTTCATCGAGTGTCGAGATGGACAGCTGGAGTTCTTGCACTGAGGAAAGAACTAAGGCCAGTGATAGCAATGGGAGAAATTGAGTTAATACCAGATGTGTCTTCTTGCCAACCTAGGCCCTATCCCAGTGCTGCTGAACAGGCCAGGGCTGTGAAGGATAGCCAGGTTCAACCAAGAGTCCAGGTCGCCAGATAAGTCCATGGTGATGAAGCAGGTCCAAGGTCAATCCCGTGAATCAGGATCAGGTCCAGTGATGGTGACTGGGATCAGCCTAGCAATCACCTGATAGGTCTGTAGTGATAAGGCAGGTCCAAGGTGAAGCCTTGGGTCAGAGTCCAGACTGATGGGGCCTGTGGAAAAGGCTGATGGGCAGATAAGATTGTTGGTTTTGCTTGGGAGGCAAAAACAGATTCAGGTTCTCAGTTGCTATAACAGCAGCTATTCTGATAGAAGCAGACACCTTTCAGTGTTGAATCCATCTGCTGCTGTCCTTGAGCATCTCCATTCTCCCCTGAACTCGCATGGCTTTTTAGTCTTCCTATTGCCTGAACGCCTGTGGCTGCATGTCATCTTCCTGAACCTGTCTGGATTCCACCTCAGTCTGTCCCTGCTGAGGGGGGGCAGCAGCAGCTCACTGTCCACCTCCTATTGTCCCATCCAGCTGTACCTGCAGAGGTTGGAGATTCTTTGTTAGAGCCCCAATAGTGCTCAGAAGTGTGCTGGACCTGTCTGTCCTCAGGCTGGTACTCAAGAAGCTGAGAGTGAAAATGCTGTATGACAGACATTCAGTAAAGGAATCCAGGCTCCCCGGAGTATGGGGATGGGCGGCTAATCTGCCTGAGAGGGCTTAGTCTCAGGGGAAAGGGGAGAAGCAGGGGGTAAGTGAAGATTTTACTACTGTCCTGCTCTTGGCAGCTATCTGTTATTCTGAGTTTCAGGCATTGCTGCTGTTTTATTTCAAAAAAGATAAAAGTTCTTTTATAAACAGCCTCTTTTCTTTGGTTTTGAAGTGGATTTTATTTTTTTTTTTAAACTTAATCTTCATTTCTTGTTAGTCTCTGATTACTTTTTTTTTTTTTTGAAGTATGGCAGAATTCCAGATTAAGAACTTAAACCAATTTTGTTTCTAGCAGTGACAGGTGAAGTGTGAAAGGTAGAGAGAATTGTGGTCTCTCTCCCTAGCTCTGCCAATGCCCTTGACAAGGTGCCTTTGACTACGTTGCTCCTCCTCTGATTCAGCATCCCTGCTTGCAGTACTGCTTTCCTATCTCCCAGGGGGTACCCTGCGATTAATTGAAGGATGTATCTAAATGGCTTTAGCATGCAAGCCAAAAGTCACCAGAGACAAAGCTTTTACTAGGGCAAGAATAAAGGTCAGGCCCTTGCTGACATCATTGTCTTGATTAATTAATATACTAATCTCTATAACTCCTCTTCAACAAATATAATTTGGTCTCAATGCTTGTTTTATTCATTTTTCTGTGACTTAACTCTGAGAGAACTAGTGAAGAGACCTAGGTGGAAAATACTGCTGCTGACCATATCCCCTCTTCTCAACCAGCCCTATGCCTCATTCCCCTCTTCACATCCTTTGCTTTCGCTTGTCCCAAGGCTTTGCGGAAAAGTCCTCGTTGCCAGTTAAACAACTCTTGCTCACAACTGGATACCGAAACAGACTTATGCCTTGATTAGTGATTTGAGGAGTGGTATCTCAACTTGTAAGTCTCTTTATCTCTCTTCCTCGACTCCATGATGGGAGAGAGCATCTGTCATTTGTTTCAGTCCAGCCCAAACCATGACAAATTACTAGGAAAATAATGTGTGGAATTAGTTGAAGGAGAGTTACATTTAATACTAATTTCCTGCAGCTTTTTTTTTCTATGGGAAAAGGGCAAGACCAATGTGAGAAAATATTGTTTTTTCCCTCGGTGAAGCCTGCTGAAGGACTGACTAGCCATCTATGACTGCAGGAAGGAAATTCTGGTAGTTTGGAGTCTGTGACTGAGACAGCCCTGGGGTTCAGTGTTTTGGGATGGCTGCTTTTTCAATGTAGAGACTGACCAGAATCTATTAGGGATCTCCACCAGCATCAGAAGGCACAGCAGGGCTTGGAGAGGAACAGAAGGCAGAGCGAGCAAATGCGTCTGGTGAAGCGCAGTGAACCAAAACCATCCTTGGATGAGTAAGAGGGAATATTCCCTCCAGGTTGCTACCCAG
Organism: Pedionomus torquatus; assembly: GCA_013398155.1. Taxonomy (NCBI): domain Eukaryota; kingdom Metazoa; phylum Chordata; class Aves; order Charadriiformes; family Pedionomidae; genus Pedionomus; species Pedionomus torquatus. The sequence continues at coordinate 903,523 of VZRU01002624.1, read as the reverse complement.
TGGGAAATCAAAGAAATGAAGAAAATCCCTCCTTGTCTCCTGTTCAGCTCTTAGTTCTGGGTTGTTGTACTTTCCATTCCTCTGTGATTACATCCATGTCTGAGTCAGGTATTGTTTTCTGCTTGAGTTGGGAACATTCCCTAAAGCTGTTCTGAGTGCACAATACTCTTGTTCTCTTTCCCAGGCCAATTGTAGACTGAATTTTGGCAGATTACACAAGTGCGGAATGTTTACTGTCCTGTCTTACATCATCATTTTCCTGTATCATTTATTTTTCCTTTGACAGATTTTTAACACTGTCAGTATAATATGCATCAGAGGTTGAAGTGTATTACCATAATACAGTGCATTGTGGGTAATCTCATGCAAAATTTTCCGTGGAGAGTCATGCTGAATGATGGTCTTGCCAAAAAATAAAAATAAAAAAAAGGGCAAAACAAAGTCCTATTATTTTTTTTTTTAACTGTTTATTCTTTGGATTTCAGAGCAGCTGCCAGAGGCACAGGTTTTAAGCCAGTTGTTTGACATTCACCACCACGTGCAGTGATGCTCCTCCTCACAGGACACTGCTTAAAGGATGGAGTTGTGCACTGCAGTGGGTTTTTTCTATATATATGTCTCTGATGTTTAGTTTTAAAACATTGCTAGCTTGTCAAAAGAAAAAATCTGAGTGAATATTGGAGTGGCACAGCAAAGAGAAATGTCTCCTGCTGCTTTTTCCAAATCAATCGTACAAACATCTATAGGAAACAGCAGTTTTTATGAACTTAAAGGGCATCAGATGCCTCCTGGAAGTGGCAGATCCGATCATATGTAGCGTTGGTTTTATATCCTTCTCTTCTTTTTTTTCTCTATTACCAAGGTCATTTATTTCGAAACTGGTTGCTTTGTTCCTCCAAAGGTCAATAAACTTCTCCAAACTGAAGCAGTAATCCTCCTTTTGGACAGAACACAGAACACTTGATTGTAGTAGAAATGATTGCAATGTCACAAACAGAGGATTATCATTTTCAGTGGAAATCATAAAAGCAGGTTGAAAAAGGCTCTTAAGAAAAAAGCAGCTTGTTCTTATGCAAATTTTTCTTGGGTGGTGCAGCTGCAAGATGAGAAAACCTGAAAGCCTGTAATCTGGAGTCAGCATCTTCTCTGATGGTAAAGGTTTGCCTTTGCTGTGAATGGTCAGTAGGTTGTTAAAAAACTCCAAGACTTGTAGTTTATTTTTGCAAGGCCTGTGTGCTTCTCACCTGATGCTCTAGGAGGTGAAGCATTTACCAGCTGCTACGTATTTGCTTCCTGCTGGTCTCCATCTCTGAAAAAAAACACCGTGGAAATATTCACAGCAGAACAAGGGGAAATGTAAGCTGCTTTTGTGTGACTCATATCAGTTAGCCCACTTGCTAGAGATAGCTGCCTCCCTCTCACCCGAGCTCTGTCTCTCTGATCTTGTCTTCCTTTCTTCAGTCTGTTCCTTACAGTCTTCAAACACCTGATTTCTTTTTCTCTCCAAAAGCACAGTAAGTGGAGATGTTAAACTGAGCCTCTGCTGGTGGGATTAAATAAGCAGAAAAGGCTTTTAGGTGGTTTGCAAAAGTTTGTGTCCAACTGCCAGATCTAACTGATACGTCTCCTTGGTAAATAAATCCAGATGTCTACGGTCACATACGCCCTGCTTCTTGGTTCCTCTTGGACAAGCACCATGGCTTTATGTCTTCTGTAATAAAATAGAAGATTCAATTTTGATTTCCATTTTTGTTTTTCTTTTAATAATTGTTTTTCCAGCCAAAATTAAAGTAAAAATATCCATCAGCCATCCTGTTGGCTGTCAGTTTACCTCATGCCAATGGACATGTGGGCTGGTGATAAAATGAGCCTTTGGACTCTGCAGACCTGTAAAGCCTGGATAGCAGTTGATGGCAGCTGTTTCACCTGAAAGAACTTTCCTGATGTTTGATTTCTGACTGTGGGTACCACAATCCTGGGACTCACTTCAGGATGTCCCTCCTAAACCAGCCTCTTAATGAAATGGTCAGTGACTTAACCTCAAGCCATCTGGTAAAATCTCCCTTTGACTAAGCCTTCTCATATATTCGTTAATTCTTTATATGGTATTATTGTATTACACGTTCATTGCATGAACCTGTATTAAATCAGAGCAGCCATCAGAGGGTCCTGCACTAGTTTTGCCTGAATTACCCTCAGTGTCATCAGCCATTCTGTAGGTGGCTAGTAGAGAGCATTCACAAGAAAGAAAGAGGAAAAGAAGAAAGGGTCAGATTTTCACTGTTATTGCTCATTTTTCTGTTAAATGTGACAAGCAGCAAGAAGGGTCCTGTGTCAGAGTGATTATGCTGACACCTGTAAGAAAACAGCCAACAAGCTCCTTGCTCATACTCCTGTCCTTCAAAGGGAGCAGTTATGGGGCTAGGGGAAGCCCTCTCCTATGCAGTGTCTCTTTCCTCTCTGATCTGAGCTGGGAACAGATGCTTTTTGTGCTTTCCCATGTGCCTTTGGCTTGGAAAATCAATGACTCCTTTGTTGTTTTTCAGAAGTACTAATACAATAAACCATAGAATCATAGTTGCTTCCTGTCCCTGATCTTGGGGTTGCAGGGAGTGATAGGTGGGGAGGCCAGCTTTGATGGTATTTGCTGAAGATGACCAAAGAGAATTTGTGATTAAAAAAAAAAAAAAAATTAGCCTAGGGGGAGTAATTTATAATTTAGGAAAAGTCTCAGATGGCTCTTGAGTTGTATCAGTGTAAGGGGATGGACATATCATAGGTCAGAATAAGGGAAATTGAAATAGGAGAGGAAGGTGCAGAACTGTAGATGGCTCTCCATCTTTACCTCTCACCTGCAGATCTCTGTGTGAGAACCTGTTTAAAGTAAGTTTTTAAGGAGACCAACACACAAAGAGTCTTACGGTAATCTCTTCTAAACATGTGCACATAATTATTCCACCATGGAAGCTGGCATGGGATATGGTCTGGGCAGGAAAACCACCAGGTGGAAGCTCTGCTCCGAGGCCATTGACAGAAGATCTCAGAGGAAATGAGTGATTTTGTGGAGAGTAAAGGTAGATCTGGAAAAAAGTATGCTTCAAGGCATGACCAAAAGGTTCTGGAAGAAATCATGGGACCCCTCAGGACTGGAATAATAAGATATTGTGTAGGCTGAGGTCTAGGTGCATTCTGGAGCCATTTGTGTTGCTCTGGAGCCACAAGAACATTGTCAGAGCCAGGACGGGAAGAGAGCTGGATGGCGTGGGACCACACTGGCTGGTTTATGCACAAATACTAGTGCTTGCAGGTTGTCTCCTGTGTTATTTTTTGTTTAGCTATGGTTTTAACTCACAGAATCGGATGAAGTCCAGGTTTTGTTCATATAGGAGTCTTAAGGAAACCAAGGAACAGCAGATTTGAACTACTTAAAAGAATTCATTAAAAATGGGCAGCTGAATAGACAGGAAGCATCCTAAAACATGTTTAACAAGGTGCTAATCATGATTCCTCATGTTTAAAAACTTATTCCTGGGATGAAAGAACTACCAATTACAGAACCACCAGCACTGGAGTAACACAGGAATGAGGAAACACAATGTCTGAGAGTGACTTGAAAATACAGTAGATTTTTTTTTTTTTTTGAAAGATGAGTAGGGATTGGAGGGTGAAGGAGAAATAGTATATAAAGTTTTTCCCATGGCTTTTCAAGAGTGAATCAAGACTAATTTTCATGCAGATTAGATTGCTGGGCATCCCAAATGAGTCAGTGCTGATAAGAAGAGAGCTCCTGCTAAAAAAGGCTTCAAGAAATTTTGGGACTTATGGAATGAGACGCAAAAGGACTGTTTGCATAGTTAAACCTAGTTAAAAAGCTGGAAAAAATAGGTAGGTTACAGAAGGCATCCTTAGGATAGAAAGATAGTAAATTGACTCCAACTATGACTCTGAATTTGTGCTGGTCAATATTTATAATTTCAATGGCTGGAAGGAAAGAAAAACAATAAGAATAATAAGCTTTACTGTTTGCACCTGATACAAATTCTACAGTAGGAAGGAGGACTGCAAGATTGTGGGTACTAGAATGGAAGATGAAACATGGCAAGGTAAAGCATGTTTGAAAGAATAGTTTAAAGCATTTCAGACACATGGCTGGGCTCTGAATTAGCTCTAACCATTCAAGAAAACATAAGTAGCTATTATGAAGACAGCTTGATAAAGATGTCTGTGTCATGTGGAGCAGCAGCAATAAATAAATAAATAAGATGCCTGCATGTGTGAAGAGGAAAGAGGTGGACTTGAAAGATGTTGTAATATACCTATAGATGTGAATGGTAATACCTCCTGTGGAGTCCTGTGTTTGTTGTGGGTCATTTCTTTTGTAAGAGACAAAGCAATGATAAACAGGGGCTAGAAGAGGGCACGTGAAAGTGTTTAGTGGCCTGGAAGGCAGCTTTAATGCTGGGAAAGCATTAGAGACACTGTTATAAAGGGTAGGAGTAAAGCCTTACTGTGCAGAGATTGCAGCCATGAGCAGAAGTAGCGCTGGGCACTGTGTTGGGGAGAGTCTCTGCCGTGGTGGCAGTGATGTTTGGAGGCAGCGTAGCAAGAAGCAGGCTTGCTATCCCCTTGGATTCTCCTCTACATTGCATTGCAGCTAGGCCTATACACTGTTTCATTGGTCTGCTGGTTTCCATACTGTGCTGGTGTGGGAGCAGAGCTCCGGAGATAACGTGGGGCAGAGCGTTCCCAGGTTGGAGCAACAGGAACCATATCTGGGTTGTGCTGTGTTGGCTTCTCCCTAAACCTGCTCTGGTGGTTCAACTCCTGTGTTGGTGCAACAGTGAGAGGTACAATGATCCTGGGGTCTCATTTTGGATGGGGAAGAAAGGCATGCTAGCTTTGATACGTTGCTCTGCTCAATATGTGTTTTACTCACCTCTGTGATGGGAAGAATAGCATAAATTTCACTGGCATGAGAGAGAATGACTATAAGGTTTCCTCCATTGCAGTTTATAGCATAGTGAATTTTATGATACAAAACTACTGTAGAAGTTCCCAGTATTGTTACTTAAATACTGTATTTTAAAGACACACAAAAAGGTGTTGTGTGATAATACTAGGATATGAGACAATTTAATGAAATTAAGATGCAACAGTTTATTCTTCATGTAACACTTAATTAACCTGGGGATGCCAATAGTGGATGGCATTGTGAAGACAAATACTTTATTAAGAATTTCTGAAGCAGGTTAGACACTTTATGAATAGCATCTGCATTTACATTAGCCAGAATAAAGCTGCAAGTATCATAAATCCTTTTGTTCCAAGGCATGTGGTGATCACCAGCCAGGATTAGAAAACTATTACACTCTCATGGTGAAATATGGCCAAACTGGGTACATTCATAGCTAAAAATAAGGCTTGGGTGGGCCAAGAATCTGGTCAGGTTTTTGTACACTGAAGTTATTTATACAGGCTGACTTTTAAGTGGAAGTAGAGAGGGAGTAAACGTGATCCAGGGATTAGGCTGCCAATTTAGGACTTGCAAAATTTCTGTCTGCTTCTTGCTTTCCCAGACTGCTTTTAAGAGCTAATTCATTTGACACAGATTGTCAGACATACTTAGAGCCCCACCTCACACTTAATGTTTGGATACCTCAGGCTATAGCCTGTGTGTGACTTCCAGGTTCCACAGTGTTCAGATGGCAGGAAAAAATACATATGGGAAACAAAGTCAGGGATAGACTACGGGTGAGTTTTCTAGGGACTGTCAGATGGAGCGATACCAGTTAACCTGTTGCAAATACTGGGAGCATGGCAAAGAAAGATGCTTTCTTGAATATAGCACCAGATTGTCACCAATGTAAGGTAACTGCTTTCTTTCCTCATTCTGCCCTGGAATCCCTACGTGACTTCAAACTGTTCCTTAGTTTTGTTCCCTGTCTGCCAAGTGGGAGGTTTAAGTATCGTGGAGCAGCATTTATTTTCCTGTATCAATTAGTGTGTTGAGTGTTTTTGCTTTGTCTCTTTTTTTTTTAATATTAAAAAAGAGCATTGCCCTTTTTTCTTTTTTTGCTAGCTCTGCTATCAGAATGTTGCCCTCTGAACTGTCACTTCCAAGGGTGCTCCTCTTCATCCGATGGTAGAGGCAGACCTCTCTTCCCTAGAACTGTCTACATTTCTTAGACTGGAACTTTGGACACTCAAGACACTCCTGACCCCTGTCACCAGGAAACAATGCAGATTCCTCCAAAGTGCTCAGCTCTGGCCTGGTACATCACTGCAGCCTCTTCATTTCTGTGGGACAAAGTGAAAGATTGCTCAGTCCCTGCCAAGAGAGGAATAATCTGTTGTTGCTAGTCCAGGTCCATCCAAAAGCCTAAGAATAGGTTCTTAGCATGTCACACGATAATGAATGAGACAGAAAACAAATATTCTACTCAACTTTACTGGAAAGCAAGAACCCTTTGAAGAATAGCATCTTCCTATATGGTTTGTCTGCGTAGGGCTAAATGTCCTCATTTCTCTTTTGCCCTTTGTTCATCTTTCATTCTGAACAGGACCACCCTTCGCAATTATAGCACACATTAAAAAAAAAAAAAAAAAAGAAAAAAGAGAAAAAAGCATAGTCTGTCCCTATGCTACTCAAGAAGCAGGCTGGCAAAGCTGACCTTTCTGGAAACTGCACCCCACTATACCACCTCCTGTCCCGTACAGCAAAGCAGAACAGGTATAACAGCATCACGTGGATGTGGAAGCATTGCCTATCCAACTAGTACCTCTCTGTATTGGTGTATGGTCTTTGGGGAAGTGAGGAATTAAAGTAACCCCTGTCTCAATCCTGCAAAATTTGTAATTTCTTGATATATAGCATGAGATAGAAGTGTGTGGGATAGAGGGACCAAGCAAAGTGGCCAGCTGAGGTTGGTAAATGCAAGGCTGATTTCTTTGGCTCTTCCAACACGTGATGAGTTTGCCATATGTTGAGGAGGATAGAGTAGTTCATGGGAGCTGATTAAGAAAGGGAGAAAGGATGCTGAAGGAGAAGCAGAGAAGGAGAAGTTGGGAAGGGAAAAAAGGATGGAGAGAAATGAGGCATCTGTGGAAAAACTGTGAAGGAAAGGTGTAGAGATCAGAATGTCAGATAGCAAGTCAGCACAGCGAAAAGAAGGAGGAAACCACTCCTCTCAGTATACATGGAGAATTCATAATCTAAATAATTGTTTTGCTGGAGAACTTGGCCACATGTTTTTCTGTTTGCTAAATCCCCACTTCTCTTATGAAGAGTATGCTCAGGACTCTTTCTCCAGCATATCAGAGAGAGAAGATATTTTGTCTTCCCATTCACTCCTTTCCTTGAACAGTGTAGCCTGTAATAGATGGATCTTTAACCAGGAAAAGAATCCATATGAGTAATTAAAACAATAACCACTTTGAGAAAACTTCTTGGGTACAAAACAATCCCAGCTCAGGCAAAACAGCTCAGCAAAAGTTTTCTGAGAAGATTGACAGCAAGCTAGGCCTTGTATCCTCACCTTGTGGCCAAACTACCAGATGTAACAAGGACAGATATTCAGAGCAATGTCACTTCTCCAAGGGTGAGAAGGGGGTAGAGGTTTCCATTAGCTTTCCTCTTGTTATCTTTTCTCTGTATCAGCATCCATTGACCTCAACATCCCCTCCTTCTTTCTCATCCTTTTATCTCTCCCATCCTTTTATCTTCTGTCTCTAACTTCAGCCCCTCTCATCTTTCTTTCAAGAAATTCCTGCTAGCCTATTTTTTTTCTTGCATCTTCAGACTTTTCTGCTTGGTTAATCCTCTTGAAATCTTTTGGCCCAGATTCCTGTCCTCATCCCCTTCACTTCATCTGTTTTGCATGCCATACCTGCTGCTTAGACGTCTCTGGGGCATGAGAAAACCTGGCTTATTCCCTACTGTCCTAGTTGTCTAAATAGCCTGTTCCCCAGCGTGTGTCTGCATATTTTCATTCTCGAGGGTTGAAAGGACAGTATCTTTCAGAGCTGGCCCAAGCTAAAATTAAGGCTGCAAACACCAGGCACCAAATGTTTCATTCAGCTCTCTGGTTTATCCTCTAGAGCCTCCAAATGGTTTCTATTAGTATTCTGAGGGAGAGCTCACTGATGGAATTAGTGAGAAACCAGACTGTCAATTTATTTATACCCAGCCTTAGGGCATAACCATTGTGCATGTGTAAAGCTATTGAGATGCAGAAAATATTTTGTAAGTGTGTATGTATATGTATTGATTGGAAGTGAGTTTTCAGGGAAAAGCTGTTGCCCCAAGGACTGAGCACTGACCAGAAGTGGGAGAAGCTGGAGTGGCTGTGCTGCGTGCCAAAGGTCCCTTTTCTCCGAGCACAGAAAACAAACGATCTACAAACTTTTGTTTGCTTGTGTTTATTAGCATCTTCTAACTCTAATTTTACTGTAGTCCTAGTTACCCTTGGGAAGAAATTTGAAATTTAGCTTCTGGAGTCCTTCCACCTTCTTCAACAATATCTGCATTATGAAACTCTTGCTGCCTTTGGCTGCAGGAGTGTTTCAAGCATATGAGTAATGAATAGCAAAGTTTTTCCATTGCGTTGTCATTTAGCCTCTGAAGCATTTTGAGGGCAAGTTGAGAGAGATGAGAAACATTTAGATGTGGATATTTATTTGATGCATCAGTGTCGAGTATGAATTAACTGTTTTTCCAGCTGGATTTGATCAATTTTGTTTAGAAAGATCTGGATTGACAACATCCTGGCCAAATGATACATCAAGGAATAGCATTTTTTTCCCTGCTTCCCAGTTTCCAATTTGTATGACAGTATCAATTAAGAGATGCAGGTGAGCATCCTACTGCTGTTATCCTAGCAACAGTTTTGGCAGAAAAGACAAAAAATTAATCGATCTAATTATACTAAGAGTTAATAGACTAAGTGTCTGTTTCAGTCATCTGATTGCCCATGTTGCCTACCTCTGGAATTTGTTTCTTCCCATGAAAAATAAATATATCCAAAACTTGGACTGTTATTAGATGTTATCTCCTCCCACGCTGTCTGATGCAGTGTGAAAATGTGAAAAGGAATTAGGAAAAGTTGTTTAGCTCCATTATTCTCTATAATAGCCAGGAAACAATCAACCTGTTATGTCTTAACTTGATGCTTGCAAAAGACTGTATGACAGGGCCCCTGGGACCAATGGGTGTGCTTGTACTGCACAGCAGAGTCTGGTGCATCGAGCTGGTGCTGGTCTGGACTGGAACTTTCATGTAATAGAAAGCAGAAACTATGCTACATGAGCTGGTGATCAAAATAGGCTAGCTTTGTTAGCATGTTTCCAGGGCTGGACTAATTAAGACTTTAGCTTTCTGGTGCAGAGATGCTGTTTCCCGTTTCAGAATTTGCTTAGATTCTGCTAAGGCTTGGAAGACTTTACACCATGCTCCGCTGCTCTCATAGTTGTGTCCAAAGGAGGACGGAGCCATAAAGCGTTGTGCTGGAGAGAAAGACGGGGTCACTGAGAATCCAGACTGGCAGGACACTGCAGGGGAGTTGCTGTCAGGCAGAGCTTGCTCTGGTACAGTTGTGGCAAATGGACCGTATACTGTCACTACGTGTAGGAGCCAAACGGCTTCACTGCCATGGAGGTGTGCTTCCTACCAGCTTATTAAGCAAACCAAGGTGGACTGCTTCTACTGTTCTGTTCTTCTTTCTTCTTTGCATTTCTTGTAGCATATGTTCATTACTCTGAGTTGTAAGCGCACTCCCAAAATTTTTACAATTTTGTATGCTACAGAGCTACAAGGGAAGTGCCTGAGGACCAGGCTTCCCTTTCAGCGATGCAAGAGGGACCGATTATTCACCGCTACACCAGCCACTGGCGCTGCTGGCAGGTGCCATCAATAACATTATTTTGATATGTCAGTTCTGTCAACAGCTTCAGTTTAATGGTAGTCATGCTACGCACCTCCAGCTCCACCTCTGAGAGCTGCGGAGGGAGGAAAGAGAGGGAGAGAAGTATCTCAGTTAAAAAATAAAAGTCTGCCTGTGTTTGAAGTGAATAAAGTGTGTTAACAAGTAATCCTCTAGCTGAGGTTCCCAGCTGTTATTCCTGAACTGCCTGGTATCAAAGCAATATGGGTCCATCGTACAGCAGCTAACTTCATTGCATGAGCAATTACTGTCTGAGGCTTCTGAGGTATATTATAGTTTTATTATTATTATTTTTCTGCTTGTAGTTTCTTAAGGCCTCTTCATATCCTGAATAAAGCCCTTGGGAATCATAAAGCCACAGGCAAAGTTTTAGCACAGTCACTATTCACATCTCCTAGATTGATAGGTATTTAGTATGTTGCCTTGATCTTGGAAGCAGGACCCTGAGATACACCCCAGGGAGAGCTGTGAGATGTTCTTTGTATTTTTTGCCCCTGAGAAAATAACTCTTTTGCTGTGGAAATGACATATTGTTGCTCAGAAATGTCACCACTTCTGCCTGCCAATTGTAACCCTGCCACACTAAAATATCTTAAGTCTTTTAAAGTAAAATAATAAAACATTTAGAAATCTATGCAGAGCTGCTAAGCACACTCATTGTTTTGTGTTAATGACCCTTGGTTCCCATAAGCCTCTGTTTTCTTACTGTTATTAATTATTGTTATAGTTCATTGTACCTGGATCTTGCTTGGCAAAGCCTGCAGTGGGAGTGAATAGAATGACGAAAAGAAATGGTGGCAGAGATTTGCCCGCTGTGATAAAAATACTTTAGAGGCTGTTCTGATGGCAGAAGTCAGATCTCCAGAGACTCTAGACCCTGCCTAGCACTGGGGCTGTTTTTTCTCAGATTGTTTATGTGCTTTTCTTGGCAGGTCCTGCGCTTATCTAGTCTGACCACTCAGTATGTATTTCAGCTCTGTAATATTTTGTGGTGTTTGTGTTCACCATCCTAATTACAGGTTCAGGCTTTGCTCACAAGGTTTTTGAAGGGAAGTAGAATTACAACATCTTTACTGTAGGAAAATGTTGGGGTTTGTTATCAGATAGGGAATTTGTATACCAGGTGATATTTGCATATGTTGATCTGCTAGAGATGAAGTGATGATTTTCATTCTGAGTAGTTTGTGTCCTCTAACAAAAATGCCCCAGAGAAGGTTTGTAGGAGAGCTGCAGAAGTTTATGTGAGAAATCTCTTCTTCCAGCCACCTGCATGTTTTTGGCTCAGAAATAATCTCTCAGCTCTAGAAACCAAAGGACCCCAAAACACTTTTCAAATGCAATAACTTTTTACAGAAAGAAAAATAATAATAAATCAACGTGGGATTAGAGCTCCGCCTCCCGTCATGGATTGGGAACATGTATGGGCTTCGTTGCCCAACAGATGTCCACTAACAAATATCCAGTAGAGAGTCAAATGCAGGCCATGCTGGTCTGGAGCTCACATCATGCGTATGGCTGTGAGTGTGGACTCCTGAGAGTTACCAAGGAAACGGTCCTGGAAGTGGAGCTGGGGCTCTTGTCGGAAGGTTGGCTGCAGAGATGTTCTGTGTTGGAAAAGTGCATAGAGCTGATATTGGCAGAAGCAGCCATCGATTCAACCCCTGATGTGACAGCACTAAGGACTGTAAATGTGATGCAGTCACTGAATGCCAAAGATGAGGGGATTTGCAGTTTCTTAGTTTCATTTTAGTATATCTGAGTTTTGTTGGTCTCCTGCCCTCTCACCGCTTGCACGAAACTGCCATTGATTACATTGACTTACTCCTATGCAGGCCCTTGTTGTTTACTAGAAACTTATTTTATTTTTTTTCTTAAATAGGGAAAAACCAAACACAGACCATTTATAACCAGGATGCTTCCAGCCGAGTAGCCACAGCTTGGAGGAGTCTTCCTTTGAAAGATGATGATAATCCAAACCCTGTTTGTGCTTCCCTGTCTCTGCTTGTCTCTGCTAGAGAGGCATCAGCTTTTAATAGACTAAGAAATTCCTTAGAGGTGTTTGTTATTTTGCAATTACTTTGCAATTGATTTTCTTAAAAAACAATTCATAACTTGTTAAAGATCCCTTCCCCTCTCTCCCCCACTGTTTTCCTTTTCTGTCTTTGCCACTGCCCAGTGTTTGCAATCACAGGACCTGTTTTTTTCTCATTGCTTAGGAAGATTATTTGTCTACAGAGGGAAAAAAAAAAAGAATCCTAATGATTTGTAAAAGTGGATTTACTGGGGTCTGAGTCTCATTCTTACAATGAATTCTTCTGCAAGCGTAGTCAAGTCAGTTAAGCTGCCTCTGTTTCCCCATTTTTCAAATAGAGGCTATTTTAGAATAGCTTCTCTGGACCAAGTGTTATCAGTTAATTTACGAATGATTCTGTAGGGAAAACTTCCATATGCAGTGAACATGAACAGACTCCTTCTACAGAATGGAAGGAGGAACGTTAAGAGTTGTCCCTTCTGCATAACAAGACTGATTCTTTCCATGCCCCTGTGAAATGCACCCTCAGCACTGAGACTTTCTGCTTCTCTCCGTCAGGGCCTGCAGCTGGGAACTCAGGAGCTGGAGGAGATGGGAAGCAAGTTTTGCCTTGGTTTGCTCATCCTGCACCTCAAATCCCTGCCCTGCAGCAAGCAGGTGATGGCTCAGGCAGCGCTTCTGCTAGACCTGGAGGAGGAGATCACGGACCGGGCACAAAGGTCAGTGACAGCATTCAGAGGGTTCTCCTGTGGTAATTGAGTTGGTGGGGGATGTGTTTTGGGTTTAAATCTGCAGAAATTGACTCTTCTTATGGCTGAGATTTGCATTGTGGGAACTGGGGAGTGTATTGAGACTAATCAGACACGAAGATACAATTGATTCCCAAAGAAATTACTGAAACAGTGGTTCCTTGCCCTGTAGCTGCCTTGTGTGGATAAAAATGGCGAAGGAAAAGAACCCGTTTTCTATTTTCCAGGGAGTTTCTATTTTTCTTTCAAAACTGGTTACTTGAACATAGGGATGGTACTGCCCCAGAAAAAAACAAATTGGCAGGAAGCATTTTTTTGATTCACTGGACTGTCAGGCGGTGGTCTGTCCACCTCAGATCCTTCATGGAGAGGATTTCTTACAAGGAAGATATTCTCTATGAGGTGCAGGGCAGGGAACAAATATTGAATATAAGACAAGGACTTTGATGGTGTGAGTTAGAAACAGTTTGCCTGATTCTGCAAGGAATCTCACAGACATTCCTCTTTTCCTCCCTGAATTGAGGAATTCAATGTCTTGCAGACATTTAAAGGATGGGTTTGTGTCTTTTTGGTGCACAGAATGAAGTCATGATCCTACTGATTATTTAAGAGGTGTTTTTTCCTAATTGCAAAATTAATTTCTTCACTTCCTACATTCAGTAGAATGTATTTAAGTGAAGTTGCCCTCTTATAAATATTTGGCCTGGATAAGTGTCAGGGTATGGGATTCTTCAGGTTGAATTTGTGATGAAGCAGAAAAACGTGTATTCTTCCTAGAACACCATCACTCATTAGTGCTATTTGCAAGCACATATGCTTGCAATAATGTTTTTCCAAGAGAAATGGAGAAAGAAAACTTAGCTATGTGATATGATTTGAAGCTCCCCAATGGGTTTGTCATCAAAGAGCTCTCGGCTTCATCAATGGAAAAGCAAGTTTTTCGGTTGCAGAAATACCGCCGTAATTTATAGCAGACTTCCAGTCTTCCCCCTGCAGGAATACTTAACCGACATTACCACCACCTGTTCCTCATGCCGAAAACCAGTCGTACAAGCTTGTTCACAGTTTTTAATGTTTATGAGGGACAATGAAAAAAGAGGGCTAACATGCAGCGACATTCCTTTGGATTAGCTGTGCTCACTTGCACATGTGAACATACAAATGAAGCAATTAACGCATATGCTAAACACAATCCATGTTGGGGACAGCCACCCAATGAATCATTGAATGTCATTAGAGAGAACTACTGAAGCCTGTTCAATGGATTGATTTGAGATATAAATCAAACTCTCACTTTTGAACTAGAGCTACAAGAGTCTTTGCCTGAAAATAACTTCTCAGATGGAAAGAAAAACGTTGAGCCCTGACTGGCGTCAGACACTGAAAAATGCCATCAGGTCACATGAACCCAGTGAGCATTTCCCATCATCTTTATAGTCTTTTGTTACCACTTTCTTTAGTTGGTTTTATATTACTGGGGATCCATTGCATTTTCCCAATACCATGTGGTAGTTGATCAGTATCCAAATAATAGTAAGAAACTTTCTAATTACAAATATTTGTAAGGGAGTTAACAAAAAAACCCCCACAACTTCCCTACTTCGTAAGGCTCCCTTGTTGTTCCAAATAATAGTTGAAAGCAAAGTCTTCTGTCTCTTCAATTTCTCCCAGCGTTAGTGAGTACCTCTCTGGCATCCAGGGATGTAATGTCATTGCTAAAAGGCAACGTGACAGCTACTTGTTCATTTTCAATCCACTGGGTATAATTGCAGGTTTGTGGAATTTTGGTAGCTTAAGTGCAATTTGTTATAATTTGCAGACCAGGTAAGGAGCTGAATTGTTTCTGCCACCTAGATATGTCATATTGCAGGAGCTTCTTGCGAAAAGCTGGGGGAAGGGAGATGCAGGGACCAAAGGGTTTGCTAGCATATTCTTAAGAATAAATAATTCATGGAAAATGATTGTGCAGTATATTGATTCTGAAAATTAATACTTTGCTCCTGAGTTTCTGTGAGTCTAGCCAAGAGAAGTTTGTGGTTTGATTTTAGTGGGAATAAGAACCCTACTGCAACCAATGAAAGAATACAGAGATCACACTGCTATGGGCAGGAGGACAACTATTTCTATACCTCTCTGTCAACTCAAAGACTTTGAATAAAAAAACAAAATGATTCTCTACCAAAACATTTCTCTCAGGGAAACTGAGAGGGATACCACTCAATCTAATCTTACTCTGTAAATATTAAGTCTAATCTAGCTCTTTTAGGTAGAACAAGGAGGCCACCAGAGCCTTGTAGCTTACTTGTGGTATATCACCTCTTCTCTCAGTCTGAGAGAGCTGGGGCTGTTCAGCCTGGAGAAGAGAAGGCGCTGGGGAGACCTTATATCAGCCTTCCAGTATCTGAAGGGAGCTACAGAAGAGCAGGAGAGGGACTCTTTGTCAGGAAGTGTAGTGATAGGACAAGGGGTAATGGTTTTAAACTGGAAGAGGGGAGATTTAGGTTAGATACTAGGAAAAAATTATTTCCTGTGAGGGTGGTGAGGCACTGGAACCGGTTGCCCAGAGCAGCTGTGGCTGCCCCATCCCTGGGAGTGTTCAAGGCCAGGCTGGATGGGGCTTTGAGCAACCTGGTCTGGTGGGAGGTGTCCCTGACGATGACAGGGGGTTGGAACTTGATGATCTTTGAGGTCCCTTCCAACTCTAACCATTCTATGATTCTAATGAAAACTATACTCTGCTTCTTCCTAGACTAGACCCATCTTTATGGGTTTAAGGAGAATTAAGTGTTTGTAGTTTAAAACTAGCTCTGTTGTCTTCTGTGGTTACCACAGAAATGAGCAGCATCCTTGAATACTTCCTCTACTCTCTGCTTCTGAATGTGTATGTAGATGCGAGTGAAAATACCCAGATTTTTGTGTACCTTTGCCAAAGCAGAGTGAGACTTGGCGACCCTTCAGGTGCAACAGAAGAAAAGTCTGGGGAGTTGCCTTGTGCAATTTTTTTTCCAATATTCTTTATATTGTGAACAGTGGTGGCTTTAAACAGCTTTCAGGCTGTCCTTAATCCTGAAGTCTGAACTGTCATGTTCCCAGGAAATAATAGGCATGATAGATATTTGAGTGGGAGGCAATGGCTCTGACTGTAGCTAAGGTTTTCAGGCAAAAGAAAGTGTGTCCCAAAGACTGTCTAGAAAAAGGTTCAAATGTGGATGATTCTTATCAGAACAGTATTCACCAATATCAAAAGCATTAGTGTTGCTCAACCTTGATGCAAATGCAAACTTTATTTAGTTGTTAGGGTTTTGTTTTGTGAAAGCAAGCTGAAATGAAGCTGTGGGCAGTGTGACGGATTGCACAGTGCTTATGTTAAATATGTCTATCTCTATGCAACGTGTTTCCTAAATTTCTGAGTGCCCATCTCTGTAATACTCTGGGTGACAGGTCAAGCCATGGAACAAGAAGTTAATCTAGCACCAGATAGAGCTGACTCCCAGATGAAATGTCTCGTTGCAAAGGTATATAGATCAAAAACTGTGGAGCAAGAGGTCTCTTCTCTTGTGAAATCCCTGCAGTTCCTGTCCTGCATTTGTCTCTCTTTGCCCTGGTGTCTGGTGCGCTTGGCATTGAGTTGGCATCTCCACATCTCCCTCCGACAGCAAACATTTTCACCTGTCAGGGTTTATAACTCCATGTGTCTTTTAATTTTCCTCTTCAAGCTGCCTCTGTTCTGGGTATTTTGTAGCCTTATTTGTTCATCTCTGCTGTGAAGGGGCTGAAGGAGCAGGCTGGATCCTGCCTGCTTCCCTGGAAAAAACTATTTGCTGTGCACTTTATGTAGCTCTGTCAGAATCGGTGGTTAACAAATTGGAGCATGATAACAGCTGTCAAGGAAGTGACTGGTCTAATGGAGGCATCCTGTGTGAATGGGGGATTTCTCACACCAGATTGGGTCCATCGTCTTTAGGATATTGTCTCCAGCAAGTCAAAGAAAAAAACCTTCAGTGGACCTAATTGAATACGGTTTGATACACAGGCAAGAATTTCTTCCCAGCCCCAGTCCATGCTCTATCTTTCTTCTACAGTGTGAATGGAGTTGTCTACAAGCGTGAGTGGTGTAACTGTTAGAATAAGTTCCTAGAAGAGGCAGAGCACCAAAGTAATTGCATCTGAGGAGAAGTAAAGGGGGCTGAACTTCCATCAGTGGGGCTGTGCTGCTAGCAGGACAGTAGAGTATTTCTCTGTAACCTAGGAAATCCTTGGGGATGTTATGAAGTTGGCCTAACAGCTCTGTGTCACTGGTCCTCAACGTGTCGACATGGCAGCTCTCTCACAGACATGCCAAAACATGGAGAAAGTAGGAGATGCAGCACACACATAACGTACATTAGAGCTACAGTATGTGGTGGCAAGGAAGATGGCTTAAATTTCTCCAGGTATTAGTGCATGTCTTAATTAGCTACCTGTGCACCTGGGACATTTTATACTCACTCTCACACTTGTTCAAGCACTATCACCTTCCCATTGCACGAGACGTACGTAGGGACCTAGTTGTTTGTTGCTTTTATTTTCACTAGTGATGTTTAGGTGTTTTTTCTGCATCAGCTAGCCCTTTTCCCCCAGCATAGGGTTGATCTCATAGACCACTTTCACATGGTTAAAAGGCCAAATATGTGGAGAATTTTCTGGGCTTTGCAGCCACCTTCAAAAAACAAAGCAGTGTGTCAGATGCTCATACAGGCATTTTATTTTGTCCTTTCCCAAACTTGGCCTCACAAACATGCTATTGCCATGCCCCAGGAAGAATCACTAATTTTGTGTTTCCAGCCTCCCACCGTGCCTTCAGAAGCTCTCTGCTGGGAAAATGAAATGCCAGCTTCTACGTAGGACATACATCATGTTTTTGATAATAGCTTTCATGCCTCATTTGCTGTAAAAATAATTAAGTTTTAAGTCAACTCTGTCCAGGTAACTCCTCATTTGTCATGACCACAAAAGAGGATGCGAAGTGACTGTTCGCTTAAAGCAGGTCTGAGAGAGAGAAAGCAAGACCAACCCCCCACTGTAGGTATGTTCCTCTTCTTCCTCATGGTTTGAACTGATGGCACACTCCTTCATTTTCTTCTTCTCTGCCCTCCAGGTTGTGCTTGGAAATGTTTTGCATACACTGCAACAATTGAAGCCATTTGTTCATGAGACACATCTTATATGTTGAGACAGGCTTTTGCAAAGTCATTATGCATTTTCTGCTGACTCAGGTTATTATTCACCTTCTGTATTTCTTCATCACTTCTTACATTTCTTGAGCAGAGTTAAATCTCTCTCCACCCCAGAAGGTAAATATGTCTAGACCTGCTATTAATCACAAGCAGATGGCTTAATCATTGCTCTGGTCCTTCGTCCAGGTGTAATCTTTTCATCTTCCATAGACTCAGCAGAGTTGGGTTGGTCAGAATATGGATAGCAAATCCAAGAACTGACAAGATGGATTTGCAGATCATTTGGAAGTGTGCTTGCTCCTTTTCCTAGCCACACTGATGCACCGTTTCAATCCTGGATAGTATTGAATTGTTGGATTTTCCATCTTTTCACTATAATACACCTTTCCCTGATTATGCCTGTGCAAACAATTCCACTCATCGTTTGAGCTATGTGACCAAAATGTGATTCAGATCAAGCTAAAGTGAATTTGAGGAGATGAAGTAGACAACAAAGAGGAAAGTTCAAGCAACAAAATAATGCGGTCTGAGCAAAGTCTGCTCACTTCATTTGGGACACCTTTGCTGTGTCTTTAAATAGCAGAAATGTAGCATTATACTTGTGGGCAGTGGTGGGAAATGGCTGCCTTGGCCGGTGCTTTGCATCTTCCTGTTGTTAGCAGTGAATGTGGGTGTCATTCCTCGACGTTATAGTTGTTTTGATTATACAATCTGGAACAAATTTCAACTGAAGGGTTTGAGTGCAAGACGATGCTTTAGCTGGCTAAATACCCCATCAACTCCTTGCAGTTGGGGAGCACCAGCAGTCCCCTGAGGTGAACTGTATAGTTGGACTCTGGGGAGTCCTCTGACACATGGATAAAGATGAAAGGGCTTTTTCATCATGTAGCCCCATGGGGAAAAAAATTAGCAGAAATTATTTGACAGTTTTGATTCAGATTCCTACTTGATCCAAAGCTTCATTTTTTCTTTAAGTAAAGATTTGGTGCATTTTTAACCTTGATCATCTGTAAACATTAAATACCTTGTGGCAGCTCTCAGAAGAGGAGGCTGTTTATTGATTCTGGTTTTTAGCTTAGTCACGGATTTTATTGCTGGTAAAGGAATTTGAAATTTCTACTGCGTTATGAGTATCTCTGGATGTGGTATTCCTGTATTTGGATGCTGGAGAGAAAAGTGCTGTGGAAATGCATTTTATTTAAGTAAGCCAAACTACTGTGTCGCTTTGGTGCAGAACATGGGGCAAAAGGTATTTCTACTGTATTTGATAAAACACTTGTTGAGAGCGCAGTCTAACAATATCGCAATGTGACAGGTATGAGAGCAGCTGAAGATGGGCTTTGGAGTGGTCTCATGTTGCTGTAACCATTTAGAGTAAGTTCAGGAAATGCCTTAACTCCTGGCTGACTTGTAACTCTCTCCAGTGATCTTTCACACTGATGTTGCAAAAGAGTGGCATCTTTTGGCTTCTCAGGATCAGACCTAAAGAATTGCTGCCTCTTCTGTTGAGAGGAAAAACCCTCAGATTCTGAGTTTGGATCTATTACAGGCTTTAGATTTTATTGTCATTATATGCCTCGATAATCATGTTTTCTAAATAAGAATGTGAACCTTCCCCCATCCCTTCATCCTTCTTATCCTGCACTCTTCAGCATCTCTCCTTTGTTATTGTGAGAATACAAGCTCAGTGAATTCTTTGGAGGTTCAGCCAAGCAATACAGCCTATAATGAATATATTTGGTATTCTGAAGGCTTTCATGTAGCTTTTCCCAGGTAAGCCACTGTAATTCAGCAACTTTTCATTAACACTTTCTGGAGCTGCCCCTATTTTCCTCCTATTGATTTTTATTATTATTATTATGAAATATCTTGGGAGCTGCACAGCTTCTGTTGATTGTTACCAAATGCCAGACCGAACTATGCCAGGCTGGGTACAATTATTCACACTTATTTCAGAGGTAATTAATTTATCATTTAATAGCTAATAATAGTAATTTAGATAACAGCAAAAAGGAAGGAGAGGAAAATAGCAAATGGAAGAGAAAAAGATCATAGAAGGAACTTCAAACATGCACAAAAGCACTGCTTGCTATCATATTTGTCTGAAGGTATTCAAATTACTGTACACGTACAGATCTGACTGGACTACAGATAATGAACTTGTATATATCCAGCTGAACAAATGGGCTCTGCATTGCCCTTTCTGTGAGGCATATTGCTATAGTACTGTCTGGTATGAGACATTTTCGTATTGATTAGGAGCGTCTGTATTTCTGTGGTGCAGCCCTTTTCCCTTAGATCTAACTTGAAATATGAAAGCCAGTGGGTCCCTTCACATGCTGAGAGAGAAAAATAAAGCTGATTGCTCTCAGGGGTTCAGAAGTGATTCCCATTTATGCAGTGTCCCCAAAAGGAATGTGTTATGAGGGACATACATTTTCCTCTGAGGTGGCCTTTATGCAGACGAGGATAATGCTGGCACTGGAACAGAACCGATGGGTTTTTTTCTCAGAAGGTACAAAGGATGATGGGAGAATCAGCCTATTTAGACTGTTGGTCAGTTTGAATGCAGGCAGAGGTGGGAGTTCAGACTGATCATGTCACAAGTCTAGTGCTGAAGACACCGGTTCAGAGGACTATATATAGCCTTATATAAACTACATGTATAATGCAGCAACGGCCGAAATAGTGTTGCATTGGACTTGGGGTTCTGGCACAATGGGCAGGAGGAGACAACTTTGTCAGTGCAATTCCATTGATGATCTCTGTCCTTTATTTTCAGCTGTTTAACCATATTAAGAGATATGGATGAACAAGGCTTTACTGTTGTGGGCATCCTTGTGCCTTTGAGCTGGCGGGAAACATAGATAAATTATAAGGCTATTTAAAGGATCTTGGTGATTTAGTGTTTTCGTATGGAACTTTTCCAAATGTTGTTCCCAAGGTCCCAAAAGAAATTCAGAGACTTGTGAAAACCAGAGAATAGACAGATATTTAATACTGATACATGCTACAGTACCTTTCTTTGGGCAGGAGAAGCAGCGGAGTAAGTGAGTAGGATGGCAGATAGCCAAAATGCATTTCTCTAACCCTTTCAAAGAAAGCACATTTTGTTGAAGTAGTGTACTTTGCCTTTGATGAGTTGCTCTCTTTATTGCAATTAATTAATCTGTCCACATCTACCAACAGAGCCTCTTGAGGAGCGCACTCATGTAGACAAAAATTAGACCGGTTGAGACTCAGAACAGGTTTTGTTGGAGAGTTAATCATAGGATGTAGATCACAGGAATGAGAGACTTTGTGGTCTGGATTATCTGGATCAAACATTTCACTGTTTGGAGTTCACACCTCTCGGACCCAATATAGGGACCCAGATGTCCAGGCATAATAGAATTTAGAAGCAAGCTGTAATGAATGTCAGGGGTCTGTGAGACTGCATAGAGTAGAACATCTCCCCTCTCATCAGGAGCATCAGAGCCTCACGGTCCTACACAGCAGTGACGGTGGCAGTGATGCATGCATTGCCACTGTCTAAAGTAGATTTAGATGGGCAAAATATAGGGATAGGAGCTGACTCCCCTACAAAACCATCCAGTTTTTCACCAGGTGAGAAGTTCATAGCTGTAGAACTTGCTCAGACAATAAGAACTAAGATGAGCCAAATAGTTTTGATGTTATAAAGCTTCTAGGCACATTTCCCCCCATCACTGCAACCTTTCTCTGCAAAGGGAGCATAAGAACAGGGATTTCTGCTTTCGAGGCAAATAGCTTGTTGCAAGTCCTTTTGGTCTGGTGCCCAGGCTGCAAATGAGAGTCTGGCCAGGCCTCTTGTGCTGTGGTGACAGCGTACAACTGCTCTCTAGGAGCATATTGAAAAACTTAGCGAGACAAATGAGAGACTAAATAGTTAAAGGGATAGAGAAGGCAGAGAAATTCATAATTAAGGCTGTTGAGTTTCAGGAAAAGGAGCTCATAGCCTGGAAGGAAAGCGGGTGGGCGAGCAAAGTGTCATATTTGGAGGTAAAGTTGGCACTTGAACAGCATTTTAAAGTACTCCAAAGCCACCTCCACTGACATCTCAGCTGTATTGTATATTCTGTCAGAGGCTCCGGCTGCTCAGTGTATTGTGGCTGTGACTCACCCACAGACCCTGCCGCTTCCTGCCAGGCTAGATATTGTAAAGAGAGACAGGGAAGAGGTATTGTGTGAGACATGAGATAAATATGTACAGGTTGTAGTTTCAAGGCCCAGCACACGCATGTACCAGTGGGCACGAGTGCTTATGCACAGAGGTACAAATGCGAAAGCCAGTCGCTGTAGCCTCTGACAATTCATTGCATTCTCTCAGAACCCATATGGCTTTATTAGGATGTGCAGGTTAAACGTGGTGCTGGCAAAAAGAACTGGTGAGACTTAGGCTGGAACTAAGTCTAGAAGTATACACTGGGAAAGATCCACATGAAGTTAATGCTTAGCCTTTTATTATTTTTCTGCAGAGCAGAAATGTACTCAAGCTTAAAATCCCAGATTCAATTCCCACAAATGTGGGGAAAGTTCACTTTCAAGCATAAGATGAAAATCCATTACTTTTGGGCCCTGGGCCAGTCTATAGCACTTAGTAATGCAGCCCAGAAAAGGGCTTCTCTGGGAGAAGACCAGGACAGAGCACTGCCACTTTCTCATCACTGTCATAGTAGAATGTAAGAGGTGTGGGACTGATTCTGTCCTGGAGCAGTGCAGATGGACCTGCAATGTGCTGGAAGGACTCTGTGCGAGTGGCAGTCTTGGTAGAGAAGTGGGAAAGGGTGCTGCTAGCTGAGATGGATTGGCAGAACTCTAAGGAAATTTAAACTCTGAAAGAATTGGATTGGGATGTAATGGCCAAAACAAAGAAAATTCCCCATCCCTGTTTGTTGTGAATGTCCTTTCCTGAGGAAAGGCTATGGCTTTCTCCTGCCCTCCTGTCACTGGGTAGATGCTGAGGGTTCAGGCAGGTGCGATCTAGACCACGACTGCTCAGCAAAGCCAATGTGCCAGGGCAAGGGGTGCTGTCAGAGCAGGAGGAGCAGCAGCTTCAGAACAGTGTAAGAGGAAAACAGAAAAAGCATTCCCTTTGCATCTGTTTGGGGATGTTCTGCCTATATTCCCCCATGATCCATCTCCCATTCCTACTTTCTTTTGTTCCTATTAAATAATGGAGGATTTAAATGGAGGAAAAGTTAAATTCTGGAAGGTATAATTTCATTGTTAAAGTGATGGTAGCACACTTTATGGATAGACTTTCAAATAAAACCATTTAAAAATACATAATCAGAAGCTTTATCTATGGCACATTATTCACCATTTAAACTATAATGGCTTCCTTTTAAGTGTTAACAGTAACTTACTACCTTAAATCCCTATTTCAATATGAGTTAGAGTCTGAGGATTTGGACATGGAAGGCAGAATAAGCAATGGAAGCAGCTGAATGCAAGAAAAAGATTTTACTATCTGGCCAGTATCATCAGAAATTAGGAATAAGGGGAAGAATAGAAAGCATCTGTTCTTTATTTCTCTGTGTAATCTGTTTGTTCTGTCTGGTCTACCCAACAAGTTTTTACATCACATTCTGTACTTCAGAATTGTTTCTGAAGATGCCGTTATATGGCATTCTCCAAAAAGCACCAGCATCTCATTAAAAGATAAAAGTCCAATGCAATTCAAAGAGAAAGCAAACACCCATTTCAAATCATAAAGGAGTGTTTCATCTTCCATTGAGCTGCAGGGGGCAGCCAAGAATTTGGGTAAAGTATTGCTACCTGGATTTATCTTGTCAGCCTTTCCCTAGTATTAATACTTATTTTTTGTTCTAGCACACAACTGTGTTTTCATCTATGAATAAATGAATCATAAGAAGAGAGGATCCACTGTAGTACATTAGTACAGTCAAGTGTCCTTCCTGACAGTGCTCAGCATTGGAGATTTCAAAGAGGGATGCAAGAAATTACCACAGCAGACAATTACAGAATACCCCTACCCTCTGGGGAAATGCCTTTCTATCTTCAGACAGTGATTTATTTATACCTGGAAACACGAGAATTTGTAGCCTTTCGGAATAATTATAATAACAATAATCCTATCTAATGAAATGTTCCAGCGCTCTCATTTTCTATATAAGTGCCTAATGCATTTTGAATCTTTCATTGCTCCCGGCTGCACCCTGCTATCTCATGAGTTTTATAGATTAGCAGTGTGTTGTGCAGAAAGAGAAAATATTCCCTTTCATCAGCTGGTCTTTCACCTTTGCAAATGCACCTTTGTCCTCTGCTGTAAGAGAGAATAATTGGGAGTGCCCAAATTGCCAGTTAGTTTGTAAACAACTATCACCTCCCTTTCTTGTGCTGTGTCTGGTCATGAAAGATGCTGAATTTTTTCAGTCTTCCTATTCCTCTAACTACTTTTACCACCTGCTTTGGACCCTTGCTTTTTCATGTGGTATCTTTTAAGATATAGGAAGACAAGAATTCAAGATGGTTTTGCTGGGGGAAGTGTAGTATTTGTTGTAGTAGCAGTTTTGTAATATTTTCCATATTGTCCATGTGCCTTGCCATTGAGGTATAGTATTTTCAAGAAGGATGAGGAGGTTCCTGGATTAATCAGCTCTGCCCTCACTTGGTTTGATGAACTTCATTGGATAAACTGTTTTATCTTTAAGCAGTTACCTTGGAAGATTACTGGCCACACTGGGTGGGTGAAGAAAATTGGGGTCTCTCATGTGAAGGTACATGCCTGTAAGAAATCATGTCATTTTTTTTAGACTTTTTAGATTTCAGTGCTACGTGTCTGGCCTGAAGACTGTGCTTATTCTTACCTAAATAGCCAAGAAAGGACCAAGTAGCAGAGAGACAAATAAATGGATGAGGATGTGACACTGGCAGTTTGTGGGTGGTACAGAACAGGAAGCAAAAGAGAGATGGTCCCTAAGGGAGGGCAAATGGAAGGGTAAGGTCAAGCCAAGACTTAAGCCCTCTCCCTGCCTTCCTTTGCAGCTCTGGAAGTGAGTCTCAATACCACAGAGAACATGGTGCCTTACTTTCAGGAGCTCAGGATTAAAAAAAACAGGTTGGATGGAAGCATAAATAATGGAATAGGCTGAAAAATTGGTTTAGGCACTTTGACAATGTCTCTGAGGTGTCTTTGCCCCTTTCAAGGAGTAGCAGGTTGGACACATGAGATGAAGAAACACAGCTTTTGTTCATTTTTCTCTCCTGCTTTTTAAAACCATACCCAAACTCTTATTGTGCAAATGTACTGTTTGGGATCAAAGACTCATCTTCTAGTAGAGAAAGTCTCTGGAGAGCAAAGCCTGAAGGTTAAGCCCACAGTGCTGCTGCTGCTGGCTGTGTACTAGTCTGTTTGGGAAATCTAGTCATGTATGACCCAGCACCTGGTGATACAACAAAGTCGGGAGCAGTGCGCTCTGAGTCCTTGCATAACTTTTGATCTTTGCCAGCTCAGGTCCCCCTGGTGACCGTGGTCCATCAGGAGTTTATCCTCACCACTGTCAGATGTCTGTAAGGCTTTTCTGTAATGCAATATCTACTGATTCCTTCAGTTTCTCAAAAATGGAATATTCTGGCATAGGGGCTGGAGTTTATCTGAGAAAGGTTAATGGATAGGATCGTTTGAGATCTCTGCCCATTTCAGAGAATTTTTCCTCATGTCTCATTTCTGGCATTTCTGTCCACTTACAGAGTGACTTTAGGAAACCAGCTGTTGGGAAAGAAGCGGTTGGAAAACATTTAGGGAAACTTTGGAGATGCCATGAAAACAGCATTCCTGTTTGAATAGAGATTTCTCTTGCCTTGTGGTGTATTCCTGCCATTACTGCATCCCTTGTGGGATACTGGATTTACATGCTAAGGCGGCTGCTGTTAACACAGCTTAAACTCCATACCTCACAAACAGTGGTGCCCTCGATCCATCATTAAAAGTGCCCTTGACGCACTGTGGTATCAGAAGGACAGTTTGTGATGATAATTGCTGGCAACACTGTTGTACCATGGATGTTACATAGAGAGCTCCAGTGTATTTTGCTTTAATTTTGAGGGAGGGGGCTGGTTTGGGGTGGTGCCTTCCAGGGATGGTGCCTCAACCACTTCCCTGGGCAGACCATTCTAATGCTTAATAACCATTTCAGTGTAAAAGTTTTTTCCTAATATCCAATCTGAACCTCCCCTGGTGCAACTTGAGGCGGTTTCCTCTTGTCCTAGCACCTGTGACCTGGGAGAAAAGACAGACCCCTGCCTCTCTACAACCTCCTTGCAGGCAGTTGTAGAGAGCAATAAGATCTCTCCTCAGCCTCCTTCTCTCTGGGTTGAATAACCCCAGCTCCCTCAGCCTCTCCTCATTCTCCAGACTCCTCACCAGCTTTGTTGCCCTTCTCTGGACCTGCTCCAGCACCTCAATGTCTCTTTTGTGGTAAGAGGCCCAGAACTGGACATGGTACTCAAGGTGGGGTCTCACCAGTCCCAAGAACAGAGAGATGATCACCTCACAAGTTCTACTCGCCATACTGTTCCTGATACAGGCCAGAATGCTGTTGGCCGCCTTGGCCACCTGGACACACTGCTGCGTGTCCCTCAACAGAGATTTATGTTCTCAGAGTTTGGACCTGGGCTCTTCTCCTGGGTGACATTCCCAAGCGGTTGCAGCCATGCTGGATTCTCAGCTGGATCTATGGCTGATGGAATCGTGCAGTTTCAATTACTACAGCCTTTGTACCTGCTGAATGTCCAGCCTACCTCCATCTCCTCCATACTAGTGGCATGAATACGCCTGGAGAATTTCCCTATTTGTCTCCAAACTGCTTTTCTAGAAATTGCCTGTGCTCTGTAATGGCTGAGAAAATAAAAGCACAGAAGCATATGCCCTTGTTTAGTCGCTGCTGATGGGTCAAAAGTGGAGATTAATAGGATAGGAAATGTGTTTCTACTCTGTAGTCAGTAAAGGAAATTCGCTGGAACTAAATTAATCATGAAACAGACACAAAGAAGAGAATAGATTAGCAGGGAATTAACTCATTAATTAGATTCATAGCAAAGTTCAGAAGAGGGTTTCCTTCAAGATAGCAACCGAGTGCAGAGATCAGAAAGGACTGGTCTGGGATGGGGGGTGGTGAGGGGGCATGCTATTTTATTTCTGAAGTCTGTCAGGTTTTATTTTAGCCCAACTTTTGCTTGGCATATCAAAAAAAGCTGCTGGAAGTAATTCAGAAGTTGGCAACATCTCACCAGAAAGAGCCCAATGATGGGAGCCATTACCAGACTTTTCACATCGTTCAGCTCTGCTTTGTGGTGCTAGCGTAAGCACAGGAGCCCTCTCTATTGTGCCACCTTTGCTATATTTAGAGCTGGATTGCAAGTCCTTGTGTGAATAGAAGCGCGGGGTGTTGGAGAGTATTTTTTCCAGCATGAGGATGAGCAGAAACCACGTACAGGTTGAAGTGAGGTAAAGTGCGAAACCACTGTCTTCCATGCTGCACTTCTCAGGTTCCCCATCTCCTCCTCTTTGGTCAAACCCCCAGTGGCAGGGCTGGGATGGAGATAAATTACCGCATGTTTCGAAGGATGGGGGAATTGGGTGCAATCTTCCCGTTGCTCTAATGGGGTGCTTCTCTACGTGATCCCCTCTTAGGCTGGGCTGCAGCTTGGACTCAGGATTAATTTAGGATCCACACAGTGGTGTTCTTGTTAAAGCAGAATCCATGCTGCCCATCCGGTACATTGAGCTTTACCAGAAGCTTGCTTGCTCTGCAAGAGCAATGTCTCCCTTTGTGTTGCCTAGTGCAGGTACTCTGGTGAAGGAAACACAGGAGAAAAGAGATCACTTTGCAGTTACCCATTACTCTGTGCTGCAAAAAGGCCCATCCAGCCCCCTTCAGGTTCTGCACAGCCTTTGGAATGAGACCTGCTGCTGCTGCCCAGATGCCTGAGGGTCCCTTTTACCGAGCTGTGTGTTCTAACACACGTCACACCGCTGCACAGAGGAGTTGGCGGTCAGTGTGCAAAGACTGGTTTTTGTAATGTGTTTTTAATGAACTAACAAACCAGAGCTAAACACTAGTTGAAATGAGAGTGAATCCATGTGAGAAAGGCCCCCTGCTTGCTGTCTTACCCTTTCCCGTCTTTTGTTTTTGCTGCTTCTCAGTGTGAATGCAATCAAACCGTGCTCAAGAACATCTGAGCTGCCTATTTGCCACTTAGGACTTTCTGGGTACTGAAGTTTCCGCATTGTTTATTTAGAGTTAAGTGTTCTGCTGGGTCTCTTATCACTTTCAGTAAATAACAACTGTCCTCAAATTTCTTTGGGCTGATTACCGAGACTGACAATCTGTGTGTTTTGAGTTGCTGAGCCGTATTAATCCCTAATATACTTTGGTCTGGGGATGGGAAAGCTAATGCATTGAGGATGTCAGAAGAGGTAAAAGCCAAAGGACTTACTCTTCTTGGACACATGAAGTACTTTGGTTGTGACATGAATAAATCTCCCAGCAGCAACAGTGCTATTTCTCCTGTGTATAAAGATCTTAGGGGACTCTGACTTTTAATCCAACATGTTAGAGATTTTATAGCACCAGAGATAATAATTTCTAGAAAAGACAATGCACACTTTATTTTTACCTATCTGTAAATTGTCATGGTAGAGTTTATTCCACTTAATTAATGTTGGAGTGGATAAGGCGTAAAAAAAAAAACACCACCGCCCTCCCAAAAGAAAAACTATACCGAAGTTTTGTCCTTCGGGTCCACCAAATGGAATTCTTCAACTTTGTTAACCATCCATAATCTAGCCATGTCAATTATCAAATTATCTCTTTACAGTCAGAGAAATCAATTCATCCCATCTGTCTTACACACCTTTCCTAACTTTCATTTCATCGTAGTAGCAGGGTAACTAGCAAGGGGAAGCTATCTCACCAGAGGGTGGGGGGAAAAAAATGAAGAAGAGAAAACATAGTCTATGGCTGTAATCTGTTCCCCTTTCTGTTTTAGAGTCTTAACCTTCTTTCTATCAAAGTCTGGAGCCTGGAAATGCATGTCCTCAAACCCTATTGAAAGACACCTACTAGCAGCCTTTGCTAAAATGCAGATGGGAAAATGAAAGGAGATATCATGTCCGTGGACTGCATAAAATTCAATCCAGAGTTTATCCTGTGATAATTCAGTCCCGTATAATCCACACTGGGCTGATGAAATACCAGTTTGTATTGTGGATGTGACCCAAGGCAATTGAAGGTTTTACTGTGCTTTGGATCAGGACAGTTAAGAATGCAGAGTACATGTTCAGTGAGCAAAACATTTTTTCTTTGTGCTTTTTATACAGTAAAATGCTTTGCTACTTCTTTTGTCTCCTTCCTTCAGTCACAACAAAGGAATGTTGCAAGTGGCTCCAGAGAAACAAAGCCTGAAATAGAAAAGGGATTTAGAGAGAAGAGATTAGATGAAATTGGTAAGAAAAAGAATTCCCAGTACCGTGTTCCCAGCTCAGCCTTCTGAAGGGAAGCCCTCTGCTCCTGATCCGTTATGATTCACTTGGCAGCTCAGCCCAGAGTGGCCTCTCTCCTTCATCTATACTGCTATAAACTAATACCCAGTGATAACAGCCCTGCCAAGCCTGGTCGCTGCTGATGCGTGGTACACAGCTTTCATTAATCTATTTGTGCCTAACAGCTCATCAATGAAAGCTCATTCTAATTCCTTTCCTCCTGATCTTCTATGGACTTTTTGTGAGGAGGAATGAGTTTGCAAGAAAGGAGTGACCTGTAATACTCCCTAGGTTTAGCAGTGACACAAGCAAGTTTTATTTGAGCGTTCCTTTCACACTGCACAGTTCAATCAGCACACGTTGCTATAGACTTGCACTTCTCCATCTTCCTGTCTTTCGACCTTACAGAGATTTGCTTTTAAATACTGTTGTGGCCAGTGGAGATTGATTTTTGCCTGTTTTGAGTGCCAAGCACAATCTTACCAATGTGCTCCATTCCTGTTACGCAAATACTCCTGCTATGGTTGGTGTAAAGCAGTGAAAGTCATCCCCCTCTGCTCTGATAGACCTGACCTCTTAGAGTCCTACTGCTCTTTTGCCTCCGCTCTGCCAGTTTGTACTGAAATTATTCCTCTATACTATTAACAAACTTTTAGTTGCATTTGGTTTTGCATAAAATCTGAGAAGTTAAGGGCAGGCAGGCATCTCCACAGGTTGTCTGTTTTCTCAGTGAGGATCAGCTTTAACTGCATCATTCCTGATGTATTAGTCTAATCTTTTCTTAAAGAACTCTAATAATTGAATTACCAGACTCTCTTCAAATAGTCTATTTCAGATTCTACTACCCTTATGTTTTCCAGGTATCTACCTTGAGCCCTATCTTGCTCAAGAAAGTCCTTGCCAGTTATTTTTTGCCCTTTCCAGCCTAGACATAAAGAACAGATTATTTGCTTTGCAGAACTGTCCTATGGACCATTTTCAGTTGGGAGAAACCCTCCCTGAATTGCTTTGCCCAAACTGGAAACTGAGCTGTAGTGGAGAACTTAATAGTGCTGGGTCAAGGGAGAATGGATTAACTTGTATCTTTCCAGGTGACATTCTTTTTTTTATGCTCAGCCTGTGTTGTATTTGCATTTTTGTAACAGAAAGGAAAGGAATAGGTGGCTCACGTTCATCTTGCAATCTTCAATAATGCAAATTGTCTTTTTTCCAGTAGAAATGTTACCTTGTCAGTGCTCCTAGTTTGTGTGTTACTACCATTGATTATTCCTGTCTAATTGTAGTAACTTGTACTTGACCCCATTGAATTGCAACTGTTTTCTTTGGGTTACATCTCCAGTTTGTCAAAATTATTTTGAATTTTGATACGATCTTTGTCTTACTTTGGTTTTATCTGCAAACCAAATTAACATACTTCCTATTTCATCTAAATCTTTAATGAAAATATTGAATTGTATCAAATCCATGACTGAGTCCTGCAGAAGCTCGTTCAGCACATCTATCTGCTTTGACAGTGAAACACTGAGAACCGTTTTCCGAGTACAATTTTCTAAACAGTTTACGTTTTCGCTGTTCTGTAGTTTATCTAGACCATGTTGCTTACTTGCTCTGAGAACTTTACTATGTGGCATCTTGTCCACTGGGTATTCCCCTGATACCTTCTCACAGAGGCAAATTGGAATGGGTCATCATCATTTGTTTCTGACAAAGCTGTGTTGACTTCATACCTCCTTCTTTTCTCCCAGGTAATTCCAAATTGTTTCTTTGTTCTGATGAACTGGAGTTAAGCTGACAAGTCTATCGTTCGCTGTCTTCTCCTTTTTTTTTTATCTTCAGAAGCTAGTTACTACATTGTGTCAGTTATCTGTTTCATCACCAGTCTTTCCTAAGTTCTAAAAAAAATAATCATTAACAGCTTTGAGATTGATTGAGTCAGTTCCTTAGAGGAATATAGCAGATTCAGCTCATTTGGAAAGATCTAAGCTATGCAGCTTCTCTAACCTATTCCTTTTGTATTCTAGGCCCCCTTTACTCCTTTGTTAGTTCTTAACAATGTTAATTTATCACAGTTGACCTTTTTATAAAAATTGATGCAAAATCACTCTTCTCGGCCTTATTGTCAATAGGTTTTTCTTCTCTGGGAAGCCGACTAGCAATTTATGCTGCTTTTTGCCACTAATAAACTTAAAGAGTGATATCCTTCTCTGTGTGATATTTTTTCCAGTCTCATCTCACTTTGTGCCTTCATTTTTCAAGCTTTATTCCTAGCTGTTCTTTCTGTACTTCTGCCGTCATTAGTATTAACCAATCTATTTTAATCCTTTTTTCAACTTCAATTGTACTTTTGCCACACATTTAAAGTCAGTTGAGACCTTGTGACACGACCAGGTTGGTCTCGTAACACTTTGGCTATTTTTCTTTGTAATGAAAAAGTTTTTGTTTATGTCATTTTTATCAGGAATGTACAGCTCTTCCTAAGTGTTTTTATAGAAAGAAAATTCCTAAGGACCCACACACACCCATCTTCACCAAGTTGTCTGCTGAGATTTTCATAAAGCCTTGTCCACTTGGTTTTGCGCTTTCCCTAAGCTCTGGTGAAGTTCTTCCATGGAAGCACCGTTCTGGGTTCTGGAATTTATGTTCTCTTTCTCTTCTGACACTGCTTGCAAGGCAAGTGTGAGTTTGTGCTTTAACGCTAGAGAAATGTCATGCACTGGGTTTAAACATGAGAAAATCTGCTAGATATCAGGGTTCATTTCTTCTGAAGGAAATGGAGCTCCTGTTCAGAGTCAGCTTTGCCAGGAAATCATACTCACAGGCAGGCAAAGTTACAAGATGAATAAAACCACATTATTCTCTTGAAGTATAACTCAAACACAGATTGCAAATTTCATCACAAGCTTGTCATTACAAAACGACAAGCAAAACCTTTGCTCATTTTATCTAAAGACCTTGGGTTTATCTCTCGTTCTGCAAGTTCTGTTTTCCAAAGTCTCTTCATTCTTTGAAGGTATTGACAGGAGTTTTTGGTCGATTGAAGGTATTAAAAGTAGATTGGAGGTAGATTCCAGTGTATTGACACTCCTTTAGTCTGGCTGATGCTCTGTAATAACCCAGAACTGGCCTACTGAATCATCTGATTATAACAGCTGGATGCCTGATGACTGTAAACTCATGAAGATTTGCTTTCAGATCTCTTGCTGGGTACCCTTGGTTTACCTGGGAGAATCTGGGAGAATCCAGCAACTTCAATAGCGTTGACATTGGTCAATGTCAGTGAACAATTTTATTGTTTTTTCTTTCTGACTGAAGTATAGGCAATTCTTTATTTCATTTGTTCCTGGCGATTCCCTACCTCATGCTGCAGTGAGTGTTGTCAGCTATCCTGCTAAGCTTTTGATTACAATATCCTATTAGTTACATGCTGTAAAAATATAAACTTTTCCTTGTATTAATTTATTGGTATTCTGCACTGCTTAGGGCCTAAACATGACACATTCAAATGCAAGCAGCTTTATTGGCACTCCCTCAGGACTGATCTCATTGGTGAAGCAGGGTGCCGGTATTGTCACAGTGCTCATTTGCTTACTGTCCTTAATTGTGGTGCAAGCACTGTCAGCAAATCTATTTCCCACTCTAAACTGTATTTCAGAGGAAATGAGTGAATGCCTTAACATACAAGTCTCTGATTCCCTTGCCTGTCCATGTGGAAAAAACTATACACCTACATATCCATATGCTACTCCTGAATTATCCTCTTGCCGGCCTCCAAAGACCCTTAGCCAATTTCTTTCCTATCCAGTGGTTACTTTGTGCTCAGTTTTGTCTTTGTCCTCAGAACCATACGTAAATGTTATGCTGAAGATATAATTTCACATGGCTCTCTCCACCACTTCTGGGAAAAATGGGACTCAAAGTCTAGAGCACTGAGTGTTTGGATGCTCTCAGAATATTCAGGGAGTATCCCACGTCCACAAAGCCTGTTTGCTCTCTCCAGCGTAGGCTTCTTAGACTCTCTGTAAGAATTCTCTGTTTTTAACACACTCTTCAACCTAGAAGCTTCAATTTTTAACGTTTCTTTTGCAAAGGCTATGTGTTTACTGGGATAGAGCAGCCAGCATTGCTGTGTGTACATACGGAGCTGGGTGTGTTTAGGTGTGGGGGTGTGCATTGCCTCCGTGTTTTGGGGCATATCGTCAATTTTCCCTGGTTTTATTTTCTGAAGATTGAAATCTGTAGCTGCATTCTGTTGGGTCTGTGTCTCCTCTCATTACAGCAACTTCTAGCTCATACTGATTTATAGCCTGCTGAAAAAGTGTGTATCCCATAGGATAAAAAGCACCATGTGCAATTTTATGTGGCAGGGCAGACACCAATGAAAAATAAAGATTAGACTTATTTGGGCTGTGGAAAGTATAGGGGAAGGCACAAAAGGAAAAAAAAAAGAGCTTAAATAAATAAGCAAAGGAAGAAATTGAAAGGAAAATGAAATTTGTCAGTATATGGTATCCATATCTCCATTTACTTTGCTGCAGAGTCTTTTGGTGTTCTGAAACGGAATGGTTAATAGGAGGGCTTAAAGGACAAACTACTTGCTAAATATCATTCGTGCATAGGTTTATATACTAGCTTGCAAATTCCTTAATAAGAACTCTTAATTAAAATCTCAAATTTAATCTCATAGAGCCCTGAGCAATTCATTGTGCTTTTGTATTTCTTGGTTCTCATCAGTCTTGGGGATCCTTGGTATTTAGCAGGATTCACCAACTGGATTTTTGATACCGCTTAGCAGCTGAGTGGCAGTCAAATCCTGAGAGGTGAGCAGGATCTGCTGAGCACCTCTAGTTCTTCCAGGCTGCCCTTGTTTTCACTCAAGGTGTGAGCTGAAACACGAGTATGTGCAATGTCAGGCAAGCACAGTTTACATGGGGCTCAGTTTTGTTGACATCAGTTATGTCTTTAGTTAAACTGGCCATATTTAAAGCCAGGAAGCTAATTTCTGATGTTCTCAGCCTTCCCGTATCTGAAGGGAGCCTACAGGAGAGCAGGAGAGGGACTCTTTGTCAGGAAGGGTAGTGATAGGACAAGGGATAATGGTTTTAAACTGGAAGAGGGAAGATTTAGACTGGATATTAGGAAAAAAATCTTTCCTGTGAGGGTGGTGAGGCACTGGAACAGGTTGCCCAGAGCAGCTGTGGATGTCCCATCCCTGGAAGTATTTAAGGCCAGGCTTGATGGGACTTTGAGCAACCTGGTCTCGTGAGAGTTGTCCCTGCCTATGGCAAGGGGGTTGGAACTCAATGATCTTCAAGGTCCCTTCCAAATCTAACCATTCTATGATTCTATGAAATCCAAGGCTTTCATTTAATTCATGCCATGTGGGGTGATGCTAACTTAGGTGGAGTTTTGTGACCTGGGGATGTATCCTTTCCAGGCATGTCTAGCACTTGGTCACTGGAACTGCACCTCTCCTGCTTTGGTAGAAAGAACAACAATAGCAGCTTCCGCCATTTCTAATTTTCCCTGTCTACCTAAAGGGATAAAAACTGTTCTGTGAATACAAACTCAGACTGAGGTGGACATGAGGTGAAAGGGGCTGCTCCAGAGCCCACTGAATATAACATGAGTCTTTCTCTTGAATTCAGTGAGCTTTTGATCAGACTCCAAGTGCGCAGTGTGAGAGAGAGTGCAGTCTTAAGCAAGGAAATTTTAATACTTTCTTTTTTTTTTTTTTCATCACATTTGTATCTAATCACATTTTGCATCTTCTCTGGAGCTACAGGTACTCTGATGTCCTGCCTGCAATCTGGAGAATAGTAATTATTTCTTAGATGTAGCCTTTTAGCTGAACATTAAGAGGGAAGAGGAGATAATGGGGCGGGGGGGGGAGGGGAAGGCAAATAATTTTCTTGAGATTTTATTCTTTAGAACTTCAGGAAAGAAGTAGACACATTTGTAACTTTAGTGTTTTAAAACAAAGAATAACCTTAGGAAAAGCAGAGAAAAGAGAATAAAGGTGTGGGGGGGGAAGGAGGAATAAATTTTTTCATACAGATTTCTGTTTTCTTTCCCCTATTGTTCCTCCTCTGCTCACAATATATTTCCTTAGGTCTGATCATTCACTGTGGAATAAGGCTAGGTATGAAGTATAATACAAACGTACAAGTACTCTTCTTAAATTGCAAGGTCCATTGGATACTCTGGGAAGAGACTTTGTTCCATTTCACAGCTGACGGATGAGATCCTCTGCCTTGCATACCCTCCAAACTCATTTCAAGGCTGAACTTTTTGGTGAATCACAGAGCGCCAATGTGGGGCTTGGGACAGAGCACAGGGAAGGGGGGACTCAGCTGGGAAGTGCAGCAGGACTGGAAAAAAACAGGAGATAAGGGTGTATCAGCAGAATTATTTGGATGCCATAGACGAGAACTACAGTATGTGCTCCAGGTTCACATTGGATCTCGTTGATTATGTTTAAGCATCTTCCTCTCCCTGAAAGCAGAAGCAGGGACTCTGATTTGTTCTGAACCCTGTGCTGTTTTTAGGGCTGTGTCCCCAGTGAGGCAGAATAGATCCCATAGTGCTGGGAAACATGGGTTTGATTGCTGTATTGAATTACTGGGTATGTGAGAACCTGCCTTCTTTGCCCAGTATGTGTGTTTTTGGAGGATCTGTATGAGAATGTAGATAAACTCCAAAGCAAATATTTTGGAAAAAAACTTGGATAATGTGGCTTAGAAGTTCCTGGAGCATTTGTTTCTGGCTTTTCTTGCTTTATTTAGCCCATGCCAACACTTTCCTATTTCTAATGGTTTCTTCTTCTTTTATGGTTTTGGCTTTTTCTTTTCCCTCTGCTCTGGACATATTATGTGAAGCCAAGACTTTTTAATCTGCATTTGTAATACATACCAAAGAAGAGATTACTTTTAAAACGAGAATAGAAAATAGTACCTGGCTCCCTCAGATAAGCCTGAGACAAAACCAAACCAGTGCTGACCTCTATAAAGTCCTGGTTATTACATTGGCTTCTGCTTGCCTTTTACCCCTGCGTTAAAATATAGTTCTGAAAAATGGCAGTAAAGCTTACTTTGTGAGGTGTCATGTTCAATCTCTGTCAACGATGCCCAAATCCAATTTGGGCACTTGACAAATCAAAAGATGATTATTTTTTTCCCCCCGTCATGTAGGTAACTCTGGCACCAGGGGTACTACCTTAGATCTTTCAGTCAAACGGGCTACTTCCTTAGCTGCTATACCAACAGAGAATGTGGAAACAAGAACCTCTAAGCAGAATTTTCTGTGCTTGTGACGTAACTCTTTTACTTACGTAAGAGTATCATGGCAGCTTTAACAGAATTTAGTGGCTTTAATTAGCTCTTTCTGTCCTCTGTACAACATGGTACATAGGAAACAGTATATGCCTTTGAGCTTTTGGTGTAAAAAACTACAACTGAAGAATATATTTCCACTATTTTGGTGCTGTTAATGTCATCGTGCCTAGTATTTATCTGCCCAGCATCCAGGGCATTGTATTATAACTACAAAGAGAAAAGATAGCTAAATACTGAAAAACATTTCCAACAAAGGCGAGTTTGAATTTTCTGTGTTTGGTTTGATCATATTTGTATTCCTTCAGTCTTGCTTCTGCCAGCATCCTGGTTAGGGCTGGTCCAGGGCAGAAGGAAGAACAGCTTATAAAAGAGCCACGGGAGAAATTGTGAATGTGTGTGTTGTTGATTTTGACAACTGAGCTTTTGGTGGCAAAACACCAAACACAAATCATAGATTTACATCCAGATTTTCACAAGTGGAAAAGAGCCGAAGGTTGCAGAATTGTATTAGTCATTGTAATTTTTCTGGGTATAGAAAGAGTCATTTCAGAAGGAATGGTTTAAATGTCTAATAGTGATGGTGAGTGGCACTTGATAACAGCCTGTCTCCATTATCCTGAAAAGTGGTATATTATATGCATTGTCCCCATTTCTGAGTCACAATCGAAACTATGACGTTTTTCCTTTCCTGAGATTTTGAGGTTTAGAAAGTGCTATTTAGTGACCTAAAATTATTTTCTCTCTTTTAACTGGTCATAAGTTTTTGTTTCAGCTTCATAGAAGCCTTAACTCTGATAGAAATGTTAAAAAGAAAGCAGCAGCACAGATCGTAGCCCATTTTGGGATTTTGGCATGGTTCAGATTCTTGAATAGCAGTGATCCAAATTAAATTAGCTGAAGTTGATCTATTTCCCAATTTAGCTAAATCACCTTTTAGTCCAATAGAGTATTTACATATGTAATCACACTAGAATAACTCAGCAGATCTTAAGCAACAGATTCAGTGATGTGTTCATAGCTGGACTCAACATGTCTCGGTGAATGCCAGGGAAGGATGGCCTCTCTGATGGAGGTGGGCTGGGTAGGATGGGGAATCAAGGATGTTTCTAACCTGGTCTTCAAATGTGAAAAATTAGCGCAATTGGGAAAAGCATGAGAAAGAATCTTCTCCTACATCCATCTGCCATCATATTTGTTACTGTCTTGTCTTTCAGCAAAGAGATAGATCAAGAAACATTAAGAATGAGTGCTTTTCTAGGAAAATACTGTGTGATGGGAAACTATTTGTTAAAGATACTCTGAATACCTCTCTGAATATGAAGTGGCAAGCGCTTAACGTCTCCTTTTGGTGTCAGCCGTCCTAGAGCTTTCTTGTTCCCACTACACAGAACTTCACTAAAAAATAATCAAAGTAAAGAAAAAAGCCTTTTTTTCTTCTTACTGCCATTCTTTTTCACTGAAGGGGGAAGGGGGAGGGATTTGGTGCCCTGAGATACCAAAACTGTGGAAACAGCAGCAAAGGCATACAAAGTGCTTGCCTTCATCCACCTCAGCATTGCCCTGCTCTGATGGAGGGCTTCTCTAGCTTTGCATTTCGCTCACACTGAGCATGTTGATGCTGAGCTTTCTGTGAAATGAGGCTATAGTACCTTGGCTTCTAATTAAGGCTGCAATGCAAAATATCTTCTTTGGAGTTCTCTTAGGAGAAGCAAAAGCAAAGCATCACAGCACTAAAAAGGGAAGCATCACAGCACTGGAGAGAAGAGAGAAATAGGGAATCAGAAAAGGATGCCTGCCGAAATGTAGGTGAGAGTTCTGCCTTTCCAGGAATATGCTCTGCTTCCTGTGGCGTGTCTCCCAAATCCTGATTCTTCCAGGCTGCCAAGTGAGAAAGGACAACTGTCCATTTTCAGGGCCTTATCAAAATCTGATGAATCCTGTATTTTATCACTTTTGAGGGCACTTTTCCAATCATGCTGCTGTTATATTTACCTATGATGGCTGAATCCAGAGAGCAGGAAAATAGGGCAGCTCTTACCCACTATTTGAACCAGCCTCGATTCAGTGCCCAGGAACCTTATTTCACAGAGGCAGTTGATATTTATTACCTCAGTATCAAAGGGAACAAATTGGCCAAATATACAAGTCGAATATTGCCTTTGTAGAATTAGAATTCTCTCCTGTTTACATGCCACTCTGTATGGATATGTCTAAATTCCAAGACCCTGGCAATGTACCAGTTCAGTGCTTGCTTATACACCACCCGCTTTTGTTTCCATAAATCCATGTGTAAGGGCTAGAAAGAAGCCATGTCCCCAAAGAGTGACTGCTCCAGGAGGTGATAGACTACAGGCAATACACCTGTCATACAGTTTCCCTGCAGGCTGTGCTGGTAGGAGCTAAGGAAGTGTCTCAATAAGCTGAAATTATTTTTAGTTTTGCTTTTGGGATAGCTGCTTTATCATGCACAGCAAAGACATGCATGAATATGGAAAGTCATCCTTCCAAGTGCCAGGGAACTCTTTTGTCACATAGCCTGTAAAAATGAATGATTTGGCTAACAAGTATCTGACTCACACAAGATTTAGGGAAAGAGACAATTACCACTAAGAAAACTCCAAGCTTTTTCTTGCCACTTGAAATTGTCATGGTTGTAAATTCTGCTTCTTTGGCCCTTCTGCAACAAGAAACACACACAGCCAGCCATAGGGCAAAGTTGAGACATTTGCATTAGTGTAGAGCTGCTGATTGGAGCTATGAAACTTCTCACTGGTTTAGCAATACAGGTACCCCCACCCTAGATCATGTGCAAGAGACAGACTGATGGGAAAATTCCACTTGTCAGAGGAAAGTAGTTGACATACTTGTGACTCTTTAGTGTAGTTGCACTGAAGTGAGAATAGGGATGGGAGAAATAGCCTTGACAAAGAAGGAGTATCAGGCAAAGTGCAGGTGACACTGCAATTTATTACATGGCTGTGAAACGTATTAGCTGCCTATCACCCTCAGTTATGTAAAACAAAGAGAGAGAGAATTGATTAAACTATGACCTCTTCCATCTACCAGCTGTCATTTTAGTTGTTGTGACAGAGGCTAGTGTCTAGTCATTAAATGCACAGACTTCTCAGTTTCAGATTTGAGCACTAGATTAATAGTTCATGTGGTGTGATTCCTTTTCCTTCTGTTTGGCTCACTGTGTACGGTGGAAGATCCCCTGTGTGTACATCATCTCTCTGGAGTTAGCTGTCCACCCATTATGAAATCTTGGTGGGTCCCACTACAATGACTCACTCGTGTTTCTCTTTCAGCCCAGAACCTTGGATTCTTGTTGTTGGCCCAGGATTTGTCTGCCCCTGGTAGGACAAAGGCCTGATTTCTTCTGAACTCCCTGACATCAAATTCCCACAGGGACGAGGGATCAGTGTCTTCTAACTTCCCAGTCCTAGGGGAAGATAGGAAATTATCTTCAAAAGTTTGGTTATGCAAAGAATTATGGTTGCATCTATGACAAAAGCACTTGAAGTAGTAAGTCATTTAGCACCACACTTAACAGTAAGTTTTACAAGTTTCTGCTATAGTCTTTGTTTCTGTCTGGTTAGTCCAGATAAGGCTTTAAAAGAATCTCTTTTCCTTAGAAAGTTGATACTTCCACCTCCTATTTGTTGTTTAGGTAGATGGAGAGCTGTGAAGTTAAAACAGACTTTTAAAAGGTAGCTGCTAATTATGAAAATTAATTAGCGAAGTTGCACAGACTTTAATCAATACGGATAACTACCTGACCTGAGTCAGTAACTGAGCTGCAGGCAAGCTCTGTAAAGTAAGCATTGCAATATTAGTGTATCGCTTCTTTGGCAAGGATTTATGAGAGATGCTATAAACCTTTATAGTGCAAGGATCCACCAGACCTTTGAGAATCATTCTAGTATTTCAGTAGACCAAGTATATTCAGAATGAATACAAAAAGGTTGCCCTTTAGGTGTCTACGTTTTTTCATTCTTGTGCCAAGTTATCTGAGCACCTAATGTACAAGGGCAATTCATCCATGGATTATTAATATGGATTTGCTTGGGACCCCTGAATTGTCAAAAGGTGCTAGAACAAGTATATGAAGAGACAGGCTCAGTCAGCAAGAGTTATCCTTCAGGGTTTAAGAATGTATGTAATGAATGATCACCAGGTAGTAGAAAAACTGTTTTCCTTAGAGGTTCCTCTTGTGATTCTGTGGTGACCTGACCTGAAAGCATCTCTCCCGAACAGCTGTTTTTCTTAGTATCCTTTCTCATTGGGTCTGAATAGACCTCTTGTCTGAAAGTGTGATATTGCCCTGCTTATAGCAGTGAGATGTACCCTGCAAACTTTCATACAGTGAAAGGAACACTTCTGAGCTAGGCATTAAATAGCTGGGAAAGGATGACTACCCACGGTCTGGCAGAAGGCCAATGTTGAATTTTCGGTAATCTGATCCCACTGTAAAAAAGTTTATTGTTCTTGCTTTGGAACGTTCCTACTGTTAACTTTGCTGTTAACAAGAAGTAGTGTGAACATGATCCTTCCCTGGGTTGTGGTCTCACCTCCTCTCTTGAAGTACCAAGCAGGAGGAGCATGTTTGTTTGCCTCTGGATAATCTCAAAGATAGAGACACCTAGACCTAAGGTATCTCTGATTACATTTTCTACTGGCTTGCATTTCAGAACTGGAGCTAGGGAGACAAGTAAGGAGTAAATTCAGTGAAATAAGAATAAAACACCAGTAGGATGACGAATATCATTAGCAGGGCTGCAGTGCAAAGAAAAACAGGGTCAAGCTGCTCATATTTGTGCCAGCTAGCAGTAGCCATGTAGGACCTTGCTGGTAGCTAAGCAACAGAGGCCATAGAGACATTGTGGCTGCACAAAGCTGTTTCCTTAGACATTTTTTGTTACGGTAAAGCTGTAAGAGTGGGCAGCCAGGTATGAGAGAAGTGGATTTTTACCTGTATTTCAAAACAGCCAAAGTGGGGATGAGGATCTAGCTGTGTGAACATGAGTTACAGAGGAAGAAAACTTCTGCAAATTCAGATGAGTCTTGGGAATCTTACAACAGCCCAATATCGGAATCGGGCAATTTGGAAAGTTCACAGAACCTTTGTGTCCCTGAGAGTCTCCAGTCACTACCTAATAAATACAAGTCTCCTTATGTTGATTATAGAATTCTGCCTAGTTGCCTAGGTCTATTAGTCACCAAATTAAATTTTGTATAAGTAATAGTGAAGCACTTTCAGGTAGTTTTGTTCAGCAAATAATGAAGAGCAGCCTGAAAATCAACTTACCTATCCATTTATTCTGT
The DNA here is from genome assembly GCA_013398155.1 of Pedionomus torquatus. NCBI lineage: Eukaryota > Metazoa > Chordata > Aves > Charadriiformes > Pedionomidae > Pedionomus > Pedionomus torquatus. The sequence goes on along the minus strand of VZRU01002624.1, from coordinate 861,405 downwards.
GGATAAATGCCGGAGAAAGTCATAATAGCAATAACTGTGATTTATTTAGCTCCTTTCATTCGAAAGAATCCCAGAGGGCTTTTCTCACAGCACACAAAGAGATTGCTCACTCCCTGCTGAAATGCAACACTTCTGGGGTGGAACACAGCAACTGCTCTACTCCATCAAGAACTACATCAAATTTGTTAACAGGTGAAGAGAGAAACAACAGTAGTATTTTATGTAGACAAAGTGTAATCTTCTTAACTGGAAGTTGGCCAGAATATGGGATTTTAGAAATTTTGTGCTTTCAAGAAAAGACAGGGGAGGGTTATCAACAGCTTGATTGTATATCTTATCCAAAAGACAGTACATGTTGGGCACTGGTTCAGTACACTCTAACAAGCAAGACCATCCTATTAAATAGTTCTATATTCATAACTATTAAATAATAGTTCTTTACAGCATCTGGGTTTTCCTTAGAGGCCTTTTCCTCATCCAACTTTAGACTTGCCTGGTTTATAAGAAATCATGAGATCATACTCTTAAGGAGTTGCAAGTACTGTTTTACTGGTTTACTCCTTGTAATCAAAACTGGATTTCCTTTGCTCATTTTCACTTGCCAAAAATTAAATTAGATGTATGGTGCTCAGAAGGTCCCTTTGGGAGCTTGAGAGGAGATACTGCACTTTATTATGTGACACAAGAACAACACAGCTGATTACAACGCAGCCACTGCTCCATGATGACCACGGTGTTGTGTTCATGCAGGTGAGATCACGTGAAATAACCAACTGATGGTGAAAGAGGGAGAGAGAACTTTGCCTGTACCATCAAGTGTTAATGACACACAAATGTGCAAGAACATGGGACTGTTTCACCAGAACAGCACAGCATTGCTCATGCATCAAAGCTCTCCATGTCTGTACTTTTTCTGCCTTAATGCTTTTTCTTTTTAAGGTTGTTAAGATGTACTGCAAAACAGTAGTAAGAAAAATGCCATTATATATA
>VZRU01002624.1:837471-853646 GCA_013398155.1 Pedionomus torquatus | reverse complement strand
TTTTTTTTTTTTTTTTTTCTCTTCTTCATTATAAGAAAATTAGAAGCTGGGAAAAAGCCTCTTGTGGTGCTAAATTGTTACTGGCTAATAAAACTGCAGGAGCCATACATGGTGGATTTTTTTCCATAAATCAGCGGTGAAGGGAATTAGGTGGCAAGAGATGGAAGGGCAATGTTTAATCAGCTCGTGTAGGAAATCATTAGCTGCACACCCTCATTCCATTGCTGGCTCATTCTTCATTCCCAATGGCTGCTTTGCCACCAGGCCATTAACATTCTTCAATGACTTTCTAAATGCAGTGAAAAAACCACCGAAGTGGTGAAATATCTGTGGATGTTATGGAAACAAAAGGCTGAAGGATATGCCTGGCTTTTGTTTGTTTTCTTTTTTTCCTTTCCTTTTTTATGCATGCACTCTCTCTTTCGATTAGAAATGTACCAAGTTGAAAGACAGCTGGCTTGTAGCCTGGAAGACTGTCTTTCCCCTCCACCAAATAAAAAGAGACAGAAGATTTAGTAGTAACATGAACAAGAATAAGATTATTTTTTTTTTTATTGGATTTACTGTATGTTCTCATTTATGGTTTTGTCGATTTCATGGCCTTTTGCACCATTTGCCATTGCAATCCAATTTCTGAAAAGCTGATCAGAGATTAAGTTTTTCACTTAAGTGGCACCAAAAAAAAAAAACCAAAAAACAAAAACCTGGGTTACAATTTATTTGCTAAAAATTCAGGTCAAGCGAAACTAGTGCTACTCAGGCAGTGTATCAGAGCTCATAAGGGTCCCATAATTCAACCATGTGTCTTACTTGCAGAGGCTAAGACAAACCTTCATCTTCTACTGCAAGTTCTTTATCTGATCTGAAAGAAACTAGCTCACAAACTCAAGTGAGATGAAAACCTCACCTTAAAGAGTCACTGTGATTTTTCTCCGGGACTGCAGTGGAGCTAGAGTTTCTGCTCTGGGTTGTTAATCTGCTGTCTTTCACTAGCCTCCTTTTGCATTAACTGATAAATTTAGCATGGCAGTTTCCTAGACGCTCATACACGTAGCCATGGAGAGTGTGTACATCTGTGCATGTGTGTTATCCATGTGATAACTTGCAGAGCTCTGTGAGGAACCTCCCTGAAGTTTTCACCTCATCACCTTGTCCCTGCCCCACATGCCCACAGAAGCTCTGTGTAATCCAAGCCTCTGTATAGGTTCTCACAGTTGCCATGGCTTGAAAGGCAGGACATAGCTTTAAAAATTAGATTCAGTTCATTTCCCAGAACTATATTTAATACTTTAATTATTTTGGGGTTTTATTATTTTTCTGTAGCTTCTGGGGTAACTGTAGAACAAATTATGGTTTGGTAGAGTACTTTTTTATTTCTTTTATATTCACATGAGACGATCTGCTGACATGCATATTTGCAGCTTGTAAGAAATGTTCCCATGCCAAACTCCCGTTGCTTTGTAGACAGAACATCTGTCATTTTCTATGTGTGGAGTTAATCACATTAACTGGTGGTCAGTAAGACTGTCTCTGGCATGGAATTTCCTATAGCAACCTGTAGCAGAAGAAGGAAGAGTCTGCAAAGGTATACTTGATATACTGATCAAGTTGGAAGTATATTTCACCGTGAGTTTCGGTGAAATAACATAACTTTAGCTGAAGATGAAATCTTATGATTGTTTTAGTGGAAATGTCCTTGACCAGCCTGTCCCAGTAAGAGGACCAGTTTAATCCCTGTTGTGTGCTTCTTAAAAACCAGTAGCATCATTAATTCAAACTACTGGGTAGCTGGTTCAGCCCATATTTGACATTTCCCATCCCACTCTGCATATGTCAACAGGGAACAGTTTAGAGGTACCTCTGCATGGATGAGGCAGGATTCATTAAGGTTCGTGTGAATTTGCACTACAGTGTTCTGGTGTCCCACTGAGAGGTTATGGACTAAATCTTTCTACCTAACATGAGGCCTGTGACAGGGCCACATAGGAGAAGGCATTGCTTCCTTAGGAGGCTGCCCAATCAATGGGTAAACAAAGGGACTTCCAGACTCCAGAAGGGAGCCTACAGGAGAGTTGGAGAAGGACTCTGTCAGGGAGTACAACGATAGCATGAGGGGTAATGGTTTTAAATTGAAAAAGGGGAGATTTAGACTAGATACTAGAAAGAAATTCTTTATTGTGAGGGTAGTGAGATGCTGGAACAGGTTGCCAAGAGAATCTGTGATGCCCATCCCTGTAGGTGTTCAAGGCCAGGCTGGACTTGGTTGGACTAGATGATCTTAAGAGGTCCCTTCCTACCTAGGTGATTCTGTGATTCTGTGGACAGGGCTTTGAGCAACCTGGTCTAGTGGGAGCTGTCCCTGCCCATGGCAGGGGGGTTGTAACTCAATGGTCTTTAAGGTCCCTTCCAACTCTAACCATTCCGGGATTCTATGACTTCAAGTGGACAATTTAAATTTCAGGTGTGATTAATAGCATTCAGAAAGGATGTTGATATCAAAGTAATAGAGGGTGAATAGTTCTAGAAATAGACTTCTAAAACAGGAGGTGGGGGATAATTCAAGTCCTACTTTACCAATACTTCAAGAAAGCTTATTATGCTTTGAAAATGGAGTAAGTTACCTTACACAAGGTAACTCCTTTAAGAAAGATACGTGGAAAGTTGATTTAAAATACCAAATTTCCCTTGCTTCCATGTGACCTAATGCCTGTAGACAAAAGCTAGTAAAACAGTAGTAAACCCTTTCTCTTGTGAGCAGCACGGATTGAAGATTCTTTCAAATGGATTCTAGCTGTTTCCCGGAAGTACACCACTTTGAGGATAAAGTTTGACATATCTGTACAAGAAATATTTTTTTCTTTTTCCCCATTTCATCTTTCGAATTCAGAGACTGTTTTAGTCAAGCGTTAGCTGGCACTCCATCATACTCTGACTCCTTAAACTATAGTGTCTGCAAAGTGAAACAAGGAATCAGGCTGATAAGTAGAGCATACTCTTGAAGAAGTAAAATCTCGTTTGTCAGAGAGTGAAAGAAATACAGAACAGAATGATCAAAATGTGTCTGTGTGTTAGCCCTGATGCCATTTTGCTTTGGTGAACTGAAAAGGGTTCTTTGAGCAAGAGAAGGTAACGACAGCCTACAACTGACTTGTATCAGTTGTTGCAAGAAGAGTGCTTCTGTCCTCAGGAACCTCTTGGCTGATTCTCATTATCTTGGTCCTGTGCTAGAAGCTGAAGTGTGGGATTCTGGAGTGAAAACTCCAAATCACTGTTGCACTTTTTGTTTTTCAGCAGACGTGGTCTTGGTTTAGATTTGCCCTTACATTTTGGACTTTTTAAATTATTTTTTTTTAACCTCTCTTCAACTCTCTTGAACTCCTCTCTTTGGGAAGAAAAACATGGCTCTTGTGCATCACAGTGTGTATTATGCTCCTAGCCTTCTCCCTCTCTCTCAGGTCACCTTTCTCAAGTATATAAAGGCCATACAATAAAGGCCATGCAAGGAGAAGCAAAAACTCCTCTTCACAGGTTCAGAATCGCTGGGGTCAGCTTGAGAGGAAGATACCAGAAAATGAAGCAAAAGCAGAAAGAGCCTTGAGGCAGTGCTCTCCACAGGTGTAAATCTGTTTGTGCTTTCCACAGTGATTTGGCAGAGGTTGTCTATATGTTCCGTTTTAGAAGAAGAAATCTTCTTAGAATCATAGGGCTGGACAAAATCAGGGCATTTGTCAATATTCATGCTGTAAATGGGAAGAGAAAATCATATTTTGGCTCTTTGTTTTTGGTTTGGATGGAACTTAGTTATGTTTGACTGTCAGCGAGAAACCTCCTCTTTGTGTTATTGTACATTCACCAAGAGAGGTTGTCACCATTCCTGCTGTGACTGGCCTGGCTTTTTCATGTGCAGGATAGGACCAGTGGAAATCTGACCTGGGTGATGAATTTGGTGCCAGAGAAGGGTTGCACAAAGGGTTGCACATAGTCCTACAGGGAAAATGGCCAGCAATGACACTGCAGACATTGCTCTTTTGGTTCTTTTCTGTTCCAACCCTTTATGTGTTCTCACCAACTCTGTGAGAACAAGGTTCATTCATGTGTTGGAATAATGGAAGTTGACATTAATTTTGAGTATAGTACAACACCCCCCCATTTTATAGAATTTTATTTCTTTAGCTGAAACTGTGCCACATGTCAATATACTTCTTCGAAGCGTGCTGGATGGATGAGGAACTATGAAAAGCGCAGAAGAGTTGCTGTTTATAAAATTAAAGTTATACTGCAATCTGTAGAGAGATGGCAGGAGAAAGAAAGCGTCTCTAGTTAGACATTGTAGGCAATGCTAGTCCTGGTGGATGCATGGGGTCATGTAGCACAACCCTTCTGCTGGATCTTGTCAATCTGCCTTTGACAGATCACAAACACCAGGCAGACAAACCCCACGGTGTAGAATATAATGTTGGTACATTGAGCAAAATGCAAAGTAGAAAACATTGGTGTGTTGTGGATTAAAAAGCCAGTGGTAATAAAGGCTCAGAGAGCTCCAGTCTATAGCTCGTACTTTAAATGAGAAAACTATAAATGGGATAGTGAAAAGTCATTCTGAAACAAGAGGATTCAAGTACTTCTGTAAGGAGAAATGGCTTTGCCAACCTAAAACGGGTTGGGAGAACTGGAGATGCATCTGCAAAGATACAAATTCAGAGCTACTAATTAAGACAGAACATTAAATACTGCAAAGTTTTGCTTAGCAAAGTGATTCAGATAATCAGTTTAATTGAGGAGTTAGAAGAAAGTTAAGGCAGCAATGTTCTTAATTGTTGAGAACTAAGTGGGGTTTCCTATTCTGCAATGTAGAGCTCTCTTATGCGTTTGGAAGAGTGAAGTTCAACTGCAGTTGAAGATCTGTGCTTCCACAGTGGGGGTCACAATGCTGTGTATGGAAATATGGCTTGATAAAAACAGTCTCAAACACTTAATTCTGAAGGCAGATTGATGCAGGAGTTTAGGTATGTGGTATAATGATTTTCTCTTTTAGGCCACTGCTTTAAATTCAGCCCCTGTCATCTGTGACCAGAATGTGTGAGCCTGTGATAGCTCTTTGACCTACCTGAGGTTAATTGGTGGTTTCAATCTGTCCCTCCTTACGTGACTGTATCCAAGTACCCTATTTCCAGTTGGTCCCACAGAATATCTTTGCTTTTTACCTGGTTGGTTTTATCAGTGCCTCTTTTTTTATAGAGACATAAAAGTTGCCAACTGGCATCAGACCAGTGGCACATCTGGTCTTCTCCTGGTGAAGAGCAGCCAGGGTCTGCTGCTCTGGGGACATGGGCAGGCAAAAGATCTCATCCCTGCAGGTAAACAGTAATTCTTGGGTTTCCTATAAAATGCGGTTTGGACAAACACACCGGCACTGACACTCAGTTCAGATGCAAATGAGCAGCAGCAGAAATGGGTGGCGTTTGCTGTTGTTAGTAGCTCTATCTGCAGCATCCGAGTTGTGAGCTGTGACCCTGCTGTGTTCAACAACGTGCAAACTTACAAGAGAAGGGCTGTTTCTTCCCCAAGGAGCTCACAGCTATGGGATAAGGCAGGAGAGCGCAGATGGGCAGGGCCAAAAAGTGGAGAGAGGAAATAATTTGCCAATACTAATCAGCAAAATAGTCAGAAATTATAGCCTGTCATTTCCATATTTTTACAGGCATCACAGTCAAATGGGAGTGTTAATGAGGGACTTGAAGGATGTCTGTAACACCCTGAGCTGGGTCTCAGAGATGCTTGTTTGAAAATCCAGCAGGCCTGCCATGGAGCTGATGTTCCATGGTGTTTGGAGGAAACAACTGACCTCTTATCTGATAGTGTAAAGGCAGCAGATAGAGGTATATCTGGTATAAATGGTATAAATGGAAAGGACTGGAAGCCATGAAGAGATGATGCCTTTGTCACCTAAACCACAATTACTGAGACTCGCAAGGATGTTGGATCCTGTGTTGTTGGCATATGAGCATACAGTGGCATGGTGAGAGATGGTAGCTGGGTGTCGTTACCATTTATTTTAGATTTAAAGATGGCTACTCTGTTGATTTATTATTTGATTGGTTGGTTTTCTTCCTTTCTCTTCAGTGAGAACTTGACGCCAGGCACCTGGGCCATCAATATGTTCTCAAGGAGTATACTCAACACTGGTGCAGAGGGCATCCCTTTCCATTGCAGACTGTATCATGTGTGCTTCAGGACCCAAGCTGCCAGCCTGTTAATAGTCAGATTCAATTGAAAAGTTCCTTCTCGCTTGAAGTCTTAAGTTGTCTGAAATGTCCTACTTGAGAAAAGAGCACTCTTTTTACACTTTATTACCTGAGCTCTCCTCAGTGAAGACATTTAAGCTTCTGTGAAAAGCTTTCTCTACAAAGTGTGCTTGGCAGTGGAAGAAATTCTCATTTTTGGTCCAGAGTAGCTGGGATTATGACTTGCTCTTGGAATGCAAGGCACACAGCGCATCTCCTTGTGCGGATGGGAGGCGATTGCTCATATGATGAGTTTTATGTTTTGCTTGGGAGGACCTATACCCTTTTGGCTCTTGGGATATTGTGCTGTTCTATTTTTGTTTTGATAACTGGAGTCAAGGGCAACCAGGATTGGTTGTGGTTTTTTTTTATTGGAGAAATCCAAATAAAACTTAATAAATGAACACCAGCTGTAGGCTACATTCTAGAAGATCAAAAGAAGGGGAAGAGGATATATAGAGGATGGAGATGGTTTCTGTGAACTCTATACATTACTCTTGGGCCATGGATCAGAACACTTGAGATTTGTAAAGCAGAAATCTGATATTGAACCATTTGAAATAACCGTAACTGAAAAGATTTTTCACCTTTGTTTTGGTGAGCCCAAAGTCTTTTTTTAACACAGATTTGCCTGGGCTGGCCTTGTCTTGGAGGTCATTGCAGCTTATAAGAGTCAGATACTCCTACTGCCCTAAAAAAAAAAAAAAGGATTTAGACTCACAAAAATCCTATTTGTTCAGGCTGATGGAAAGATGACCGTGGACCAGATTGTAATAAGCACTGAGATCTGTTGAAGCTACACTCAGCAGCATTAAAGGAACCCACTGGAGGTCAGCAGTGAAATGTTTTATCAGTTAAAGAGAGTGGGGACATCTCTGCTCAATGTGACAAGCAGCAGGGCTTACCATTTTCCTGTCAGCTTCTGATTAAAGTGAAATTAGTTCAAACTTGGATTAACAAAATCATTTTGTCTTCCCTCTCCCTATCTCCTTTTCATTTTAAATTTTGGGTTTGGTTTTATTTGAAGCTGCATTGTATCTCTTCACTAGCATGTATAATTAATTAGGAGCCTCAGGAAAGCAACCAACTCCCAAGGGAATTGCTGTGAAATGGCCTGGTGTATCCTCTGTGGCTCACGGCCTTTCTGGGTTATTTTTAAGGAAGATGTTACCCCATATAAAATTATTTTAATTTTATTTTTCCTTCTTCCCTTTCTTGTAATCTCTTTAGATGTGTGTTCCACTTGATCTCAACAGGACTTGCATGATTCCAGTCACAGTGTATTTTTAGATATTTTTTTTTTAGTGGCACCCTTAAAATACCTGCTCACTTCTTTCTCTCGTCACATTAGTCAGCCACCTCCTGCAGCCAAGAAGGCTAGAGTGTGAAAAAAATAAAGGAAATCCACTGTTCCATGGAAAAAAACATCCCTAAAGCTAAACCCTTACCATAAATCTGATAGTCCTTTTTTGTCCTCTTTTGTAACTGCTAGAGAATATCCTGTTGCTGAAAAGCAGGGTGTTGTTAGGCAAGGAACAGAGAGGCTTTGTATATTCCCAAGCTTGCCACTATAGGACTAATTTTGCAGCATGGACAACAGCACCTCTGACATGGCCCAGGCTACTGCGAGCTCCTTATCAACATCTGAGGACCAACTACGTCTGCAAAGCAAAATTCCTATTAGCTGACCTAGCAGTCAGGGTGTCCCTGTGAACCTGCCTTTCTCTGTGGTGGGAAGGAAAGGAGTCTGAGTTTGTGCTCTGCTGGTGGGGAACAGAGCAAACGCTTCCAGATTCCTGGGCTGGATTTTAAATCAGAGAAAAGACAAAGTGAGCTAGAGGAGGATGCAAAGAACCTCGTCAGTGTCCCATATGGGTACTCATAGCCCCAGTAAGGTTTTCAAGTGCTCACTGAATTTACAAACAATCACAAAGTTTGGGTTTTTTTCTGTTTTGCTCATGCAATCAAAAGTTTTCCCTAGTAAATGTATGATACTGTGTGTCTGCTTGTGAAATACGCTGACTCAGGATAGTCAGCGCATCTTTTTAATTGATGGCTGTGGGACTCAGCCTACTCCTTGTGACTGAAGTCAGTTTTCTTTGATTTGGTGCAGTGGTTTTCCTGATGACCAGACTGTGGATATGTTTAAGACTTGAGGTCTTTTTGGGAGGTGTGCAGCTTCCTGCTCAAGGTGTCTGACAGTAGTGACTAAAAAAAGGGACTTAGGGACTAGAAAGACAAGAATGTGAACAGCAACATGACAGTGGCTGGAAGGTAGATCTTGGCAGGAAAAAAAAGAAAGAGATGAGATGCTGTCAGAGTGGGTGTTTGGCAATGCAATGTGGAAGCTAGTCAGAATAAAAATTGTCTCTCTCTTTAACAAGAGCTCCACTGGTAAAAACACCTCATCACAACCTGGTGAAGAATTGCATTTTCAAAGTGAAAACCAAATCATTCCCTGCTTCATGTTATATTGCTAAACTAGAGGGCTTGCTGGCCCATGTGTGAAAATTCAGACAGTTTAAATCTTCTCTCTTCAGCTCTCTATCTGGGTCAGAATAAAGCCAGCATCTAAATTAATAAGACAAACATGCTCTGCCAGTCCTAGCTGCTGAGTCTGAACGAGTTTGCTGCTAAGTAATAGAGCAGAGCCAGAAACAAGGGTCATTATGGAAATAAAAACTGCTTCTTTCCAGCCTCTATCTCTCAGTGGCAGAAGGTAACATTCATTTTCCTAATCCAGTTCTTGGTTTATAGAGATCCTGTACTGCCAGACACACATGCACTAGTGAAAGCTTTGCAAGGGCAGAGAATAAACAGCATAAGGAAACATGTAAGAAAATTGCTAGTTCTCTTCAGGAGAGTGAGAGTAACAAAATGCAGGTTTCCTACTTCAGGGGAGTTAAAAAAGCAAATATCAGGGAATGTTCCATCAAGTCCAGCTCTATTTTTCCAGTTGCTGGCTGATCACTTTGAAGCAATTCAGAATGAGCCAAGCGTTTTCATTGCTTAGTATTTCATGAGATTTTGTAGACTATTCCATAGTAGAACACAAACAGGTGATTTTGAATGGACCAGACTCCAGCAGTTTTTCCTTCCTGCACAACACTGGGTAGGAAGCAAGCAATGAGCCTTTAAATTACACCTCTTCGGATGTGTTCTTACGCTATGCAAAACTGTAATCAGACCTCAGCCAGTCTTAATGGCTCTGGTGGCAATGTTGGCAGCCTCCCATAATCCATCACCTCAGTGTTCCCTCTTAAAAATGTATGTTTTAGGCATTCTCTAGATAACTTAGCCGTCTCTGTTGAAGAGAAGGAAACGTTGGTATGACAAGATAATCACCACTCAGCGACGAGCAGTTGCTAAAGCACCGAATTCTGCAGTGTCTCTGGTGAGCCTGTTGCAGTCATTAGTTACAGGCCTGCTTCTCGATAACTGTGAAGATGGTTGAAGAGCTTGTGATAAAGAAACAAGCAATTCTCCAACTTGGGGCTACTTTGCCCCTTTTAAGCTAAGGTTCTGACCGGCAAACCACAGTGCCCTTTTAGAGGAGATCATGTGCTGAGAGCAACGAAGGACCGCGACACATTCGCCACATCTCTCACTGCTAATGTCTCAGACCTGGTCTACGCCAGAGAGAGCTCTCAAACCTGCATTTTGTCATTGAAAGTAATTTCAAATCTCAGTGTATACCAAATGTAGGTACAGACTTTGTATTGCTTCCATAAGCCTGCTTGATGGTGTAATTGTGGAAAAAGCAAAGGAGGTATGGTTTGTCAATACCACCGGCTACGTAGCCAGAATATGAGAGCTTTTCAGCTTTATCATTGTTATTTTGAGCAGATTTCTCCTTACTTTGCATTTTGTCCCATTTACCCAGTCCACGCTCACAGTGCTCCCATGTTGTGCTCTCTGCTCTCGGAGTTTGATTGTGGGAAGCTAAAAGGGGTAAGACAGTGGTTTTCTGTGGCTGAACAATTTATTTGCTACTCTGCACAGTGAATAGTGGGAGATTTCATGGTTTGGAGCATTAGATCTAAAACTGGGATCCTTGCACTTGAAGACAATTGTCTCAGCTGCAGCCCAGACCCGCATTAATGCAAAACCGATGCTGTTGTGTAGCTCTTGGGTGGGCTGTAGGAAATGATCTGTCTTTTTCTGATTACCTCAAGGAGACCACTGCCATCTTTTACTATTAATTGACATTTGTGGGTTTAGAGAGTAGTAGGGGTGAGCGGTGATGGGACCTAAGGCTTGAGTCTCAGCTGTGCTAAACCTCTGCCTATTGGTAGTGCTAGATCCTGGGGTTATCTGCAATCTGGCCACAGCTCCTCTCTGTCAGCTGAAGCACACCCTGAAGGGACATTTAAGCCCGCCAAAACTGCTTGAGTGCACTGTAAGAGTCTCTGCTCTTCCCCTGTGAGGAGATCACCACTGCAAACCTGCCTCTTGGAAAGTATTAGATGTCCTCTTTGACTCCAGGGAGAAGCTGTTTTTTGTTTGAGGGAGATGCTCAGACTAGGCAAAAGTGACAACTCTAAATGCCCTCTTCAAGTGCAGGAGAAATTTCAAGAACCTTTTGCAAACAAGATTGGAAAAGGAAACTGCAGAATCAATGAAATATTTCAAACAATTGATCCTATGGTCTTTGAAAAAGAGGTGTGATCCCTGATTCTGTCAGAAAACAACAAAAAAAAACCACTACCATCTTGTTAATTCCTTAAAGCTTTAGTTGTTTGCTGTATAAACACATATAAAAGGGTTTCTGATTAGTGGTCTACATGTAGCAGACGAAGGAGAGGAAGCTGCTGGAAGGTGTGTAGAATTTGGCACTCCAAAGACTTCTAATTGATTTGTATTGCTCCCTCAGGCCAAGGGTGCTTCACGCAAGGTCGATGCAAGGGCACATCTATTGGCAGGTGGAACATTTGTCTCTCTTCTGATGGTAGCCAGAATCCAGCACTGTCAGTTCAGTTAATACTAGACTTGCTAGGTCTGTAGATCCACATGTCATATTGTCGATGGTCATTGACTTGGAATGTCCAGCTCTTGGGTGTAAATGAAGGAGGTGGAGGTGGGGGCAGTTATCAGGCTTAGTTGAGATTGACTTGAAATATCCTGCTGCAGTTGCCTCAAGTCAGTACACAATAGACTCTACCAGCTATGGAAACAGAGCTGAAATTACCCCTGAGAACTCAAGGGTTATGTGTTTGTACTAATGATGGCATCCTAAATGATTCCCTCTGGCCTTATTATTAGGACTGAGAAGGCTCGTGCTGAGCTTGCCTGAACTTGGGTTAATTCAGTCAGGGCAGAGCAAAGCCAAACTCCTCCAGCTGGGTGAAGAGGCAGAGAGGCGGGAGATACAGCTGGGATGTAGGATGTGCCTACTGCTTCCTTTCATGGTTGAGCTCTTACGGCTCTATGTGAAGTGCAGACTAAAAGTAAAGTGCCCTTCAGGGTGAGAGCTGACTTGGATCAGCAGTATCAGCAGGGAGCTGTTCCTGTGAGAAAGCATAGTAACTGTTAGTGTAAAAATAATAATACTATCTGGCTCTTTTACAAATTCACCCTGCCTCTCTCCTTTAGGATGGTCCCTAGAGCTGAGCTGAACACAAATGCATGCCAAAACTGGAAGCAATCATGCCTCCAGAAACAGCTGATACCAACAGAGCAAAAACAGCTGGGATAGATTGTACAGCTAGAACCATATTTTAAAAATCATCACTTGCTATAAGGTGCTTTGTTTCGTTATCGAAATGTTGGGTGTTTGTCCTGCTGTTTGTGAAGGAAAGCTGTGATATTCCTGGTTAGAGGCCACAGCAGTTTTCTGCCTCAGGGTTCTCAATGGCAACTTCTTCTAGTCCCAGCCTCCACAGAGCTCTCCTCAGCTTTTTTTCCTCAATACAAACTTGCATATTTCCAGCCATTTTCATCACAGCCTTTTCATGTAGCTCTGCTAATGCATCCAAGTCTTTGATTTATATCTGTTTTCCCCAGTTCTGTCCCTCTAGCAATTCTCATTTCTACTAAATCCTGGCCTGTGACACTGCCAGTTCTTTCAGTCATGAAAATTCCTTTGAGGGAAGAAAGTGAACATAGAGGTCTGCAGCAAATAAAAATCCACATGGGAATACCCTGAGACTGGCAAACTTGTTCCATCTCTGACTCCAGAGGTGAGAGAGAGATGCATTACCCTACTGTGCCACCTGGCCTCTGCTGTGAATCAGATGTTTCTATAATGATCTGTAATGCACACATGTTCACGTGCCTCAAAGCTGTGAGAGCAGTGAAGGGAGGGAAAGCGGGTAGTCTCCAACATGAATAATGTTATCCCTTTTCTCCTTATGTCTTTATATGCCAGAAACAGCTTATCCCCCAGGCATCTTGACTTGCCTGCTTCAATAAATAAAAAATGTGCCAGGCAGTTACAACGGTGCTAATTGCTGATAGCTTTCTATTGATCCGTCCATTTGGTGGCTCTGATTACAGAGTGATACTTCCATCTAATCACAGCTGTGGTAGCTAGAAGAAAAGAGCCTGGGCTCAAAGCTTTGAAATGGTATAGCGTTCCCCAGCTTTTCAGTTGTTTTCCTCCTTGAGTGTTTTATTGCCTGGTAAGGATTTTGTGCTGTGTTGTTAGGTGCAGGCTCTTGGGAAGGGAATGCTGGTTTGGTGAAACGCTGCTCGTGTACAGAGAAGAAACAGCAGTCGTGGAGATACCTGATGGTGGTCCCACTGGGGTGAAGCCTTCTCTGAGCTGGACTGCAACTGTGGACCTTCACTGTCCTGCTGTGTGTGCACTCCTCATTGCAGGTTGTTGGCTGATCTTCTAGAGATCAGCTTCCTAGAGATTTGGAATCCTTGAAGGTCTTGAACCACATTGCAGCTGCTACACGGGTGCCTATTGGAGAAGTTCCTTAGCTTATTCCAGCCGAAGGTGTTGTAGCAGCTGATGTGAAAGGAGACATCCTGAAATACTTTCTCATGATGAGGATATTAATAGTGACTATTTAGCTCAGGTAGACTTGGCTGCTTGGGCACTACCTGACATTCAAAGAGTGCTTGATTGTTCCCCTACTGTTCTCTTCCTGTTGCTTTTCATCACAGCACTGATAGGTCCCTCAGTTGCTGTTGGCCTAAGGTCTGTATAAAGATGTTCTTGTTTCAAACACAGATAGATTATGTTTTACCCTAGGGGCCTGGAATACATAACTAGAGCTGGTTGACATTAGCTGAATGGGAAAACTTTTGTCAGAAAATGGCCTTTTTAGAATATGAAGTTTTTTGTTAAGCTGGAAAATGTTATTTGTTTGGGGTTTTTTTCCAAAGTGTTTTGGAGTTTTAATTTTTTTTTGTGGAGATCTTAAGCAATTCATCTAGTTCATTTCTTGTCTTTAATTTTTATTTGGTTTCTACATGTTGCCTTGGAAATCCATATATAGTTGTTTTTTTTTTTCTTAGCCCGTACATTTTATCAGTGGATACTTCTTTTTTTCTTCCTGGATGTAAAAGACTACATTGTCATTGTGTTGCTTCCTTCTCTTTTGCCCTTTCTTTTTCCTGCCATGAAAGCTCTCCCTTTTTTCCTTTCTGGTTATTTAACATTTCAACCTTTTCATACTGGCTTAGTATAGAGAGCTGTTGTATTTTTTCTTTCCTCCTTTGTGTTCCACCATTGTATTCACTTGGCTTCATGTCACACCTCTAGCCATTTGCAACACCTTTCTACTTCTGGTTCTTTGAGTCACTGTCCTTTCGGAGTGCCTGAGAGTGGTCAGCATCCTTTTCTTATTTAAGTGTTAAACTCCCCCAGGCATCAACTTTATTTATGGGAAAAAAAAAAAAAAAGGAAAAAGAAAAAAGAAACAAAACCCAGAAATCACAGCCTCTGCTCAAAATTACAATTATGACAATTCACAGTTACGTTTTAAATGCTCTCAGCTGTAAAATGTGGACTGCCCTGGGATATAGAATCCCTAAGCTGACTGAGAAAAATGAAAGGCAAAGACTGAGTGAGCAGAAATGTTTAAATTCTTTGAAGAAAATGGAGGACAAACCTCACCCATTTTGAAAATAAAACTTGGGGGAGTTTGTCTGTTGATTGATAAAGGATCTTTACATGCCTAAACTGGATTTGACTTCATGGAACGCATTCAGAAGTGACTCTAACTGGATTTAATGAGTTCAGGTCTGTTAGTTTCTCTGGCTTTCTCAGCATATTAGTGGGGTGTATTTTAGAGTCAGATTCTCTGCCACTTACTGGCTTGTAGCTCACACAGTCTTACTGGTTACCGTTATGTTTCACCTGGAGAAAAGGCTAAGTTAGTGCTGATGGAGCAGTTCATGTAAGCTAAAAAGCAGCTGGAGAGAAACCCTTCGACTTTCACAGATTTTCTCTTGAAGGGATCTCTGTCTTAGGCTTCTGCTTTAGATTTGCTTCCAAATTTAGGACCAGACACTTTTAGGTATAGGTGCCTAGCAATGTGATTTAGGATAATATTCAAATTACTGACATCCCTAATTTACAGTGGACAGGAAAAGACAGCAGAGCAAAGAAGAGAAAGGATAAGAAGTACATTGCAGAGGAAGTGAGAGAGTGATAGGAATTTCAGTTCTACTACCCTGTAAATTATTCACACGTGCCAGCTGGTAATTACTTATAATGAATGTCTATAAAGCACTTTGATATGCTCAGATGAGCAGTACTATAGAAAGTGTGTCCGCTGTTTAGATCTAAGGGATAAGACACTAGTAGAAAGGCAAGAACTACCCATATAATTATCTTCTTACAATATATTGGCTCACTGGTGCTGTACCTAGATGCGTTATTAAAGAACCAGATTACTTTTTCAGAGTGTGAACTTCAGAGGCAATAATCTAATGATGATTCAGGTTAAGGAGTAATGTGAAGTACTGACAATTTCTGTCAGTCTTGTTGAACATGGAATTTGAATCCTTTCTTTCCCAAAGGGGTGGTGATGTCATTATTACCCTTGAATCCATCTGTCCAGCTGCACGACTCAGCTGAGCATCTCTTGTACACATCAAACCAATGATCAAGCAATCTGCAATCTGTAATTTGCCTTTGTCTGTGATCTCTCTGTGGTGTGAGATGTGGAATGCGCTTAATTAGATTTTTTATCTACTCATTTGTAAAAAGATCCCTTAATGAAGCAGTTTTCTACTGATCTTTGTCAATGGCATCCTGAGCTCGATCCTTGATTGTTTGATGCTTCCCTTACGTGAAGCATATCCCAATCCCCTGCATCCCCTGGTTTTGGAATGGGGCAGCATGGAATTTTACTGTGCAATGAACTTATATCACGTTCATGGCCATGGCGCATGCAATCAAAGTGTCAGATTTTTTTCTATTTACAGTAATATTTCAGTACGGAGCTGCAGGTTGAATTGGAACAGGTGACATTAAAACTCTACATTTCTAATCCTTGTGAGCATCCACTTTTATATTCCTACCCCATGTCTTTGCATTTCTGAAGAAGCATCTCTCTCACCTGTGCAGGGTGCTGTTGACATCTGTTTAGGACCCAGTAGCCAGTTCAGGAAAGTTGGCTGTGGCCCTGGTTGAGTAGAAGAACTTATTACAAGGTAAATTTGTGCAAATTAAGGGAAAATGTGTTAAATGGAGATTTAACGAAAATAAGAGCAGTCTTACTCAGTATAGTGTATAGCTGCTCCTCTTCCTCTATTTTGTATTAGAAAGCAAAATCAAACTGGAAATGCAGTGGTGGAAGGAAAGGAAGGAAGGGAAGGAAGGGAAGGAAGGCAGGCAGGCAGGAAGGCAGGCAGGAAGGAAGGAAGGAAGGCAGGAAGGAAGGCAGGAAGGAAGGCAGGAAGGAAGGCAGGAAGGCAGGCAGGCAGGCAGGC
>VZRU01002624.1:690957-837199 GCA_013398155.1 Pedionomus torquatus | reverse complement strand
AAGGAAGGAAGGAAGGAAGGAAGGAAGGAAGGAAGGAAGGAAGGAAGGAAGGAAGGAGACGATTAAAATAGAGCTCTTCCTTTTATGGATATGAAAGTTAGGTCTTTGCAGCATCAGTTGAAAGCTGGTGACATTTGAGAGGTCAAGATAAGGGAAACACCAGCTGGAGATTAGTATCAAGGAAGGTTTTTTTGACATGTGTTCCACAATAGGCCAAAGATAACCAAAAAATAAAAGTCTTTCCTTCTTAGATGCTTATCATTTGAGAAGGAAATAAAACTTTCATGGTTAGTGTGTCTTTATGTTTAATTCTCAAAATGACCTGTGTATTCATGGTATCACAGCTTCAAAGGGGACTATTCTCCCACAAAGATCATGGTGGACCTTTTAAGTTTCCATCTCGGGGCAAAAGTGCTCCAAGAAAAGGTTAAAAAAAAAAGAAAAAGAAAGAATGTTAAAGGAGTGCTTTTCCTATCATCAGAGATTGACTGATAAATCTATTAGTTAAATATATATTAAAAACACACGATAATTTAAAAAGAGGCACAGAGGTAGAGTACACAAGCAGCTATTTGAAAAAGAAGATGTGTGACCCATTTCCACATGGAAGAAAGTCACAGCTTCTGTACATCTGTCATTTTAAAAGATTGGCAGATTGTGCAACCCATGGGAATAATTCCATGGGACTCGCTGGGACTGCTGAGGAAAATAAAACATGCAGCAGCTGCATGGCCTGACCCTAAGTGGGCTACATGTACTAAAAACTGTATGGATAAATCACAGCAGGAGGGAAGTGTCATATGCTAAGAGACCTTGTGCCATCTAACACTGCCAGTTGGAATTCATCCCAAAGGACAAACCAGCTGCTGGGCCACTGCTGGGCATCAACAAGGTCAGAAATACCTGTTGTGATGTATGACCTGAGGACTGGGTCTCTGAAAGCATGGTCACCTTTGGCTGATGCAAATGATTGTGTTGATCCTACGAGGGACGCTATTTGATTAAACTGCCAGTATGCTTAGTGTTGGGACATCTATTTTTGAAAGAAGCATAGGAACAGAGCTATGATCCCCGATCCCAGCTAGCTATTTGATCTGAGATGCAGTAGGGGCCAACGATCAGGATGGATGTATGGAGCAGGTGCTCTGTGCTATACAGTGCTCTGAACCTTTTCCTGCGTGACCTCTGGCATGTCCCTAAGTTGCTTTGTTTGCAGTCTATACAGTAGGGAGAAAAGCTCTTCTGTACCTTCTCAGGCTATTGTGATGATGAATATGTTACTGATTGTAATGAACTCACATACTGGAACTGTGGGAACCATATAAGCATCTGAGATAAGTAACAAGAAGCAGATGGGAAAGGGCAGTGCACTAAAGCTTTCACTGGCAGAACTGCATCTTTCACATCCTGCTGAGCTTTACCTGCTGCTGATCACAATGAACAACTTAGACCCTGAAGCAGGAGGATTGATATTCTTTGTATTTTATTTTTATCCAAGCTGATAGAACACGAAATGCTATCTTACCTCTTCTTAGTAGTGTCTAATCCTTCCTGGGCTCTGTCTGAGCTCTTTGTCCATGGAATACCATGTGGGAGTGAGTTCCACAGGTTAATTACATGCTAAGCAGTGTTTCTTTTTTGTCCGTTTTCAATGGGTGGCCCTTAATTGCAAATTGCCCTCCAGGTCTTGTGTTATGGGAAAGAGTAAAGAGAAAGGGAACAAGTAATTGCCCTTCTAGACATTATCTGCAGCACGCTCTCATGTATCTACTCTCCCTCTTTATACATTCTACCCCTCATCATCCCAAAGCTTTTCATTTTCCTTCTAATGGATTACTTTCTTCCCCCTTTATAATAATGCAATCTACGTTTGCTGCCCTCCGCTGTGTCTCTTTCCGCTTGGCCTTTTTAGTGACTAAACCTGAACACATTATTCCAGCAGAGGATGAAGCCTGCTTTTACACAGAGTGGCAGAATGTTATCTGAATTACTGTCTTGTCTCTTTTTCATATTCTTGTCTTTGGGGGGTTGTTTGGTGTTTTAGTCTTCGGGAGCTGCTGAAAAATGGGAGCGATTTCAGAGGAAAGGAGAGAGATGTAGTGATATTCTGGGGCATGGTGGGAAAGTGATGCCTGGATCACCAGATGTCATGGGTCTTCAGGAGATATTTATGGTAACTTTCAGGTGACTACAAAGATGTTGGAACTCATTGGGGATCTTTGTGTCAGGATGAAATGTCTGCAGAGCAGAACCTGAGCTTGGTCAATTTATGCAAAAGATGCAAAACTCCAAAAATATGCTTGACAGTTTATGGCTGTTATTAAACGTGGGAAAGAGTTAAATGTTCTCTTCTTTGGAGATTAAACAGCTCTCTAGCTGTATAAATAAATCCTGAAAACATTTCTGATGATAGGAGGGGATTTAAGTTTGCTCTTTGCTTTTATGAAGAAAAGCATGTGTGTCGAAGAAGGACAGTGTCTATTGGGAATCAGTGATCCATGCCAGCTCCATCCTTCTGGAATGCCTGCCTGGCCTGGCCTCCCCTTAACAGTCCTTACACACTCGGAGGTGGCATTTCATGAAGGGCTGCCAGCAAACTCGTGATTTTTTTTTTATGTATTACTTTTATGGATGCATCTTTCAGTTTATCAGGTGAACAAACACATAGATCTCATTTCTCGTGGCATACGTGAGTCAGCGTTGCAGTTTGATGGCTCTGCGTCACTCCAGAAAGTTGTGTGTTGATATAAACACTGCAATACTATCATGCAGTGTTAAGTTACTGCATGAAAATGGGGACTGAAACACACTGACTGTTACATTTCAAAGCATTTTTTCTCTGGGAGAAAAATCTAGATTGGATTTGCCTGTTTTCCTGTCTATCCTCTCTGCCGTAATTTATAAATAAGGCAGTGTCATTCTTCATTAATTCCCCCCAATCCTTAGCAAAGCGTATGATGAAATTGTGTTAGGATGTATAAAGATGTATTTATGACCAGATCTTCTGCTGTTTTGTATCAAGACAGCTTGCATCAGTTTTGTAGAGCTCTGCTGGTTTATATTGCTGGAATACCTTGCCTTTTGTTATTTATGCTAATCAACTGCTCTGTTTGCACTGTTAGCTACTCCGCTTCTCTTCGTAGCACTTAGTAATAGCGTGTGATTCTCACCCTCTACAGTTTCTGAGATGTATGAAAAAGTAGAAAAAAATACATATAATGCCATGCCCTGGAGGGGTTGGAGAAACAGAAGAAGGAGATCTGTGAGGAACTGAAGCTATGTAGTCTAGAAAAGAGAGAACTTGGAGAGCTGTGATCACGGTGTATAAACACCTCCCAGGGAACAATACAAATTGTTCAGAGAAGGGAATTATTTACTCTCTGAATGTAGTGGTGCAAGCAGCAATGTCTTGGTTGAATGAAGGAAAGGTTTGAGTTAGTTTGAGAAGTTTTCCAGTGATGGGATTGAGGCACAATCCCTGGAGGGACTCAAAAGCTGGGCTGACATTGTGCTTAGTGACATGGTTTAGTGATGGTTCTTACAGGGATTAGGTTGATGGTTGGACTAGATGATCTTAAAGGTCCCTTCCAACCTAGACAATTCTATGATTCTATAATACTGTGTTAATACCACAGAGTGGTTATACGTGCAGCATATTATAGCAGAGTGGTGTTTGAGGTGTGGTGTGTGCTGGACAGTACTGCTGACAATCTTGAACCCAGATTATAATAAACTTTAGAGATTTTACTTTAGATCCCAATTTTAAATACTAAACGTAGAGGTGACATGACTATCATGTTTAATACATTTTAAAATTTGCAGCTTAATAAAGAGTTCAGATATCAATTGCTGGGCCTATCGGTAGGAACACTTTCTCTGAAACCTTGGTTCCAGTGGAGCTCTATCTGTAGCTGGTAGTCAGGTGGAGAGCTGAGAAATGGCAAGATAATTTGATTTCTGAAGACAAAAATTGATTTCTTCCCGAGATCTGAAGGCAGAAGGTTCCATTTTCATAATGCTAGTTCTGTAGGAGATATTATTCCATGAACTTGTGATTTTTCAAGACATGTTTGTTTGATTACATTGAGCAAAAGGTTTGCAATTACAGCCATAGGAAAGCCAGTTGGAGAAGTTGATGTGCTGACCTTTAAAACACAAAGAACTTTGACATAATCTGAGCTTCCCCTTATCAAGACAGTCAGACTGTGCTCATTTCCGAACAACGCTTGACGTGTTCTAAGCAGAACTCTTGGCCAAAACATCCATCAAGAGCAGTTCAGAGAATGATGTTTTACAGGAGCCAGGCGTGCGTTAGAGCGTGACCTCGAAAGACTAACACTCCGGTCTGGGGAGATATGGGGTCACCTTCAGCAGAAAAGCAGTGCTGTGAAACAAATCATAAATCAATAAACATGGCCAAGGTCTTGAAAACAAAAGTGAAAGGCAGTGTAAACATATCCCAGTATGATCTCTGGGGGACCTAGAAGAATGTTAGAGATTTCAGAAAGACTGGTGAGGTCACCTGAAAAGCAACTGCAGAGTTTGGAGACTCCAGAAACGGATCTTGGCATTGTCTGTTTGTTTGATTTTCCAGGATCCTGAAATAGAGAAGCCAGGAATAGTCCAAGGTGTATAAACGATTTGGAAGCCCCAGAGATGCGTCTTAGTGTTACAGTTTCATATTTAGTGGTCGGTATATGCTCCCCAGCTATCCTAGAACTATCTTGGTGCCTGACCAACCTCAAAGGTCCCTTCACTTGTACCCCTTACCTTCTGGCTGCATGAACAATTTTCGGCCAAGTGAACAGGACGCTGGATTTTCAGCATAACTGTGTCAAGGTACTGCCTGTGTGCATCTTCTTATCCTTGTTGAACATAAGGTAGCTTGTTCCCACCTACTCTTGTTAAGTCAGAAAAAAATGAAATAAGCTGCTGTGCAGGAAGTGAGATCAGACAAATTTTGTGGGATAGGAGGCTGTTGGGAACTTACTTTGGGAATTCTATCGATATTACTCAGTACAACAGGGTTAAGAATTCAGAGAGCACCTTGAAAATATCACACCTCAGGGCAGCCTGGAGGCAACGAGTTTTCCAGTTACTGAAGTGCTAGGAAGGCTATTTCCAGATGGAAATGAGTGAACTTTTTTTGGGCTGTTTTGGTTTTTTTTTTCACTTCCCATCTGGTCTTTCAGGAAGCGTTGCTGAGTCCAGGGTATGGATTGCTTAATGCAGCTCTGCATTTCCCCATGGCAAGGGAATACATTCACCCTCACTTCATGCTAATAAAACCCATTCATCTAAACTGTCCCTGGAGCTAGTATCCCACTTCTAAACTCCCACATGGCTCCCACAACTTAGAAGCTGCAGCCTTTAAATCAAGTTGTGGGTTGGTTTTTTTTTTTTATTTCCCTTCCTTGACATGGATTAGTTGAGAGGCAAGCCTCCACCCAGATCATTAGTGGCAAAATAAGTTAATAATAAATAAATAATAGATTTATACATATTCAAAGCAAGATTTGGAAGTTGTGGCTTGCTTCCAGAATTAGAAGAAGAAAAAAAAAGCGGAGAGAGCAACCCAGTCCAATAAAATATCACATTAATTCAGGGCTGTATTTATTCATTCAAATTGAGGTAGTTAGCAGAGGTGCTGGATGTGTCTCGGAGTTCAAAAGCATGTAAGTCTGGCAAACAGCTCAGATCCTGCGTGTTTGTAATAAGATGCATTTCTGCCTGCTGCTATCATTTGTGAGAGACAGAAAGTGTACCTGTAACCCCTCTACAGCTCTCACATCTGAAGCGGACAACAGTCTTCTGATTGGAAACAAGTTTTTGGAGGAAAGAGTGAGTTTGGATGGAGCCAAAGAGAAGGTGAAAATCCACTTCCCTGTTCATTTTTCCACTTTCTGCTTTTCTTATGTCTTCTACTTTATGCCTTAAGCAAAGACCCAGTGCTTGAGAAGGGTCTTGCACACCATGAGATCTACAATTAGGTCTTTTCCTTCCCAAAGTTATCAGAGCTCTTTTGCTGTTCAATGCACAACTGCTTCAGTGAGTTAGTGTTTCCAGAAGCCGCGTCACCAGAGACTCTGAACACTGTCCTGAGTAGCTCAGTGGGAATTGGGCTGCAGACTGAAGGATGGAGCTCATGACTTAATAGGCTTTTTCTTTGCAGAGCTTCAATGGTGCTACAATTAATTAAGCTTTTCTTCTTCAGAGCTCTCCAGGGGAAGAGTCTACTAGGCTAAAAGAAGCTTTCACTCATTCTCACCCTATTCCTTCACATTCCGTCTTCCCAGCAGGACAATTTTCATGTCCCCGGTTTGAACCTTTCTAGTTTGTAAAAGAGCCACTTAGTGGTAACACTCTTAATTACAACACCCGCAGGTTTACTGGAATTTTAGGTTAAATGGTACTCAACTGTTGGAAAGCATTACATGTGAACAAACCAGTTGTTAAAATGAAGCCATGCCCATTTTTTTCCTCTTCTGCTAACTGAAGCAGTCCCTTCCCATCATGCTTTGCATTTAATTTCCTGATCAGTTTTATATGCTACACACACTTCATGCAATATTGGGTTTTTAGATCTGTTCTTGCCCTCTCTGTCACCACCCCAGTTCTATGTGTCATCCTGCATCGACTCGTTCCAGCCTGGCCTGACCTTCAGTAGCTCAGTGGTAGCCCCAGTCTAACCCTTCCCTTTTTAAGTATCTTTAGAGGTGGAATTGAGAGAAGTCAGCTAAGGGAAAAACCTCAACTGAGAAAAAGAGAGGGTGACTGCCTTTGCTGGACTCTTGAGCTTAATCATAATGGCTTAATCATGAAGGATTAGCAGGAGAGAAAGTAGCTGAGTGAAAGTTTTGAAGATGAAGAGCCCTAGCACAAAGACCTGACTAAGCTGTTGAGTTACATCCAAAAACTTACAAAAAAAAAATCACATTTAATTAAAATCAGGTTTTGTGTGAATAATAGTGAGGTTCCTTTTTATGATTTCCTTTGCAATGCAGCTTCTGCCATAACAGCATCTGCAGCAGCTTGAGAAATCAGCAGAGGGTACAGATGCTGGTGGTGTCTAAACATTTCTGGAGGAGCTGCCAGTTGGCAAAGTGGCTACCCCCTTCTTTCAGGTACTAACTGCTTTGGGAATGTCCCAGGCAGTTTGTTACCAGTATTAAGATGAGACCAAAAGCACCTGTAGTGGAGAGGTGGGTAAGAGCAAAAGAAAAGAGGAGACAATATTAGAAACACAGAAATTAATGGTGGAAGAAATGACTTTGAGTTTGGTTTGAGTGTGATCCAATGTATCACTGACACTCAGGCTGTGAGCTTTTCTAACGTTTGGTATTAACCACTGAGAGCTGAGAAATTAAGAGTAAGAAAAATACGCCTATACCTTTTTACTGTCTAGAGACCGATTTTCTATTGGAACCACATGGATGCTCCTTTTCCAGTTTACATTAGCCCTTTACTCCTACAGTCCCTTTTGTTGGCAACTCATTTGAGCACAGTCTGGAAATGAGGAATGTTGCCATCTCCATGATTAATGGTTTCCTCCATTGAATTGCAATTACAGGTTTTAATCAGTTCATTATTCCACCTAGTTTTTTGGGTCTTGACAGTTTTGCTGTGGAAACTAATTGAATTGGCTTCACCTCAAGGCTTTCCCGCAAAAAGATCTTGTCTTGCCTTTGGGAATTGTGGGGGCTAATTGGCCAACTCAGGTTTAATTTCCCCTTTTCCAACCTGACCAAAAAAAAAAAACAAAAAAAAAAAAACAACAAAAAAAAAAACAACAAAAAAAAAAAAAAAACCAGGGTTTCCCAAACCCTGCTAGCCAAAGATTCCCATTTTCTATTTCCCTTTCCAAACTCTATTTCCTTTAAAGTGCAAGATGTGTGCACTGCTAGAAGTTCAACTTCAGATAACAGTTGGGAACTCATAGTTTTATTCCACATTGTTATTATATTTTCTTCTCCTTCAAAGGGTGATTAGTCCTCAGAAACTGCAACTGTTTCTTCCTTGGCTACTTTTTCACTTCAGCTGGTCTAATAGGTCCTGTTTATAAGGAGAGATTCTGTGACCAGCAAACTTCCTCTTTGCGTCTTCTGTTATAAGTCATCCTTCAATTTTGTTTTTCTGTGTGCCTTATCACTTGAATTCAGAGGTGAACAAGCAGTAAATTCCCCAAAGAAGTACGCTCTCAGAAAGGAATCCAAATGAGTGGATACTTAGTACTCTGTACAGCTGCCAAAATGCTTACAGTTAAACTCCATCATACAACACAGATGTGATCCCAAAGAAACCTCACATCAGCTGGAGTCAGGGTGAGTTGTTAACGCAGTGTGAGAAGATGTGTAATCAGTAGCTGCAACAGCCCTCCCAGGCAGAACCAACCTGCTAAGCTTTCAGTCTCGTGGAAGTGCTTCCATTCGCTTTTTTCTTCTCTTCTTTATTTTACAGTAGGTGTTTAGGTCACATGAGACAGATTTACAGAAACATGCTCTGAATGTCCATTCCTTTCACTGTATTTGCTTGGGAGACTGTCTTATTGGGATCTGTCTTGTTCACATTGGGAACTTGAGCTGATAAGGGTGAGTTACAGGACAACTGTGGTAGAAGCCCAAAAAAAAAGTAAAAGAGAAAAAAGCAGCTCCTAGCGCTGACAATCACATACCAAGTGGGATTTTCAGAGCCATGAACCTTGGGCATTTGGACTCAAGAAAAGAGCTTGTTTCTCATTAATCTATAGTTTTACTTGGGGGTTGTGTGTATTTTAAAGTTCAGCATGCAAACTGGAAGTTGGGGCCAGTTCTTTTTCCTGTATGCAGTGCTGGATTCTTCCCTGGCAGGGCTTTCAGGTTTCTTCCTTGTCTGAGGGAGAATAATTCAGTCCCTGGCTGGGGTGTTTTGGAAGGGGGTAAAGTCAGATCATGGAAAGTTGAATGTTTTCCTACCAGTTAAGTTTGGAGATTTTTAAAGAAGCGAATGCATTAGGGAACCAAAGTCTGTTACTTTTTCATTTTTTAAACATTTTTTTCTTTAATCAATCAAAGTGTTTCTGAACCTACTTTTTCATCACAGCAGGAGTCACTAGCCAATATAAGTATCAGAGAAGAGGGCACAGTAGCATCCTAAGTTCCATTTTCCATTGGTGCTTTGCTGTAATTAGAAGACTTTCTGCCTTGATGGGAAAACCATAGGCTATGAGGCCAAACCAGAAATGGGGCAGAACCATACTATCCACGTCCGATTCAGGTGCCTTTTATTAAATGATAAAACTGTAAGTTTCCATTTCACAGCAAGAGTTTAAGGCTGCAGTCAGAAGTGAAAAGGTACATCATGCTGGAAAGATGATTAAAAATATATGCTGCATATTAGCAGAGCACAAATGGAATAATTTTTTTCTTAATTCCTTCAGTTATTAAGATACATCAAAGATCCTTGCTTTTTAAATGATGAAAGAACATCCCATCCTTTTAGGCAAGGTTATTAGTGATATTAGTATCAATAATATCAATTAGTATCAGATTCTTTTGGTGTGATTAACAGGGAATAATGTTCATCTGGCAACTCACAGTGAAGTATCCAGAAGGGAACTTATTAAAATATGACTCCCTTCCCTTTCCTCCCCAACCCTTTGGCTTAATTACCTCATTAATAACAATGTGCGATCCAAGAAGTGACTTCCTCTCGGGTGCTTCCAAGATGTGTCGTGGAATTACAGACACCAGCAAGACTGAAAGATATTTATGTGCTCTGACCTCACGTGGGAGGAGGGGATGTAAAGCGGGAGAGCCACAGGAACACAGCAGAGTCTGGGAAGTGCAGCGTGGCTTGTGATTGCAACCACATTTGGAGGCGCTTCACAAGCAGAGTGCTGTGTGAGTTTAAGAGAAACAAACAGGAACGGTCCCTCTAATGTGCAAAACTAAAGATCTGTTGTTTAAAGAGCACACAACTGTATCTACCACCTCCTGATGCTTTTGACAGGAATCACAGAAGGAGCAGATTGGATCAGCAAAACTTCACTCAGCCCTGACAGTTTGATTGCGCTGCTGTGGAGGATATGACAGATGTTGGAACAGCATGAGCAACTTAAACAAAATGCATCAAGCGCAAAGCTGGGGCTCAACCTTCTCTCCACTTAAAATGATTTGCAATCTCTGAGGGGTCAGAATGTAGGGGTGATAGTTTTACATGTAAGGGGAGGAAAGCGGGAGAAAGGGAAGATTGAGACAAGTGGGGAAAAATTGCCTCCAAATGATGAAGTGCCCAGCAATGTCAAACAAGTGTGTGGAGCTGGAAACATGCTGTTTGCCTTTCGTTAAATTATTTGGAAATGAATCATAGCCAGGGCACGGGAAGCTTTGGAGATTCATCGAGCAAGCAGAGAACAGATAAAAAGACTTTACAGCCTGTGCATATGTAAAAATAAGGAGAAGCCCAATATTCAAAGGAGACAAGGGGCTGATGTTTGGCAGCTCATTCCTTCCTCAGAAATTTACCTACCTGTGGCATTGTTTTCAAATGTGCTGAGCACTCCTCGCTCTTGCTGATTTTTACGTATGGTGCTCAGCATTTCTGAGATGGGAAACAAATTGGAAGGGAAGCATTCAAGTCACGTACCAGAGGATCTGATGTACAGGGTAGGCATGTGCAATGCTGACGCTGAGGTGACAGCGCTTCAGAACCAGCGCCTCACATGCCACTGCCAGATGATTAATTCAGCCTGTATACCCAGTGAGTTCTTGCAAGCAGCATCAGACTATTCTCTACATCATGAGTGAGCTATTGATTTGCCTCCTGTGCTTCATGGAAATCTTTTCTACTCTCTATTGTGGGTATGTATGTGAGATCAGCTGTCATATTTCATGCTCACTGTTTGTTGTTTATCATCACAGCAGTGTTTATTTTAATGTGGATAAAACGTAATCAGAAGCTCATAGAGTGAAGTAGGTGGTAGCACCAGATAGATATAAGGAGTATGTTCACTGTGGATGTGTTAAATTCTTCCACAGTGCTATGGTGCACCTCGATCCTTACCCAGCACACCTTTTCTTATTCAAGCATGGCCACAAAACGACCAAGCAGGGCAAGAGGATCTTTGCCAATGAGTTGGCTACACTTATATCAAGGGAACTTCAAACTAAATCAAGTGCGGGAAGGGGCTGAAGTTTTGTGCAACGGAAAAGAGGCAGGGTACTAGGAACCAATAGGCTGCAACTATCTTAATTTTTAAAACACTTTTTTTTTTCCCAATCTTTCTACACCCCCATATTCCAAAGGGCTTTTTTTTTTTTTTATTGCCAGTAGTAGAAAAGATTGCCTAATCCACAGTACTTTCCTTTCTCAGATCCCTCCTGTAGATGTATTTCCTGTGAATGCCTCCAAGATGGCAAACTAAGGAATAGATTTTATATCATAAGTTCCTGCAATGTTTTTCTTTATCTTTACTTTCAAGTGCATCCCAAGCAGGTGGCAGCTTTCTGGTTTCATTTATTCACAAAATGAACTCAAAACTCCAGCCCACGCCTTTCACTTAAACTATGTTGATCCCAGGTCTTCTCCTCAAGGACTGCTCAACTTGGACTCTGGATTGTCTCCTTATATCAACAACAAGTATCCTGCAAGGCTGAGTCAGCAAACCACACATCGCGTTTCTTAGCAAGACCATCATTTGCTAACAGCCTGAGATTTTCAGGATAACACCGCATTGTCACTTTATATATTACCGTACCGCTTTTATATTCCAGCCCGCTCCTATGTAAGCTCTTAGGGGGTAGGGTTGCTCTCACTTTGAATCAGATGTAATGCAAAACACATTCATTGTGTTTGCAGAGAAAAGCAGGCGAATACCTAAGCAAAGCAGAAGCTTTTCTGCTTATCTTTTGCACGCTTCAGACCTCCTGTAGTTGAATGACATATAGCCAAAATTCAGGGCACAGGGTATTCAGACAGCCCTGGTGCTGGACTTTACAGGAATATGTAGAGTTAATAGTTTAGGCTCATCTCTTTCTACATTGACCGTTTTAATACCCTTCACCTATTTCTGCCCAAACGTGGTGTGTCCCTTCTCAGCAGAATGATGCTTTGCAAAATACAGCCCTTTTCTGTGAAATGTGGGTGTCTAAACAGAACTGGTTAGGTACTCCCTTCTGTAAATCATGAGGACATGAAAACACTGCCAAAAGATGATGGATTAATTTTGTTTACTTGGGGTAACAATGTATCTGTTACCTCCCTCCATTGATTTGAAGGATAACCACAAAATTAAATTTAGACTAGCTGCCTAAATCTAGGTGGCTAAACTACCTGAGATAAATTCCACTCTTTCTTATAATAGCTTAGTACTTCATTTTATGCGTGTCTCCTAGGATGACAAGCCACAGTGGTTAGCAAATCGAAGGCCAAGAACTAGACATAGCGATTGGGGAGAAAAAAACAAACCAAAACAAAAAACAAGCTCAGCTAAATTTTCATAACTTTAACTCCCCTAGGAGGAATTAATTTTGATGGGACAGGGGTTTGGGGCTCCTTTTTTTTCTTTCTGAAAGATTTTTCTATCTCCAGAAATCTTATGTAAATTAGAAATATTGCAAGTTTTCTGCTATGGCTGCTTCCTTGGCTAGATATGACTGGAGTAACAAGCAGCATAACAAGTACATCATGACATATGGAAACAGCAGTACACAAATATACTCTGTGCAAGAGAATCCAAATCACAATCTTGGGCATTCATTGGCTCAGCTAGGTTTGGCAAGCAGAATAGGGATTTATAAAAATAAGGTTGTGCCTTTCAGTGCTTTTCAGCTGATTTTATGCTAAAAGAAACCTGAGGATCAGAGCAATGAGACACGCAAGGCTAAAGTCTCTGAAATCCCTGCAGGCCTTATTATGTGTGTAAGGAGACAGACAGCACGTATTTCAGAGCTGGGGAAGCTATTGCACTTGATTTAAGGGTAATTAAAGTGTGTGAGTGACAGCAGAGATGACATGTGATACGTCAGACACCTTTTCTCCATTTCGCTTCCTCCTTGGCAAACTCATCTGCATGCTGAATGAGGGATAACGTCTCACAGCCTTCTGCCTCTGCCCTCGTAGGCTTTCTGTTCTGCTTTCCCTGTTCCTCCTCACAGCTCTCCTCTACTCTAGGATTTCAGAGAGAATATCTGGGTTTTGGTAGTATCTAGGTCCTTATTGCCTCCATAGCTAAGTCAACTACAAAACATTTACTCCTACCAATAGTTCTTAATCATCCTCTAGAGTGTAAAAATTACCAGTCTGGTGGGCTATCAAGAAGAAAATAGCCCCTGAACTGAAATATTTTTGTTAGCTGCTGTCTACTGTTCTAGTGCAAATGTAGCAGAAGGGAAGGGACATTGTACTCATTGGTATTTTTAATCTGCCCGTGGTTTATTTTGGTTCCAATTAGTCAACCAAAGCCAATGTGAGAGTGAGGATTCACTGTGAATATTGAGTTCTGGAAGTGAATGAGCCTGCTCTTGTGCCCACGGTACATGCAGTGCACAGCCTGGTTGTGAGGGCTGGCAGATGTGGGACAAACAGGCATGAGAAGACACAAGCAGGTCTTCTCTTGCACTAACACAAACTGTTCCATCTCTGCTGCTGGAATCTGGGTCCCAAGTGTTCAGAAGACTCTTGCACTAAAAAAAACCAGGGAAAGACCTGTCTAAAAGACCCCTTTCTAAAAGACAGGAAATGCACATGGAGTTGATAATTGTTCACATTATTCCATCTGCCTAATCGCAGAACAAAATTACCAGCAGACTTGAGTTCGCTGCAAGTGAAAACAAAAAGCCTAAGGCACTCACAGTGCCATTAAAGAGAAGAAAAGGTTTGGGCTTTGACCTGTGATGGTCATTTGCCTCCTCTGGTGGCACCTCTAAGTTGAGCTGAATCAAACTAAAAGTAATCACGGACTCAATGGTACATCTCTCTGGGCAGTAGGTTGCCAAAGGGAGGAAGGGCAGCAGTTCACATACCTCAAAAAGGCAGAATTTCTTTCACTGGCTCCTGATTAAAAAGGATCTGAGCAGCAGAGCTATGGGGGGAACTGTGGGTGATGGCAACCTTTGAGGGTTTTCAACCTGTGAGTGATGACAGCATTTGGGGTTTTTCACCCTTTTGATTTCAGAAGGGAGGATTCAAGTTGTGGAAAGGATACCATTTAGATGAGGGTGTTTACAAGTGAATGATGTTCCTGAACTAACCAATAGTACGCAGTAATTCTGGAGTAAGAGTTTGCAGGGAAATGTCCAATCCTTCCTCTGATAAATGTCACTTCAGTAGTATTACTTTTGTCTCCTATTGCTAGAAGTAGAACTGAGGTTTTTAGGTTAAAAAAAAGGTTTGTAAGGAAATTGAGAGTCACAGAGTTGCGATCTATGTTCTTTGACATGACAGATCACACTAGATCAGGCTGAGCACTGTCACATCAAAAATCAGACTTAAGATGCCTGTTCTATTGTTTTTTTTTTGCTAATCCCTGGCATAAGGACCTTCCTGAAGCCAGTTTCAGGGAGAAAATAGAAAATGTCTGAAGAAGGACAGGGAGGGAGGGAGTGAATAAAGCTTATAACTCAGCAGCCTAGATGAAATTGCTGGTAGCCAAATAGATTTAAGTACTTTTAGGTAATAATATTTTTTTGTATTATTATGTTATACCATGCCCACCTGTGCTCCTGGGCATCCCACATGTTTGCATATGGATTCTCTCCTTTGCTGTGTATCTTTTGAACCAAAACGTCTAGCACGTTGCCAATCTCTCCTCCATCAGATGCCCTTATCCTCCTGGCAGTGATTTCCCATGATAAAGGCTTCATGGCTCACCTCCCTCGAGTAAACAGAAATGTAGTGAGGGTCTGGTCTGAGGTATTTAACAGAGGGCTCAATACTTCTGGTGGAAGGAGGGGTGCTCATACAATGCTGTAATGACTAGCTGTCAGGGAGATGCATGGTGTCCTTTCAGCAACTGAACACAAACAGATGAGGGTGACGGTGGTATTTCTCCAGTCCCTTAATTAGAGCTATGTGATAGCAGAGGCACAAATGGAGATGTTTTCCATCATCTCTGGTGAGGAGGGAGGCAGGGCAGAGAAGCTGGTTTGCTTTTGTTAGCCCCAGGCATCCTTTGCACTGTGATACTGTTGAGCTCCTCATTTTTATCACTCTCCCTTTAGCTGTTTATTTCTTCTTTTGTTTCTCCCTGCATTCCTTTCCCTTCCTTACCACCTTCAGGTTCCTAAAAGGAACTAGTTTTCATTTTAAAAAGCTGGAACCTCCTGTTTCTCCTTAACAGACTTCCCTAACCCAATTGTTCAGAACTGCAGTAAACTTTAAAGACCACCTGTAGGGTTGTTATGTACAGGTAGCTCAGTGCTGCAAATAAAGGAAACTGAGACACAGTTAGAGTTAGTGAATACTCCTACAAAGCTGAAGAATTGTATTCCCAGCTCTGGACTCTCACCTGTAGCTACTGTGTAGGCAAGTGAGCTTTTTTGCTCCATGTCATGTACAGCAATATATGAGCACAAATGCGATGCAGTGAATGGACATCTGGGTCTTTAGAACATATACTTGTATCAAAGGTGCCCTACAGAAGGCAAGGAGGCTTGCTGTATTTCTAGCCCAAATGTGAAAAAATTTCAAAAAAAAGGGGGAAATAGATACCTTTTCAAGTTCTTGTGAGAGGAAAAAAGACACCCACCTCATTCATATCTTTGCCCCTCACAACCTTTTCCTCAGATCTAGTTTATCACAGCAGCAGCTGCATCTCTCTTCACACACACAGCTTGGAAGCAGAAGCTCCTTTTAGCTGATTGCACTGGGTAGCATGGGGGGAGTCTCAGACCTTGCCCCCCAAAACATCTCCTCTGGGAAGTCCAAGGAAATGGAAAGTCCCTTGTGGTAAATTCAGAGGTTTTGGGAGGTAGACAGCAACAACAGGAGGTGGAAACAGACAGCTGTGCAGGGGAGGAAATGGTGATATAAATACATGTTTAATTGCAGTTTAATTACAATTACTTACTAGGCAAAGTTTATTTAAATGCGGTGTAATTAGAGTGAGACCTTGATTTAATCACAGTCTTATCAGATACGGTTGCTAGTATATTCCTTTGCTTCCTCCTCCTCCTCTTACATTCCCTCTCCTGAGCTTGCCCAGGGAAATTAAAAGCCAAGGCTTGAAGTAAGCAGAAGGTATCCATCTTGGAAAGTTTTTAGTTTCCTGAAAATTCAATTGCCAGGTGGCTACCAGCCCAGAATTTTCTCCCTGGAAACTGTGAAACCCCCACTCTACCCTGGCAAGCCGTTATTCTTCTTTAGCAGCTAATGATAATGGATCCTCATTAGCTGGGAATGACTTATCATGAATATAATTCATCACTGATGGCAGACCTCATAACCCATCTGCTCACAATGAGTAAATTATATAGCCCAGTCAGACGAGATGGATTGTTCTTTCTGATCTACCTTTGGAGCATCTCCACATCCTGTTTCCATCAGTACGTACTTTGTCTTTGCTCCATGATCTAGATGAACATGAGGAGGGACATTTGGGTGAAACCTCTTGAACAGCTGACCCACAGTCTCATCGTTCACCATTTTCCCTTTTTCACTGCTTCTTCTTCCTGTGCTCTTTGCCATGAGTCTGGGCATGGCAGCAGCTTACTTATTTAGGAGATAAGCACTAACATCAGCCATCTCCTGTGGACCTATTGATATGTTCATGGCTTAGTCCTGCATGAAAATTTTCCCCACTCTAATTATCATAGCACTTCGCTCTTTCGTGGACATTGCATGTTACAGCTCTATTAAGTAGTCCCAACGAGAAAAGGAAAGGGGAGGAGTAGTTCATTCTTCTGCCTTCCTGAGGGCTCACACCCTCAGCTCCTCGCACCTTCTATCACACAGCTCCTCTCACCTTCTTCCCTAAGGGTGAGTCAGAACGTGGCTGAAAGCCACTCTTGAGGGCACAGATAATACTATCTTTCACTATGGAGAAACTGAGACACAGACTGGTAGTCTAAATAGACACGGCAGACTGTGTGAGATGGGAAATATGCAAAGCAATTTGCCAAAAACACATGGCAAACTGGTGGTTGGGCTGGGATAAGAGCCTCTAGAAGAGCAGGGATTCAAGTATTCCTTTTTTGGTCTGCTACTGGACTCTCTTCCTATTGCCTGTACATTGCATTGAATTGAAACAAATTTGAGCATTTCCACTTGCCTCTGTGAAATACACATTATATCATGTATCTACATACTGGTATTATCCCAAATGCTTTTTAGAGGAATCTTAAATTCTGAGGCTCAACAGGTGTTTTGTGCTGAAGAGTGGTGTCTAGTACACCACAGTGCCCGCTCTTGGTAGGAAATTCAAATTTCTACCACTGCCTTAGCTGACAGCAGCCACTGAGGCTGAAATATTTTTGCTTCCATTTAGGGATCTCCTGTCTGCTCTTGGACAATTCTGGAGAGGATCTCCAGAGGTTCCTTATGCTCAGGGTGAAATCTGGTTCCCCTCTGAAGCCCATAAGCTGTTGGCATGTTTGCAGACTTCAGTGGAAATATCATTCGCTCTTTCCTTGTCGATCTCAGTTAATTCACGTTGCCTTACTTTGCATTTGTCGCAGTCTTTTTTTCCCAGCAGCTCTAAACATGGGAAAGAGTTAATGCTATCCATAAAACTGTAAAGCTGTTCATTAATTAATGCATATTTTATTCTACCATTGAACCATACTGGCCCCGCCTGAAGGAAAAATTATGAGCTGCCGGGGTCTTTGCTCAGGGAACCAAAACCAGAAATGTGTAAGTCTTTTCTCTCCCTCACTTTCTGCTATAGTTGTCTCTGCTTGCTTTCTTTTTCTTTCTTGTTTTTCTCCGCCTCTCTTTTCTTTCAGATGCTCCTGCCATTTTAACAGTCTCTGATCATTTCCAGGTGACCTGACCATCTTTTGTACTGTTCTTGTCACAATTCATCTGGATGAGAAAAAAGTAGGAAGGAAAAAAAGCAAGAGGAGGTTTTAGTTTTTACTGTCCTTCATCTCCTGGTCCTGAAAGCATGTCCCTTTTCATCTCTTTCAGACTGGTGCTAGTGGTGGAGAGGAGCTTTCTCCCCATCACAGGCTTTCTGAGGGCTGAGGGTCATTGAGCCCTTCATACCGCTCTGAAGTGGGTAGATAGGCTGTGAAACCTATTTAACCTCTTGTGCCGGGCCTCGCGTTGCAGATCACAATGAATCACACAGAGTCAAATAGATTTTTTCCCCTCCTTTAATATTTATTTGGTAGTGAATTTTTAATAGGGAGGGACTTTCACTTGTCATCCTGAGAATGTCGATTGGGCAAGAGAAGGGAAGGGACAGACTTAGAGGAATGGATGCAAAGCATTGGGGGAGGGAAGAGAGGAAAGATGGGAGAAAAAGGGAGTGGGAGAGGGAAAAGGAGAGGAGAACAGGGAGGCGGTATTCACTGCAGCATCTTTGTCTGAAGATGAGTTTCTCAGATAACAGCAGCTCCCTGCCCTCGCAGCAGTGAACAGTTCACACACAGCAGGGAAGCAAATAAGCCTGGGAAAGAGTCTTTGACCCAAAGGTACTTGTCCCCTTCCAGAGTTCATTTTTCACATCTAGCCTTTCCATCAAAACAAATAAATTAATCGGTGATTTGTGAGCTCAATTTGGCAAAAAAAAAAAAAAGGAAACTATGGTTGTGATCCAAAATCCATAATTACGTTCTGGTGCTGTGTGTGACTGAGAGAAAGGGATAGAGAGAGACCGATACCATTGACTAGATAAAGAGATGGTGTGGAGAGATACGGCAAGTGCTTCAGATAGATGACAAGCATTAGATGGAGTAGATATATAGTTAAAATTAAGGAGATGGATACTATGAGTACACATGGGAAGACACCTTCGACAGACATACTGTGAGTAGGTGTTGCAGGAAGAGGGATATCGATACATAGACTGTCTGGGAAAAAATAGTGAGGCAACAAGTAATACTGCAGCTAGACACATAAAGATTTATTCTGTTGATAAATAAATTCTATAAATAAATACTACAGGAAAATATCAGTAGCCTGCCATCTATGAATATTTGACACATACATCTAAGAAACTGCAGAGCACCTCATCCAAAGTAAACGTAACTGAGCAGCAACTAGATATGTGTGTGATCATACCGTTTAAACATTTAAGAGGTGATAGCAGCTGCAACAAAACCGGCAATTTATCACCTGATTCAAAGCTCGTTTCACCCTGATGGACACATCATTGATGGCCTGGCAACAGCATGGCAGAAAAGGCCAGGCCAGCAGGTAGACAATTAAGTGCTGAAGCAACATTGGATAAGTAAATGGAAAAATACAGCATTTGGCTTTCACAGCTGGAAATAGGCCACAATTCGCGTATGAGCTTCTGCTCTTGTATCCAGGCTTACTGAGGGATGACACAGTTCAAAATCATTGCTACCATTACGTTATACTGGCCCAGGCTGCTGTGCTAACCCCACAGGTTCCTATAGGGAGCTCCATTCCCAGCTCCCTCAGCTACCTCATTGACCTCAGTGAGCAATCAAAAGTCCTGCTACTGTGTGTCCTGGCAGTAACAGAGAACACCTTGTTCTCCTGTAATAGGCCTTCAGCAAGAGTTCTCATCTACATGGACATCTGGTCCTGCTGAGGCTCAGTCTTACTCCCATGCTTGGCAGATGCTGCCCAAATTGAGAGCCTTTCCAGGGAGGCAGATCCTGTTGTGATTCCTGTGGCCAGTCCTGAGGATGTCTGAGGATAGAACATACTTTGATATTACATATCTTTCAACCCTCACTGTCCTGTTTCACCTCAGATGTCTCCTGAGCCTTACAGAGGGCCTATTTCCTTGCTGTGGTCTAGACTGAGGATCCAGTATTCCTACTGAATGGGCTACTGTTGTGTTCACCTCTGTAAACATCTCTCTACCCTCTGTCTCAGCACAATCTTTCCTTTTGTGGACTGCTCAGCCCCGTGTCAGGGGTGCTCATTAGGGGGCTGTCACTCTCTATTTAGCGTGTGTTATCACCGTGCCCTTGAAGCAGACAAGTCCCTTCTCAGGGCGCTGTTAGGCATCCTCCAGGCTACTGCTGCTTGTTCAGCACAGTCTGCCCGTGCTCTGAACCCTCCAAGAGTTTATGATGCTCCTCATAGTCAATCTGGCATATGCCGGAGTTGGTTTGCTCGGTTCATTTTCTCTGTGACCTGAACATGCCCACTGTGAAGGTCCACAGCAATGGAGAGACAAGCACATTAACCTTGGCTCTTCTTCCACAGCACCTCCTCCCCACTGCAATTAATGCTTTAAAGCAGTCCTTGCCACAGTGTTTGATTTCAAGTCTTGCTATTGCAGACATTATATTAGGTACATGTTTTACGTATCATTCAATCTAATGCACACTTGTAAAGTCTCGCAGAGAGAACTCCACAAACTGTCTTTTAGCTTGCTAT
Organism: Pedionomus torquatus; assembly: GCA_013398155.1. Lineage (NCBI taxonomy): Eukaryota > Metazoa > Chordata > Aves > Charadriiformes > Pedionomidae > Pedionomus > Pedionomus torquatus. Next base: position 816,700 of record VZRU01002624.1, on the reverse strand, counting down.
GGATGCTGTCTGTAGGGCCCAAAAGCTAGTTCATGGGGAGGAGAGGAGATTATATATATTTTTAATGACTTCAAACGCCAAATTAAATTTGAAATTAGCATTGAACTCTACCATCCATTTCCAGTAATTATGCTTAATGTTATTGTGAGAGAATCAAGTGCTTTACATGGTAGGTGTCAATTGAGTCTTGTTCAGGAAGTTGTCCAAGGGCTCTCGGGCACAACACACTGGGAAAGTGATTAAAACCCTGTCAGGTTAAGTGAGAATAGTATTTTTGGTTTTCCCCTCTCCCCTTCATTTCAGTCTGTCCTGGCAAGAGGATGTATCTTGTAATAATAATTGCTTGTTATCAGTGGATATTTTCCAGTACAGCAAAGATACCTAAATCCAGAGTCTCCAACAGAGGAAATTGATAGGTCTGAGTTTAAGGAGTGTTAGGTTAATCCATCTCAAAGGATACCCTCTGTAAGAAGTGAAATATTAGGAATTTCCTGACTGTAGGGAGTAGCGTGGGAGAAGGGTATGCCAAGCTTCTGAGAGGGCAGACCTTGAAAGCAGCAAGGGAATAGACAGTTCAGGAAATTTTCCTCTTCCTCGATTGTCTCCCTGCAGACTTCTCTTGCATTGGAAAAGTCTAGAGCAGCATGGGAAGGTGGAAGGCAGCATCTCTCTGTAGCTAGCACTGTACAGTGTTGAGAGGAGATGATTGGGAGCAGCAGATTTTGGGTTGTGGTGCCTGGTTTTGCTCCTTCATCATCACGGCTCTTTGGACGTAAAATTTTCCCATTTCCCTTAATGAATTCACCCTCAGCAGCTTAGGTTAATGTGATCCTAATAGCGTAAGTACATTTAATTTAGGGCTTTTTTTTTTTTTTTTTTTTTTTTTTGCCTAAAGTCCTAGGAGGCAGTTATAATAAATGCATGCGTGTCGCAGAAAGATAACCAGCAGGATCTGTGCTGTCTTTCACCGAGACCTGTTGCTAGGAGCACAGCTGGAAAAGGCTGCTTAAGGGATACTCTGCATCGGTGTTTGCAGCCTCTTGTTCTGCCACTTCCCAAGCTCTGTGCTTTCCCAGACCTTCACGAGCCGGCACCGCTCTTCCAAGAGTGCCGTCAGCTTCCACCATCCCTGCCTATAATGCCTGTCCTTGGATTAAGTGTGTAAAGCTGATGAGAAAACTGCCACAGGCTCTCACTGCTGTCATAATTGTGATTGAATGATTGTCGTTGCACAGCAATCCTTGCTCACTAGAAAACCAGTCTTGAGTCTTATGAAAGAGAGATCTAGGCCTTGCACCTTTTGACACAGGGAATATTTCCTATGTCTTGCATTCCTTAAATTTGTTCCACTGGCTACTCACTGAATTTGGAATTCTTCGTTTCCTGCTCTAAAAAATGACAAGATTTAAAGCAAGATTGTTCCCTGCCTTAGAAATGGCTGCAAAATTAGTGGTGACTGATGCTGGTCAGGAGTTGGGCTGCTCAGCTGGGACACGCCGGTGTAGCTCCGTGCACATCAGCAGAGCTTTCCCTGTGTAAATCATCAAACCTGCTCCCTTTGCTCTCAGAAAGCAGCGTGGGGTGTTTCAGGCTGCAAAGCTTGTATGCAGACTAGATGCATTGTTATTCAAAAGCAATTCACATTGTTGGGAATTCCAGAAAGGTAAGCTGATTGGTGGGTAAGCAATGGAGTGTAATAGCCCTGAGAAAACCGCTATGTAATAACAGCTTTGATTCCTTGCAGGATAAAACTGTATAATGTTGCCATCCTTCCTGCACCTTTGATGTGTACAGCACTTCATACACACTAAGTGTATTACTTTGTCATCTGGACTGATATCTGGTCTGATACTCCCAGGCTTTGCTAGTCTGCTTGTGAGAAGTATGAAGTTTTCAAGCAAAGTTTTAGGCTTAAGGTAACATCTAAATTATAGATTTCTGAAATCGCCTTGGCAGTGTTTCTTGATAGGCTGCTTTTTGAGGTAACCCGATAACCCATCTTGCCTCAGAGATGCTTTTTTTTCTCCTTGATACTGAATTGCCTGTATCATGCACCATTAAGTCTGACACAGTTTATCTGCAGGTTGCCTGTGCAGAAAAGGAGAAAGTCTAGTGTAAGCTTGGCAAGCTCAGGCTAAAGTCAGCAGCAGCCTGCCTTGGCTGCACCTGCTCTACCATCCTATTATTTTCACCATCCTGAGATCCTGGGCTCTTCAGCAGCACACACTTTTTTTTTTTACTGGGTTATGTTACTGACACTATGTTATTGTGAAGGTATCTGTGTAAAGCTGGTGCTGCAAAAAGTCTGTAGAGAAAATGATGCCATCGTGACTTGATGGAGAAGAGAGAAAAAGAGAAGAGGTTCTATCACAGTGCTCAGCCATCAGGAACCCTATATGTATTCATAAATATAATCTTCCCAAACACATCCCCTCTGTAAATTGTGTATGTACTTTCTAGCACTTGGATTTGTGCTGTTGGTACTGGCAAATACAATATTTGAGGGCTTTTTCAATGCCTTGGGGGACAGCTCATGGGTGAGAACAACTTGAGATCTGGTCTTTTCCTGGTGTTTCAGTTCCTGGAAGACAGAACCTACCATGAGAAGAGCACATGCAACTTTATTTTGGTGCAATAAGCAGCTTCCTGAAGTGAACAAACAAAAGAGAAACATAAATACAAAGGCAAATGACAGGAAAAACAAGATTTCCTGGCTAGTGAGGTTTTCAGGTCCAGTAGAACCAGCATGCACAAGTCCTCAGCCTTTTTTCCCTTGAGCTGTATGGCTGGCTTATTCTGCTAGCCAGGCTAGCTGGGAAGCTTAAAATCAAAGGCCAGACTGGGTACAGAAAATCTGGCAGCTGGTGACAGTTTCTTTCCCATTTTAATAATCTTCCCTTCACTTTTATGCCTTCAGTTGTTTTTAGTGCTGCTACAGTTACAACATTTGTCTTTGAAATATGACCTGGCAGCTAATCCTTGATATTTCTGAGCACCTCTTTCTCCTCCTGATGTCAGCAGGAGCCCTACATCCTCATCATTCCTCCAGCTAAACTATACATTCCTGCCTGCCAGAATGGTGAACACCCACTTCTTTCCCTGATGGATCTGGAAACTTGCTATTTACTTTACTGAAGTCTTGCTTTGCTGAAAGGAAGTTTTGGACCAGACCCACCAAGGTGATTAAGCACCTATTATCTTCCTTGTTTCAGTAGAGAGAAAAGCACTTATACTGAAGAGGCAATGAAATAGCTTTGCATCCTCATACAGAGCAGACAGATGGTGGACATACCCTGGCTTTGCCACCATAGCATAATCTCTCCATCCCCCTGGAGTGCTAGACCCTGCTGTGTTCATGCTATTAGGGAACTGTGGCAAAGAGAGAAAAACAGTTTGCGCAAAGTAACCATGAGCCCAATGAGTGGAGAACCCGTATCTTCCAAACACGTTTTAACCTCATGATTCAATTTTCCACTGATGCGCAGTCTGACATATCTCTTCAGTCACTCAGTCTGCACACAAGAACCGACCTTTTATCATTTTTGGTTGTAAATCTGAGGGTGACGTTAAATGCTCAGGGTGGTTCTCTGTGAAGTGATTGTTTCACTGCTCTGCAAGCTGTGCTCTAATTTGACCCATGCATCCATCCAAATACGTGTCTTATCTTGGTTAAATGAATATTTTTTGTCAGCTTATGTTGTTACAGCTATCACTCAGAATATGCTGGCTTCTGTCATGTTTTAGTATTTTTTTAAGAACTTTAGTGGGAATTTATATATACATTTATAAATATAAAAGACTTCCACATACAGAAAAAGTAAGAAAATGTAATTACAACTTCCAGGTAAAACACACAGAACATTTTGGCAGGCATTTGAAAATTGATTTTTATAAGATATTCAGGAAATACTCATGTTAACAGCGATTTAAAAAATTACTCCCTGCTGGGAATTGATGGATGCTACAAGCTACAAATGGATTAGTTTGAAAACAGCATCTCACTGTTATACAGGTGAAACATTATTAAATATCTACAACAGGAACACAGAACAGTATTGGGAGATCTATTGTACAATAAACAGCAATGGCAACTTTTGTTTGTGCTTTACTGTCCTCTTTTTGCAAGGCGGTGCTGTCTCCTTAGATCACACCAAATGGTTGTTGTTTTTCCTCTTTCCTCTGTTTACTGGGAGTCATATGTTCCCAGCTGGCAGGTGCTACTGGCATGAAGGATCCCTTTAAACCCTGTTTGAGTTCTGCAGTAGGAGGAGGAAGGTGGTGCTTCATGTTTGTCTCAGCCCTCGGTGCCGTTATGTTCTTATTCTGTGCTAAACCACTAAAATTCATCCTTGCAATTCCTGACAGACAAATTTTAGGAGGCAGGAAGAGCGTAATGAAATATTTGCTGTTCTTCATGAAACATCTGGCAGGGCTTTGGCAAGATCAAGGATAACAACAGTCGCCACTTATCTGCCGTAGCTGACATTTTTTGTTGTCCTTAATGGAGTCCAAAGCATATGCAAATCAGCTGTGTAATGAGTGAGGTTAAGCAAGGTTTTGGATTTGGTTCCATATGGTGTTAAAAACGTAATTGATCTGAATGTTTTGAAATATATTGGACATGGGTGTTCAGATTTGTTTTATCTGAATCTCATTATGTTTGAGAAAAGATTTAGGATGAGGGCAGAGGCTGAAATTTAAACCTGGGTCTATGATGGGTTATCTGTGATCACACATACTTCATTAGATGTTTCTGCTATAAACCCCACTCCAATTTACTTTAAAGGTAAGATAGATTTCTTTGACCTTGCCTTCTCTGCCTTTTATTCTTATGGGTACACAAACACACAGTCTCTCTCTCTTTCCTAATTATGATATTGAATAAACACACTTGTTTTCTACAGGAAGGGATGAGAAAACAGAATTTGTATATTAATCTCAGAACTTTTTACACTACAGCTATTTTCTCAGATCAGTTATAATGAGCATCCCTGGATTGAGATGTATAACTTTTTAGAGGGGATTATGATTTTGCAGATTTGTGTTGGATTAATTTCAAGAAATCTGTGATAACATAGGACCTTGTAGAGGAGAAGTTACTATGAGAGGTGGCCATGTTGTCTGATGTCCATCAGCTGGAACCTCTTAGGCTTCAGTACTTTGCCATCATGTTGGCCTTAAATTGTCTTCAGTTCCACAAACTGTCTTTTTCTGTGACCCTCAAGCTGAGATTTGCCTGAAGGCTTTTCTTAAAAGCAGAACTCAGTGGTAAACCAGCTGTAGAACCCCCACATGGTGCCATACCCTTTCCCGTCTCTGGACAGTCCAGAACCAGAATAATTCTTTTTACCAGAGCTCAATATTTTCAGTCGTGGTCATTGTTTATCCATTTGAAGACATGTGAAGGTGAAAGAACAAAGAGCTATGCAGAAGGGTTTCTAAATCAATCATTCCTTACTTTAAAAAGTACAAGAAAGAGTCAGGAATGTGTGGAATGTCCATATTTCTCTACTGAGAATTCAAGATCTTAAATTTTGCCACACACTCTTGCTTTTAGTTTCTAGTTTAAGATCTCAAATAGATGATGCTAATACTTTATGTTTTAGTCAACCACTTCTGCCTGCCTGTTGACCATCCTCATATATCTCAAGTCCTATCCAGATGGCCTAAGTTCCTCTTCAGGTGACAGGCTCCTTTGTCAACACTCACCTGAAGACTAGAGTAGAAGAATTGGTGTGGCCTGGTCAGCAGCCAGCTTGTTCCCTGTGGTTGCTTCCACTTGAGTGCAATAGTGTCAAGGTTCAGTGATCATCTTTTGTCATTTCTCAGCTAACTATGGGAGTATCTCCTGAGATTTCCTATGTCTTGTAATGAAAGTTGTGTTCTGATTACAGAGCAAACCATGTAATTGTGTGGATGTGTAGGTGTGAGTGTATGTGTACATGCATATATGTGTATCTATTATTTATATGTCTGTAAGGAAATATAGATAAGGGATGGTGATATACTTTGTGCACTTATATAGATATATTTATATACATTTACATATATAAACACACATATAGGCATCTATCATAGATTCTCTGAAACATCAGTGTGGTTTTCTGCTAAAAACAGATATTCACCCGAAAAAGCTAGCAACCAATAGCTTGCTTTCTCCTTCAGGAGGTACAGTGATAGAAATTTAATCGTTTACAGCAATTGCTAATTAAGTCAGGTAGTTAGATGTCTGTCTGTCATCTGGTGTGCAAGCAAATACTTGCATGCATAGGTATCTGACCCAAAAAACACCCTGTATGTAAAACAGATATGTAACTAAAACACAGTCTAGACATGTCTTGGCCATCTTAAAACATCCTGCTTTTGAAATCCCAAATCCTTTAAGTCTCTCAGAGAGGACTAGGGGATATATACATGTGGAACTTAGACTTTTGAAATTAAATATATAGAGCCAATTACAAAACCTGAATGAAGTCAGTGAAATTATGTGGAACAGCATCAAGGGAAACAAAAACCCAGGAGAACCTGCCTGCCTTTACATTATTTATCCTCAGCAGTACAAATTTTCAGCAAAATCTTTCCACATTTCTTTCCCCCCTACTGTGCCAATATCTCAATTACTGGAAGCACCCAAAAGCAATTACAAGGGTTCTAATAATCTTCCTGTATTACTGCGGCTGGACTGCTAAGTATCATCAATAACATGATTATCATTTTGAGAAGAAATTGCTTGAGATAGAGACACTGTGAGAAAAGCTCCCAAACACTCTTAAAATCATATTTTCAGCAACTCTTACATTATTCAGTGTCCTAACGAGTTCTGGTAGCCTTACTAAATACCTTCCCATATAGGGAGACTTGACTGCTCATATTTCCACGGGAGTCATAAGCTGTAGAAAGCCAAAATGTCATGTATTTTTGGGAACAATTATTTTGGTTCATAAAATCCAAGCCACTAACAGTGCTGCTTGGTGGACAGACATTATCCCACCTATTTTACGTAACCCATCTTATATTTCCTGTGTTTATCTCATATTTTTAATGAATGTAATAAGATCATAACAGAGCAGATTTTAAACTGGCTACTGTTAATTGCTTCATTGGAGCTGGCCATAAATCTAAGTTCAGTATAAGACTGCAGTATCTAGCCAAAGGTAGCAGAACATAACAATGAGGTGTCTCATGGGTACTCATTGGATAAGAACCACTAATTGATTTCAACAGCAAACACAGGCTGGTCCAGAGCTTGATGCTATGTGATATTGTTTCCTTCAATAAAGTTTTAGTGCCATATGGATCTAAAAAAGCAAGACCAGGACTAGGTCTTCACACAGCACTCTAACACAGGCTTAGTCTCCCAACAGTGCCTGAATATATTATGTGTCTTCTTATAAAGCTCTTCAACTTGCTTAAAACTTGGGTTCCAGGTCTTGAGCTCTGGAGTTCAGGAATTTGGCCCAAATCTCAAGAATCTAGTGCTGTGCAGATATAAATAGTCAGGAGTCAAGTTTTCTTCAGGGCTGTCTCATGTTGCAGAGGAGTTCACAGAGAAGCCAAGTCTGGATGCCAGTTTAAAGTGAATGAACTGTGCCCTGTTTGTGTGGAGTCGCTGGTTGTGTTTGGTGTGACTGAAATTTAACAGGTTGTATAGTACATCTGTGGAGGTAGAGCCAGAGTTTGCCACACTTATGCCCATACTTAGGTTCACCTTTAACTGGCTTCTCACCATTGGTAAGCGGAAACTTTACACAGTACCCTGATTTAGTTTTTCCATGGTGATAGGGATGCATCTGCTTCGTTCATGTCTGCCTTTCCAAGCAGCAGACTTACAGGGTCTTCAGTGTTTCATCCAAGCCAGGCACTGTGCTGTGTAGGAGAGTGCATCATCACTAAACAGAGTGAGTACACAAGTCCACAAATCTCTCCTAAGGTACACACAGGAGGGTGTTTCCATGTGCTGAATTGTTATGTGTATTAAAGAAAAAAAAAACACACAGAAAAAAACCTAAGAACTGTTGAAGGGTGAGAAAAGGAAAACTAGTTATCTTTGGGGTCTGCACCAACTGTCATAACTCCATTTAGTGGCTGACTTGTATCTGTTCAAGTCAGTGGGGTTTATTAATGCTTACAAGCCTGCAGCTATAAGAATGCTAAAGATGCAGTGTTAGCCCTTCACTGATATATAGATTAGTTCTCCATTAGGAAGAAATTAACGATTGTTCAGAAGACTGTATCCACAGCCTTTGGCTTCTCACCAGCTTTTCCATCCTGCAAGTCTAAAGACCAGCTCATGTAAATTTTATTGGTTAGCATTAGAAACTGCTCGATTTGACCTGAGATGTCTGGAATCCAGGAACGTCATGTAATGTCAAGCTAGTATCCTTGAAATGTGAAAAAAATGCCTACTTGTCCTCTAAACAAACTCGTCTTTTTACAGAAAGATCAAAGTTGTACCAATGACACGGTGTAATTTAATTAAATGCAGTTCTTCATGTTCATACAAGGCTTTTCAGTTTCCCAACCATGTGTAATGAGAGGTCTGTACTCAACATTTCCTCTGCTCTTACAGCAGTCATCAGCCATCTACTTGCCAATAAGGTGAATGGAAAAAGTCATTCCTGGGAGGACTAGGAGAGTTTCTGCTAGATAGATGTGAGCGAAGTGCTGTCCAGGGCTAAATTGTTGCAAGCCTGAATGAACATTAGGGGACAGTATTGGCCAGGAGTCAGCCTGTTTCTTGCTCTTTGTGTTCTCCCTTTATTTACAAGTTGTCTTCCCTTCTCTCTAAATGATAAAACCCCACTTGCTCCTTACTGATCTAACGGGTGTACCAGACATCCATTTTTAATCTGGCCAAATCAATTATAAATATTACAGCCTACAATTACCCTGGGAACTCCTGAAAAACTAATTAGTACAAGTCTTAGCAATGAATTACACCTTTCTCTTGGTTATTTGCAGCAGGGAGGGAAAAAAAAAAACCTCACAACCTACATTCAAAACAAGACCAAACATCTCTCAGCCATAGCAAACAGAATTTAAGGCAGCATTTAATTATGTTCATATTGTTCGTGAAAGGATGGGCCACGGTGGGCTGAAAGCCAGGGCACCTGGCATTGCCTGGGGCTTAGCACGCATTTTCTCAGGAGATGTTGTAAGATGCCAGTCATGTTCAAAGAGTCTTTGGAAAGGGAAAGCCCATGCGAGCCTACAAAGTTCACATCATTATTGTTTACTGTGTAGCAACAGAAGAGGCAAATGCAATAGCTCTTTAAACTGGAGCCCTATTGCATCCAATACGTAGCTGATTCCCTCCCCTGGTGAGATCAGGGACTAAATAGAGCCTTGTCTGGCTCTTCTGAGGCAGGAGGAGAAGCCAGACTGCTGTCTGAGGAGCTCCTGGACTGCAGAGATCAAATTGGGAATTCATTACAAGGTGTGCACCGCGCCTTGTACCAACTGAATCGAGACACAAAGGGCAGACTAAAGCCCTTTGTCATTGGCATCTTGTTGCTCTAGTGTATTTCTTACAGGTGTGATTGCCCAAAAGCATCATAGGAGTTCATTTCTGCCCTAAAATATTACTTTATGAAGCTATTAATGTCAGGTTTCTACTCTGGGATAACTGCAAATGCATCTGCCTAAGATTAATTTTAGAGTCATTACAAGACTTCAGAAGCAGTGTTCCTGTAAAATACTTTTAATAAAACATATGGATTCCTCAAAAGCAAGACTGTGCAAACCACACAACCTTTTAGATTCGGTGACATATATGGAAATTCAATGTCAAAAAAAAAAAAGAAGAGCAAGGCAATTCCAATTCACTGCACAGTGAGCAGCACACCTTTAAAAGCCGGAGGACACTTTACTTACCAGCATGTATATAACTGTTCATACACTTCATACAACCTTGTTGGAAAAGAACAAGTGATTTTCCTTCTGCACAGGAGACAACTGTGGTCAGGAAAATCACCAAGTTCCCTTCATCAAGTTGAATAAGTAGAGAAAAAACATGCCCTTATTTCAGGTGAGCACTGTAATTGCTGAGAACTTGGTGTGTTCAGATCAGACCCTAGATGTTTTTCCTGCCTTCTCACCAGAAGATGTCTGATATCTTGAAAAATTTCAAGAAAGCCATTTCCTGCCTTATTTCAGTCTATGAACTGTATCAGAGATGTGTTTGGCTCCTTATACACAGCCATATCCCTTCATTGGGCAGCTTCCAAAGGATTGGGACATCTCATGATGGAGAGAAGGTTTAGGGACAGGGAAAAATAGGGTTACAAGCAGGGTGATTATGCAGCTACTGGCATGTTAGTTTTCACTGCAGGGAGAAGACGAAGAGGTGTTTGCTTGTTTGTTGATATATCCTTCACAGGGAATCATTGATATGTCCATGACCAGCGGTGGTCCCCAGACTCAGCTTTTTCCTTCTTTTTTTGTGTGAAGCATTTAAACCGTTTCCTAGCTTAACTCTGGCAAGACTGCAGCAAATTTCACAAGAGAAGCAATATGGAAAAAAGTAAATGCTCCATTTCCTCCTCTAACACACTGCAACTGTGAGGCCTGTCAAGTGAAGGTCAAGCAACAGCCCTGAACAATAGTCACAGATTCCCTAAAAGGGACAGTTGTCAGTGCCTGTTCTTTCCAGCAGAAAAAATAAAAAGCATTCAATTTTGAGGCAGTCAGTAGAATATAGAGAGAGTGAGTGACCTGCCACATGAGCAAAATATGAGTGAAAAATCCTCAGAAATTACTCAGGAGATCTCTAGTTTTTCTCCATGCCCTGGAAGTGCATGCATGAGTGATGGAGAATCACATGTGGAAGAGAGATCGTCAGTCATCCCCATGTACAGCGGGTACCTATAGTTTATCAACCACAACATAGACTGTTTTTCTTATGTGCAGTTCAACAGGACATCTGATTTGCAAGGTTTCTGTGCAGCTGTGACCAAACAGGTAGGCTGACTTAGAATGAGGGGTTTGCAGGAAACACCTGATAGAAGAGTTCTTGAGTCATATCGGAAAGCTCCCGTTATGCTGGTATGTAAGGAGGGATGGGGATCCCTTCTACTTTTTCTTCTCATGTTAAGTCAGCAAAAAAACAGCATAATTCTACAGAGCACCAAAGCTTGCTTGCTTTCCAAAACCAAGCAAACAAACAAACACACCCACATACAAAAGGAGAACTAATTAAGATCAAGTCATATCTTAATAAATATGCAAATTAAAAGTCAAAACAAAGAAATTCTATTTATCACATCATAAAGTTGCAAATTGCTGTTGTGGCTCCCACCGGCTGCAATAGATGAGGGCTACAAGGCTGTAGGTTTTGAATTAGTAGATCAACCAACATGCGCACATGTTTTATTGTGATAGCTGGGGGATGTTGGCTGTAGATATATTACCAGCCTTCCCTCCCCCTCTTCTGTACTGCGTTCACATTCACTGGTATTCATAGACTGTATTTGTCTTGGTGTTCTGTAATGTAATGTCACTGGTTTTCCTCATTGTTTACCTTTTGTAAGAGAAGTCATTATTCTCTGGTAAATCTGTTTCATGTCCCTTAGGGTTTATCCTCTTTGTGGTATGGGTTTGATTTTTTTGTTTTTGTTTTTGTTTTTGTTTTTTGTTTGTTTAGAAGAGAGGAATTCTTTTGTAGCTTTCAAAAATCAGATTTAAAAAAAAAAAAAGTAAACAAACAGAAATACCAAGAACTTGCCCCTAACAAAAAAAAAAAAAAAAAAACAAACCACAATTCTTTTTGGAAAAGCAAGTAAGGCACGCTTTCCAAAATGGTATGCACCAGTCTAGATGTTGGCATTTCTGCTCATTACCATTTTTCACCAATTGCATTCTCTTCTAAAGGTGGTGGTCTTTGTGATGTGGAAAAGCAGCATGTAAAGACTTTGGTAGCTTCCTTAGAGGGACTGTATCTGGCTCCCCATCACAACATGTGCTGTCACTCTACTTTTAGAAGAACCTCTAACCTGCTGGTTTGAACTAGCCTGTTTGTGTTGCTTTGTTATGTGTTTTAAATCTTCCTGCAGCAGAAAGTGAATTATTGGGATGGAAGTTTCCACATAGTAGGGAGATGTAGCTGATTTGTAGAGTTTGGTAGTGTAATAAAGGGCCTTTCGACTTTGAAGTCACTAGAGTGATTACAGCCTGCTTTGGTGGTGAGAGGAGGTTGGCCCCACAAATTGGCTGTTTGGTATCTTGTTATGTGATTTGTGGTGGTGGCATCAATCCAGTGGGTATCGGTCCATATTGAAGAAACCACCACTCCTAAAGTCAGTCCTAACTGACTTGCTCATTCAGTGTCACAGCAAAGAAGCAAAGGGCAGAACAAACTACAAAGAAAGTCTTCTTTCCTCACCTCTAACCATGGTCTAAGCACATCCTCACTTGCCTCATGCCTCTCCCTGCAATGTGTCTGCCCAAGCATTGAATTGTCATGGTCCTGGTGTTTTGTGTACCATGTATGTAGGCAACATGACAGCACCCCTCTTGGAAGGAAGAGCTTTTGAAGTCCATTATAAAGATTCTATACATAAATACTTGCTTCATAAAGACTGTCCCTTCAGTCTTCAGTGTAAGGAAATGGCAGGTTTGTGTGGTTTTCTTTTTCATTTTCTGTCGTCTTCTAGATTTCCTTTTCTAGTAAAGCGCTTTTGTGCTAGAAGTCATTTCCCCTTTTTGTCAGAAATCCAGTCCTAAAATCATTTGAGTTATCAAAAAATTCAGAAAGGCCCTCTCTTATTCAATTTTCCAGCTTTTAGTAGTAATAGGAATAGTTTTTTAAGTTGTAATCAATAATAATACAAGTATTGGACCTTCAGTTCCTTGATTGCTAACTGGATCGTTCCATCTGTACAGTCAGTGAGCTGGGTGGCAGCTATGCTCGCTCCCAGTGGCATTAGCAGCTCCTCCCAAACATACAGGCGCTGTGTTAAAAGTAGATACGCTTTGGTTCTTTTTGATTGCGAAGCTGCAAGAGCAGAGCTTACAAATGAAAAAGCTAGTTCCCCTGAGCTTAGTCAGCTTTGAACCATAGGTACTTGGTATTGTGGTAATTCATGCCATGCCTGCCTGTGAAAAATAAATAAATGAAGAAGCCAAACCCACTGGTCAGACTGAGCAGAGACCACTGCTTGTTGCTGTTTGGGCTGGGAGGACTGTCCTGGTTGGTTTGTTTTGTTTCATGTCACATACTCAATTTCAGTATGAGTTCTTCCTGACCCAGATTTCTGAGCAGTCTGAAGTGGAGCCAGAAGCTGTAAAAGTGCATAATTATTCTTTTATTTATTTTTTAAGCTGTACAGCTCTATTAAGCTTTCAGAGAATCTTTTATACCCAGCCTTTGAAGTAAACTAAGCCAGAGATCAGCTGGAGAAGGAGAAGTGGGTTGACATTGCTTGTTTCTGCTCACAGAGTAGTCTGTGTACAGTTACGATCTGGAGTCTCAAAGCAAGGAAAATCTTATGCCTTTCTTTGGAGTGTAGAAGAGAGAAGGGATCAATGCATCCAAAAGCAATACTTTACACCTTTGGTATGTTCTGAAACCTCGGATGCTGGCAGGGCTGTGAAACAGCTGAGAGCTGGAAGATTATTCCGGGTACTGACATGTAAATGAGCAGACCACACATTAAAGCTGTGTATGCTCCATCTGCCAAGCTATTCATTCTTCTCAACTTGGGACAAATTAGAAACTCTGGCCCAGTGGCGGAAGATTATTATTCCTTTCCCAGTCCCCCAAAGCAATACATTCCCCTGCTTTGAGCCTGACTGAAAACATTGACCTGGAGGTGAAAAACACAGTATCTGTTCTCTTGACTCATCCAGACTCTGACCCAGGCAGCTTTGAAACTACAGGCTTCTTTCTGGTCTCAAATAAATCACCCAGCTGCCCTCCTGGGCTGAGAACCAAATGGGAAATGGGCAGCTAGGTAGGAGAAAGACCCTACCCCCTCCAGAGCCATCTAGACTCGTGGTTACAATTCTGCCATAAATATTGCATTAGGCTAACCTAATACAATACCTATGGAAAGCGCACACGTAAAGAAAGGCCATGACCATTCCTGTAAGTAAACATCAGGAAACTAAGGTGGTGTGACCTACCCTTCTGAGAGCCAGACGATGTAGCCGTGACATCTGTTCAGCGTCTCTCCTCAGCCATTGTGACTTGCCTCTGAGTTTCCTCCTTCCTTGGGAAGTCATGCTCTCAAAGCCTCCTCATGCTCCTTCCAAAACTCAAGCACTCCTGGTATTTCTGCCCTCCTGGGAGCCAGAGTGCTTGAAGACCTGAGAGCCTCTGGTTTTTGTTTGCTCTGCCTCTTGTTAGCAGTGCTCTGAGCTTGCATAGAATGGGAGTAAGAGATACCAAAGCACAGAAACTACCTGGATTAATTAGGTCTTACACTAAATGTGGAACTGCGGTGAGGTGGATGATGATTAAACCAGCAACCTCCTGGAAACTGAATACCTCCTCCTTCTCTATATATTTCAGCTTCTATAACCTTGTAAGTGCCTCAAGGCAAGAATGGTGTTGTCTGTATATAAAGCACTCAGTTTCTGTATAAGCAATAGCAATAATAGTGGTAACAATAATCGTTTCTCCTGTGAGGTAGGAAAGTATTACTCTTCATTTTACAGATGGTGAAACAGACAAAAAGACACACATGATCTTACTTAGTGCCATCTCATGCCTTATTAGCAGAGACAGAGCTGAACCCACGAAACACATTTCCCTGTTACTTGCTCTCACCCCTAGAGAACACACCTTCCTTTGATGACGACCAGTCTCTCTTCTGATTTTTCTGCAGAAGCTGCAGCAACAGCAACCTGGAGACCGATGACGAACCTCCGTGTGTGGAAGAAATTGATTATAACACTGACAGTTGCTCTGATGATGAAGGGAACTTCTCAGAGCTAGACCAAGAAATCCAGGAGTGCCTCTCATGCGTGGAAGGAGAGACAGAAGATGAGGGAATGACCACAGGACAGACATGTGGCTCCAAGGCTCTCAGGGGGCTCTACATTTCCAGCCAGCCAGCATCCAACAGTGCATCTCTGCCTCTGAGTTCAACACCACTTGGGGTGTACAGTGGGTTCGAGAGCAGCCCCACGTGAACAAGGCTTTGACTTGCAGAGCAGTAAACAAATGAGTTTCTGCTCATATTTGCCTGTTTGCCAGCTTCATCATCCTTCCCAAATGTGTTGCTCCAGTTCCAAATAGCAAGTTGACTGTATGTTTGTGGAATTTGTATACATACATATACTCAGAATGACTCCTTACATTTCATACACAAGGCAGAGCAAGGGGCCACTGGCCCAGATGGTACTATGTGAGAACATCGTCCATTCCTGAACATAATCCCCAGTTTCACAGCTGCCTCTAGTATGTGGTTTTGTGCAGATTGAGTTGAGGAATGGTCTTCTGAGACCAAAGAACCAGAGATGATTTTTCTTTTCTTAGTTTGGGCTCCTATTATCGGAAGCAACCTTTGTCTGGAAGAATAACAGTCAGTGGTGCCTTTGGCCAGAGCTCTTCATTGCCATTCATTTCTCTTGAGCTGTAAAGCCTGTATCTGATTTCTGTCTGATCAGAATTTTTACTCTGTGTTCAACAGGTTGGGTCAGGTCACGCTTCCTTCTTAGCTGGTCATATCTCAGCCACAGTGTGGGAAATCCCATGTGCCATAATAAGGAAAGCACCAGTGACAATACAGAGTGGTCCTCTGGAAACTTGGGCTAAATTCATCTCTTTACTGCACTGAAACAAACCAGTCCAGTGTAATCTCACTTGAGTCACTTCATGCTTGAACTGATGGGCCCAAGTGTAGAGTTTGTTTCACAGATACTATGAACTTATTTTTCTCTGTGAGACATCCTTCCAGCTACGAGAATACAGGTACAACAGTTCATCTTGGGGAACTAGAGCTACTATTTCAAGCTATTGAGAGTGAGAGGGATTTGGGGCATAAAACGTTTTCTTGAGGTAGCCAGGGGGGTTCCCCAATATTCTGTCAATAGAACAGTGATGGTGGTGATACCCAAGAGTGAATTAAATCCTGTGATTGATTATTCTTTGTTAGTTTTATTACGATAACACTAAGGAAACCTAGTTTGTGGTCAGGACTCCATTGTGCTAGACTGTAATATTGTAGAAGACATTACTGATAGGTTATATATGGGACATGTTCTACCAGTGACTCCCATAACAGAGCCAGAATAGCTTTACCATTGATCCCCAAATGGAAAAAAATTAGATATCTCCTAAAATTGCCTGCAAACACAGATCCCAGTTCCTGAGAATCCAATGCAGACTAAGAACCCATGCGTGTGCCTGAGATCCCTAGGGCACAAAGCCCTCATCACCACATCTCACACCTCATCTTGCCTGAAATTCTCATGTGTCTTAGACTCTGCTGCTGCAAATGGGGAATTGCCCTGAACCCAAATGGATGTTCACAACTCTGTCACTATATTATGAGGCTCAAGGAGAAGCATGAACAAATAGTTGTCGTAGCATTACAGCCTATAACGTCTCCATTAACAATGATTATTATTATTATTGTTGATATGTGACTAAAAGGACCATGTCATCCTCTCCTCTTTACTCTGTTTGTGGAGAGAATTCCTGGTGCAGAATGAGGTTTTCTCTAGCATCTTTCTCCAGACTACCCAGACATATTTTCTATCAGGGGCTTGCTCTTTGGAGAAATATCTTCTTCCTGTCCTGCTGGGTTTTCAGTATCTAGGTATTTTAAAGTTTTTACTGCATATAAGTATTCTCTGTGTCTCTAGCTCTCTCTTTATGATGCTGCTCAAAAGACAGACAGCTTGGGTCCTTAGAAGCTGAGCTTCTTGAACAAAACTAATTATTAGGTATGGTGTGTGTTCTCTGTACAGATGTCCTGTTCTGCTTGCTTTAGTGTGCAGCTTCTTGCACACAATACTGAATTTTCATAAAAGGCTGGCTCACAGGAATGGACACAAAAGAGGTAAAACAGGTGTTCCCATTATAATAGTTTGTATAACATTGCTTCAAAGCTTATTAATAAAAAAATGATATATGTGCATAGTTAACTTCAAATTCCAACATTCGTATGCATGACAAAAAATTCACACTGTGTGAGGTCCACACTGCAGCAGACGCAAGCCGTGCTGTAAGATCTTAAGTATTCAGCACATCCCCAGGACACAGGGCAAAAAATAATACTGTACATATAAGCATCTGTAATGTGCATGTTTATGTCCAGAGCTGCTTTTCTCTTGGATGCTGTGTTCGGTACCAACGCCCTGCCACAACAATAATTGAATGATGCTTATCTAGGTTTGCCAATGGTTCTCCTTGCTGCAAAGGGAAAAAAAAAATCTTCTTAAATCAGCATTTTTCTTAATGTGACACCAATATTTTGGCTATAAATACTATAGGCCAGTGCCCGCCTTCTAGCTGTTTCATTCTGAATTTCTTAAGCTAAGCAGAATTCAGTTCCATGCGAAAGCTCTGCCCTAGTTGTGATTCATTGAATCAATAGACTGCAGAAGAGTTGTCCTAATATAATAAAAGTGGAGGTGTAGCTTCCATGAGTGTTTGGAGCCAAATGTGTGTGAGCAGTGTCACCGTTACAGGTCCCTGTGCTAGGAGCTGCGGGAGGTGGAGCAATGGCAAAGGCCTTTAGGGTGTTTCCAGTGTGGGGGATCCAAGTGCAGCAGCCGAGCTGGGGGCAAAGTGTCCATGCACATCCACCACACGTGCATAAATGCTGCTGTGCAATGTGAAAAGCCTGGCCAAGTCTTCCCCATAGAGCTTCAAACAAGTTGTTTACACCAAACAACTTGTCAGCAAGCGGTGACCATGCTGCAGAAGTCAATGACCAGGCAAACCCCCCAGCCTGAGGGATGCTGACAGCATGGGAGTGGGGTAAGTACAGCGAGAGGGCTGGGTGACCAACCAGTCGGGAACAGCACCTCCAGCAGAAGCAGGTTTGTGGGCTGCCTCATTTCTTCCAGGAACTCCTGTAAGGAGCAGATGCTCTTCTTCTTTTTACAGACCTCTAGAGGTCAGGAGAGGGCCTCCATTGTGCACTGCTCACTCCATGCTATTAAAATTCTCCCTGAGTCATGGTAATTAAGCAGAACTAGGCTCTGCACAGAGGAACGGAAGTGCATTGACTTTAATAAAACAGAGTGTAAAACAACTTTAGATTAACTCCAGCCTTGTTTATTCTTGCACACTTGTAATTCTGGTTTGGTATTCCCCCAGTGAATGGAGCCGTTGTCCCCTGCGCTGAGGCACGTCACCTCACTTCAGCCTGCTAAGTGCTGAGCGGTGAGGCCAGTGCCTTTTCTTGCTGTCGCTAGCTAATCCCGAAGAATTTGGAAACAGCCGATGGAAAATGGGAGGGAGGAGAGGGAAGTCACCACTGCCATTGCTCAAGAGTCAGCAAGGCTGTCAGGTTGAGACGCAAGCCAAATATTTCCATGATGGCCAGAAGAGACGGTGTCCTCAAGGCACTCGTGTAGTCCCCACTGCTGAAGCAGTTTTGGGCTCCCTCCAGGCACATTAACTTTTTTTACTGATGCCTTTTGTCTCACTGACTCTCTAAGAGGCTGTGAATAGCTCCGCTCTCCTTCCCCCCTTACGCCCCCCGCCGTGGTTTACATGACATGGGTAGAAGATGCAGCGCCGGGCACCACTCACACTGTGCCCTCTGTCTCAGCCTCTCGCCTGCTCTTGGGTCCGCCTGGCCACGATAGTCCTTTCTTATCAGAGACCATTCTAAGGATGCCTTACCAGTGTCTAGTGAAATACATGTGTGTGTAAACCCCTGGGCTAAAAATAAATAATTAAACAATAAAAATAAAAAGAATCAAGTCAGCAAACTAAAGGAAGAACAAAATCTAATTAGTTTTATCTGCTGTTTGTTATGAGGCTGTCAGAGTGCTCTATCCCGGGTTTTACAGCACTCTGGAAAATAACGGTGATAATAATAAACAACCGTGCACTGGGTCGTTTTTGAAGCAGGCAGGAAGCAGATTAAGGAGGGGGAGAGAAAGTGGCCCCACTCCTCTGCTGCTTTTCTGCTCCTGCCAGAAAGCAGAGATGAAGGTGATAGCACTAACTCCTGTCTCATCTGTCTCTGGACAAGATCCACCGTCCCTCTCCCATCACAAAGCATGAGTGGGCAACTGTTCGGCAGCCAATTCGGGACTGCCAGGTTGGATTTCTTGCCACAGATCTCTTCTGTGCTCCTGACCAAGCTGTTCATCCTCAACTCCCAGCCTCTGTTCTGATGGGAGGTATAAACAAGGCTCTGATTCCTCATGGCAAATCCAATAAAGTGTGAGTGAAAGTAGATGTGTGTTTTGGAGGAAGGAGGGCAAGAAATAGGGATGTAAAACTACTCAGGTGTTTGTTCTACACCAATTTCAGTTGAGAAGGCAGCTGGAATTATCCTGTGCAGGAGTGCAGTGGTAGTTGCCATCACTACTTTCCATCTCAATGTGTGGTGGTGGTGGTGATGATTCGTTAGACCATTCCTCTTTAAGCTGTGCTGGATGATTTTAAAAGCCTCTCCTTGCAGGTTGGTGTCAGCCTATCCTGTCCCATGGCCTGGTCCTCACAGGGTGGAAATTTTTACACCCATTTTAGGGAGGGCAAGATTTAACCCTGTGTTTGAAAACTCTTCTATGGGTTTCCAGGCAGAGGGCTGGACACAAGGCTCCAGCTGGAGATAATATGCAAAAGCTTGTAGAACTGAAAATTCTATACACCTAATTGCATTGGGGAAAGATGAAGGAAAAAGCTAAAGAAAGAAGAAATAAATCAGAGCAGAGGAAGGAGGGGACTCAGTGCAGGGAGAGGGATAAAGAGAGCAGATGGGAATAGGAGTGGGGGGCACTTGGGAGAGACTCAGGCAGAGAAATGGGAGAATTGTTTCTATTTGTGCATCCTCTTCCGTCCCCAGATAATGTGTCAGTATTAACGCTATCAAGAAACAACCCTCTCTACTGTAGAATAAATCTGCCACTGTATTCCCCACTCCATAAACGGCGGCCAAGTCTGCATCTTCAGCACGGCATTGTGTGCTCAGCACTGTGTTTTGTCAGTGCTTTTCATGATGGTTAAGCGTGTATCATTTCTGACTTTAGGTTTCCTCTCCAAGGACTGACATCTTCAGACAGGTTCTGGAAGATCCATGGCATATTATTGTCGATGCAGCAGTTTGAGGCTACTTTTCTTGTCTTTTCTTTGTTCTCCTGCCTTCATTTCACTTTTAAAAAATGGAAGGGAGAGAAATGAAGGAGGTGAACAGTGGGAGAGAAAGGAGAAGGCAGAAAGAAGTGCCCTGCTATCAGTCTAGCACGATCTCCAGCAAGATGGTAAGGCAGCTAATTTGGCATCAGGGGCTTTTTTAGCCTTTGATTAAGCTACTTGTAGCTCATGCAAGGACCAGCAAGAGGAGAAAACAGATCTACTACTGACAACAATCTTTCATTGGATACCCTGCCAGTAACACCAGCCCCGGCAAAATACCACAGCCTTTGGCTAACTGGGCTCGGGGCGCTGAGGGCTGGCTCCTCACCAGCTGGTGTAATTGCAAACACAGCCCTGTTTCTTGCCCCTTTGCTCCTGTTTGCCTGACTGAGGGGTTGTCCTGAATGTTTTGCAGTTTTATGCCCTGGCAGCTGATGCGCAGATCTGCGAGGGTTTCCTGCCTTCGCCTCAGCATTTCTATAACAAGTTATTTAGCTTTTCTGTGCTTGTTGTCCCAACTATGGAGTGGGGTTATTAATATTTATTTTTGGTGAAAGGGGTCACAATGAGGCTTAAATCACGAGTATTTACAACACAATTTGATATCCTTAGAGAAGGCAAATAGGAGGATTAATTGCTGCTTCCATCATATATCTGCCATCACTGAAAGAAAAATGCTACCCAACACTGTGATCCCTGCTAACTCCTTACCAGGGACAGTTGTGTTTCCCTTGGTCTCTGTAGAGGGTGGCAGGGCTGGGCCAGGCAAATCCTTGAGGTGAAAGCATGGACAGCATTGAAAAAAAGGCCTTGGATTTTTTTTGATAGCACAGTGGTCTTCCAAGAACCAGGCAGTGTACTGGTTAGTGAGTTGGGAAAATGGGAAATTTAATAGAGGTGAAAATGAGACACTTGGGAGAGCAGTGGAGCAGTCTGGTAAACATCTGAAATGCCTCTGCCCAAGTGCTCGGAGTATAAGGGCTAAACAGGAAGAATATAAAGCCTTAGTACACATACCAAGCTATGAGTTAATCAGCTTCCCAGACACATGGAAAAGAGAAAGTAGGAACAGTAGAAGGATTAATTGGCTGTGAAACATCAGGGAATTGGTAGGTTGGGTCAAGGAAAGAGGAATACACGCCAGCAAGCGCCGACTTAGAGATCACAGCAGAAGTACAATGACAAGATCCCTGAGGCAGGGAAAAGAAAAAAAAGACAAGCGAAACACTAAAGGTGTGCAAGGACCTCATTAATGCCTTGAAATGAGAAACTAATAGTTTAAAAAAATTGAAACAGCAGCAGGTAACTAGGAATGAGATCAGAATGATACCAAAGCACGTGTGGATGAAATCAGAAAGGTCTCGGCACAGAATGGCTTAGAGGTGGCTAGAAATACCCAAGGGAAGAAAGAGAAATCCTATAAGTACGGTAGAAGGAACGAATGTGTGCAGTATGTACCACAGAAGGAGAGCACGTTCAGAGGGTTGGAACCGTCATTGCCTTTTTAGCCCCGTTTATCACCAAAACAGTTGCTACTGGATATATATAACAGGAGTTATACTGACTTGGGGATGGGAACTGGGCAGAACAAAGGGGTGTAAATTAAAGAACCCTTACATCGAGTAAGTGAATTCGACCTGTTGAACCTGAGGGAATTCCCCTGCAGGTTGTTCAAGGAAAGCAGTCTGTGAACAGTTAGGAATGGACTTCAAGAGCTTTTCCTATATTGAGAGGGTTCTGCACACTAGAGAAGGGCAAATAGGGTATTTGTTTGTGAAGAAGGAAAAAGGAAGAGCCAAGAAATTTAAATCAGCCAGCTAAGCTGGGTGACTACAGATAAACCTCAACAAATTATGAAACAAACAATTCATTAGCAGCTATAGGATAAGAAGGTGGTAAAAGACAAATCAACATGGATTTGTCAAGCTGATCTAATTTCCTTCTTTTATCGGCTAATTGGCTTAGAGGATAAGGCAGAAGTAACATATGTCTTTGCTTTAGGAAAGCTTTCAATACTTTCTAACATTACGTTTTTATAAGGAACTAAAGAAATGTAGTTTATACAAAATCATCGTAAGGCAGGTACACGCTAGCTGAGAAATTACTCCTGAAGGCCAGGTTTCATTTCCACGAATGTTAGCCTTCTAGACATTAAGCATCTAGTCTAAATTATTCTGTACAGAGAAAACAAATATAGAGAGACAGACACTTTCAGAGGTTTTTCGGTTTACTTTCCCTCTTAAGATACATGATATGGAAAGGATCCTTTGCTGAGATACACTCTTGCCCCATTAACTTCTGAGTGAAGCTGAACAACCAGCTCAGGCAGAACATTTAGCTTTAAACCCACACCAAGAAGGAGTATTTCTAGGGCATTATTTTGCTTAAACAACTGAGAGGATACCATGGAGAATCCATTTACTTTTTTCAGAAAAGCCCAAAGCTGAAACTCTGCTCCCTGTTTGCACACCTCTATTTACACCAACACATCTCCCAGCCTCCACATCACCTCCAGCTCGGTAACCCCATTTTTTGCTCTGCCAGGCTCACTCCCCAAGAGCCAAATACAGTAAATACTGGTGATCTCAGGGGCTACATCCCCGATGAATGGGATCAGAGGACATACTCTCACTGGTGGCCAGTGCCCAGGTAGATGCCAAGAGCCCTGGAGCAAGGAGCGCACACTGTAGCCACTGTGCCAGATGGCCTGACTGCTCTCAGTTGTAAGAGATGCTTTGTATTTTTTAGCTTTACTGATGCGGAGAGAACATTTTGAACTGTCTAAGCCTTATAACCTTGTATCATTGGCACACGAACAGCAGCAGCACACTGTTGAACATAATAAAAAGAGGGAAAGAGCTGTGGAATTAAATAAGAATTTAAATCTTAGGGTTCACAGCTCAGAGCAAGAGGCTTTAGCTGTGTTATTTCCAGGAATTGGTTGAGTCATGTTTGAGAATAATGGATAAGATTAATTTCTTCCTGACTACTGCCGAATAAATTATTTGCCAATAATTTTATGTATGTTTTGACCAGTTCTAGCTGCTTTTTATAATGCATATGATGTGGGAACATTAGCTGTATTCTAGATGTGTGTCCTGGGTATGCAGCTCCAGTCCTTGGCATCTAGCGGTGAATTTATTCCCCAAAGACAATTTTCAACGAGATTTACCCTAGAGCAACCGAATGCAGGATTTAATCTGTCATATTCAGATTGATTCATTTTTCACCTCATCAAGTAGGACGAGAGGAGATAGAAAGAAAGAGGGAAAGTTATTTCACTCTTCACAACAAGCCCTTGTCTTCAGAGTCTGAGCTGCCAGAGAGCAGTAAGTGGCAGCCCACCGAGGGCCACGACAAATGTTGCTTGGCAACTCCATGCCATTGATGGGAAGCCCTCGGCAGGCTGAGCATCACAGAGGGACCAGTCGGAGAGTGAGACAATGGCACACCAGGATGCTCACTCCTCTCTGGCCCTGTTAGAAATGGCACCACTCATGGCCTGGTAAGTGTTGTAGATGTCAGCCAACAAAGTCTTTTCTGTTGGGTGGAAGAGTAATTGCGAGTCATAAATGGAGAAGTGGCTGCTGCCCATCCCACAGGAATACAGGGGCTTTGGACCTATTAATATCCTGAAGGTCATGGAATTCTTCCCAATGTAGCCAGCTGTGTGCAAACCTGAAATAGCTCAGAGGTGCTGCTGCTTGGCTAAACATCTACAGGGATCTCAAAAAAGCCTATCGTCCTTTACCACCTTGTTGGAAGTATCAAGCCTTGGTGTCATGGTGTTGTAGCCCTGATAGTCTGAGGATGCCAGAGAAACCAGGTTTGCAACAAGAGGGCAGTTGTTAAAACTGGAAAACAAAGTTTTCAGGCACAGTATTCCTTCATCGAGTTTTGCCATCATTGAAAGTTTATAAATTAAATGAAACAAAATTGACCTCACAGCAAATCCCATGTGGCTTGTATGTTAGCACACTTTGCCAAATGCCTAGATATTTTCAGCAGCTAGTGACTCCAGAACACACTCCTCTTTGTGTGACTACACAGAGAGATCTGTTTGGATTATCAGGCCCAATGGTGACATGAGGATCAGGAGATACTTAGCAAACTTCATAGGGAATTTAGCAGAAATGGGATTTTGGGGTGCAAGAGAATATTCTGTTTGAAGCTGGAAGATCTGCTTGCCTCAGTATAACTCCAGGAAGAATAAAGTGCTCATTTTTCTCAGATTTCATGCAGTATTAGATGAGCTCTTTCTTCTCAGTGGGCCCTAGAATTTTGGAGCAAGAAGGGATATTTGCATAGAGCTGGCTTTTCCTAACTACCTACAATTGCAACAATCCAAGAGTTTTGCTGCAGGTGCTATCAAAAATCACTATATGCCTTTAAAAGTCCTGAATGACCTGTGTAGCTAGTACATGCCAAATATCCCCTGTTGTTCTCCATTAGTTTTTGAGTGTACTGTCTTGGATGCTTTTAAGTAAAATAAGCTAACAGTTTCTAATGCATATTAAAGAAAATTATTTCTTTTTTTTTTCAAGCTGTTTTCTGCATCTTGCCACCTGCAGGAACGTACCTCTTTTTGGAAGGGCTGCTTAAATATCTTCCTCTACAGATTATGGCTCTTTTACCCAAATGTGATGTCTCCTCATTGCCTTGCTCCCTAAACACAAGCCTTGGTAGGCTGAGAGTTTAGCTCAGGTGTGATTGCTTCTGGCCTTCATTTTTTTGTGCCATTATGTAAATTTCACAGAATCACAAGCTATTTCTGCTTGTGGCTGCATATGATATTGCCTCTTAAAAAAACATGAAAATTTCCAGCTTCTCCCTACAACTAAATATACCTTCTTTTGTCTTCCTTTTAGGTAAATAAGTCAGTGTTTCATGAACTGTTCATTTTTGGAGATTCTTTTTGAGGACTTTCCTTTGTAAACTATTTTATTTTTTTCACTCTTTCGTCTCTTTCACTAATTGAAACATGCTGTTTCCTGAGGACAGTCTCTTCACCCTGTGACACACTCAGCCTTATTCTGCTCTTCCTCACTCAAGTTTTGAGTTGCTCAGGTTCCTCTCCCTTTTTCCATTTTTACCCCCTTCCTTCACAAAGACACGCTGGAGAACAAAGACTCCAACACCCATAGGCCAGAAAAAGCCTTGGTTTGGTTGGAATGTTGGTTACCCAACATTTTTGTGAAGATTGGTTGCAGATGGGCGTTTGATCCTGTCTCAGCAGTGGAAATGAGGACTTCTTCACTTCATCGAGGGGAAGGATGAAAGACAAGCATCTTTCTTAGGCTTTTGAAGTCACACTTACTCTCTATAGCCTTGCTGTCACACACACATGTATATATCTGAGTATATATGTATACATATCTGAGTCACTCTGTCGGTAGTCCTGACATCTCCACTTGAACGTACCCAGTTAGATGCCACCCTCTGTTCCAGTGCCCTGTGCTTGCCTACCTGCTGCCTTCTCTGATGATTCAGCTGCCTTTGGGTTTTGAGTTAACGTCCTACACGCCGTGTTCACACAGAGACCAGCCAGAGGAAGCTGGGATTTAGATTTCAGTCATGTTTCTAATTCCTTTGGTTTCCTGTAGCTTTCAGTCTTCTCCCCCAGAGGCATTTCTCCTGAAGCACCCACTCAGTCATGCTTTCCTCTCACTGATGTTCACAGGCAGTGCAGAGAGGCAGCAGCCAAGGAAAGCCTCGCTTCTCTTCACCAGCTGGCCATGCTGACACCTCTGAGGGACAGGGGGCCATAACCAGGCCTGCTCCTGCGTGGCAGAGTTATAATACCTGTTCAAAATATAATTGCCTTCGATTAAAGTGTAAGAGTCCCATCTTCTTTTTGTTGTTGTCATTAATGAGGGCTGCAGGCTATGGGCCTTTGAAGTGTTTCCTTTTGGCTCATCTCCCTGTTCTTTCTTTTTTCCTCAGTTTTCCTTTTTTTAAAAAAATTATTTTATTTTATTTTATTTTGTTTTATTTTATTTTATTTTATTTTATTTTATTTTATTTTATTTTATTTTATTTTATATCTCTCAATTATCTACCCTTTCCAGCTCAGAGTGAGATTTGGTAATTTTCACATGCTTGCAGAAACCTGGCTGGCACACTCCAGCTACCTGGCAGCCTCTGAATGGGCAGCCAGTCACAGGAGCAGGCAACCAGGCAGCACATCTCTCTCATTAGCTGCCTTGACCCCCACTTGGCTGCTCCAAAGGGGAAGAGGAGGGAATTGTACAGTTATTCATCTCCTCTGCAGAAATGCCACTCAGCAAGGCATGAATGAATACACTGCTGTGTTTAATTAAGGCTATCCATTTTTTTTGGTGATCTCAGGGCCTTATAGGCTGATGGGCTTCTTTACATTGCCTAACCTTGAGGGTAGTATTTTGTTTCCCAGCCTGAGTGGAATAACAGGACATCAGGCTGAACCTTAATAGCCCCTCAGGTATTTCCATCTGTATTACCATCACAGCTGATTGCTAGTTTGGGCTACTCCAGAAAGGAAATAGTGAGCTTTGAAACTTCTTCCTCTCTCTTCAGCTCAGAGGCTCAGAGCTGTGGTCTGGGTTGTGGAAACAACTGGGATGTTCATCTCTCGGTTGCAGGGGGCTTCCCAAAGGTTGAACAAAGGTGCAAAATAGCTGAGTGACTTGAGCAAGATGATGTTACAAATCAATTGGATGTTTGGGGAAAACTTAAATCCCAGGGTCCGTTGGATGGGACCCTACTTTCCTGTAGGGTCTCCTTTGTAAGAGTCATGCAGAGGGCAGAAATTTCATTACATCCATGGAACCACCCACCTTGACCTTTGTCATCCTTAATCCTTAGTTTCTTCTCCCATAAAAGCACACGTGAATGCCTATAAACAACTTCTTTTTCATTTGTTTCATGAAAAGTTGCCTGCATAAGGTTTCTGTCTGGTCTTTAAGGAGAAAGAGATTGCTCCAGATAAGAGAAGCCTCTTAGATAAGGTGCTGACCCCAGTTACAGGTGCAGATCTGACTTGAACACTGCATTACTGGTCCAGCTAAACTGCTTAGGGAGGGAAAACTGAACCAAATGAAAATAAACTTGATGATTCAAACTAAGGATTAATATTAACTTCACTAAAGTTTGGGATTTTGAAGTTCTTTAGATATCTCTCACCCCCAAATGTCAAGGGATATTACCCCTTGATCTGCACTGATTTATGATACCAGATCTTCTAAGTATTGCACTTTGCCAGACTCATGCTTCAGTGTGAGGATGCAGAGACAGTGGAGTGGTAAAATTGCTTATTCCTGCCATATCCAGGACTCTCTGTATAACACTTCTATGCTTTCTTTCCCCTTTTCCCCTCAAGCACAGGCATGATCTTCCTTTGCTGGCAAATGCTTTCTCCTCAGCATCATTTTTAAATTCTCCCTTTCCTGTTGTTCAGGGTGGAAGTTCCTGTTACATGGATCTATTTTTCCATAGAAAAAAAAAACCTACTACTTGGGGAAACTGATTTTGAAGTGATTGAAATGAATCCTCCAGCCTTAGATCTTCTCGCCTCCAGCAAGAACACATCAGAGAGCTCCAAAAGTGTCCAGTGCTGCATCTCCAGACTCCAGACTGTAGCATGTTTTTCTTAGAACTGAAAGGTGAACTCCCCCATGTACAAACCTGGCAATACTGTAATTGCTGTGTAGTCACAGCAGAGAAACTCATAGGGATACCTGCCAATGGAAATGCTGGAGCCCAACTGGTTTCTGGGACATGGCTATCAGCAGAGAAAAAAGCATGGGACAGGGAGGCTGTGGCAGCTCCTGGAGTCCAGGAGGGAACTTGATGCATAGAGGTCTCTGCTGCCTTGGGCAGAGCAACTCCAACTTCAGCCATATTATTAAATTATTGCAGTTTAATAAGTTGTGTGTCACTGAGCAAAGATAACCGATAGCAACCATTATCCCCAGGTCGTGTCAAATGTGAGATAGGACGGGTAAAGCTGAAACCTCTTCTGCTAACATCTCGTAACTTCTACAGCTGTGGTAATTTGCTCATGTGTCCCTAGCTTCAAAGTGAGACAAAGCAGATGAGACACGAACTGTATGTATCTGACTGGATGCATTTTAATCACCAACCGCCTCCTGCTCAGACCTATGTGCCATCAGGTTGCTGGGTGCTGCGCTTCCCAGCAGCCCCTCAGGTGAACGGTGTGAGCAATCGTGTTAAAAATCTGCCCAGCCTCAGCAAAGCCCTTTGGGACTCCTGGATTTTTCTGCATCGGACCTATATCTTTTTCTTCCAGAAATGAGAGGATGATGAACGTGACAGTTTAGTTGCCATGGGAACACAGCATGAGGTTTATGTTAGCCAGGCTCCATCCTGCAAGCAAGCGCTGCTGGCTCCAGAGATGGGTGTGAGCAGCGCTGGTGGTACCCATCCAGGTCTGGACCACGTGTTCTCCTGGGGTGTCTGTGTCTGGGATTAGGGGAGGGGGTCAGGCCAATTTATGTTATGAGAGGAAGATCTGAAGGGACAAGTTACTTTAAAGTAGGAAGATGTGTCTCTGACAGTTTGGAGGGTAATTGATGAGTCTTAGTTGAAACTTCTGCAAAACCTCACTGAAGATCATAAGGAGGGGTCTGCAGGGACGTAGAGAGTAATAGGTTGTTCCCTCCCTGGGAAACAGCCAAAAATTTTTAGTGTGGGGTAAAAAAATGGAGCCCTGAGTTCACCTTGTAACTCTGCCACCAGGGCTGCTTTGGCATCTCACAGAGTGTCCGGGACCGCAGTATTTCTACCACACCGCTTCTTCATGCAGTTTTTTTATATATTCCTTACCCCACCATCCCTTAGACCTGTTCATGTTCAGTTGCTGACATTCATGCTCTCCCCTCTCCTATCCACCCTTAGGGCTTTCCTAAGCCTCAGCTTGGAAATAATCAGGAAGCACTTTCATGCTGTTACAAAGCCATTTGGAGTTTTCAGAAAAACAATTTTGGAGGAACTACTCATTATCTCTGCTATGTTTTTTTTTCCTCCTTTCACAGATCTCTCTTTAAATCCTCACCGAATATCATTTTATATGGGGAAACAATATATTTGTAAAGATCTTACAGAAACAGGTCATATTGAAGCAACAGGAGGGGGTGAGATTGCCATCCTAATTGGGAATAGGTGAAAGCCATTGTCAGTCTGTCTCACTAATGTGCTGATTTGAATGGGTATCAGAAGGGTGGGAGCTCCCCAGGAGGACATATAAGGAGACCCAGTTAAAAGCAGATGAGATGCTGCTGGGAGAAAAAAAGAGAGGGAGTGGTGAAGATGGAGCCTGTGGCATAGGCAATACAGGTACTCTGAGGGACTATGAGAAAGGGTGAAAAATACCACTAAGGGAATCTAGCCAGGTGGTCATAAACTATGATAAAATAGGATTTAGAGGAACAGCTTGCAGCATGGTAAGTGTTAGTCTCTAAGACCTGTCAGAAGTTTGGTAGAGAGTAGCAAGAACAGCAGAAATACATTAGGAATGTGAAGCCTGTTGCAAGAAAAGAAAATTTCTTTTCTGTCTGTCATAAATCTTTGCCTCTTCACCACTTTAGCTGCTTCCTGCGTTCCCTAAGCAGGCTTAGTGTTCATACATGGCCAGAGGGTTTCAATTTGAGCTCCAAATAATAATAATAATAAATTCCATAAAGCGATTCCATGTGGAGGGTGGAGATAATAGTGCCTTATGTTTACGCAGTAGGGTCCATGAGGCTTTGGGTCAGGCAGACTGAAGAGTGGTTTCTCACCTGCTGTTGAAACGCAGCTCGCTCTGGGGTGAGACGCTGCACCTGCCCTGCAGTGACTGCACCAGGAGCATGTCTGGTGGGGGGGAGGAACTGCTCCAGCTGAAGCTGTCGAGTGAAGCTAGGTAGAGAAAGGAAAAGTAATTCTCCAGCCTGGATTTTAGCCAGGATGCTGAAGTTAAACATCTGGTTAATTAATAAAAAGAGCTGCAACAGCACTATCCTCCCTACAGCTATTCTGGGACACTGGAATCTGTGGTGGTTCACGAGGACAAGCCTGGCTCTTCTGCTACAACTGTGTTGCTATGGGTCTTGAGGCTTTGCCTGAAAGAGGCTCTGCTGAGTCTTGAAGGGTAGCTGCTGCTTTTCCTGACAACTCAAAAACCAGCTTGCCTCTACAGCAGACTCAACACTTACTTTACTCAGACCAAGGTACGTCATTATGTTTCATCCCATGTATGGAGAGCAGGAGCTGCATAATAGCTCCGTTGAGATTTTCATACTTTCTGTTAGCAAGAGGATCGTGTTTTTAGGAAGAGCAGAGAGAAGAGCATATCTATTATCACCTCTTTTCCTGTGTTTGTCTTGGGATGTCTCGTGGATGTTTCCACATGCAAAGGTCATCACAGCTGCTCTGTCCTCGGACTGACTTGTAAGCAAGGAGCTTTGGGACTTGGTTCTTATAGATAAGAATCTGTTTGTTGGGAAGCCAACCCTGTTGGGTTGGGAGGACCTTGTGCTGGGACTGTAGTGTAACTTCTGGTGGGAATTATATCATTAAGAGCCTCTTTTACTTAGAGGTTTTGGCTTACTGGAAACAATGGCTGGCTTTGGGTTTGTGCCTGCAATACTGGACATCCTGGAAAACTTCCCCTCTTCCTCTACCACCTGTGTCCCTCAAAGACAAAGTTCTCTCTTTGTTGGCTTTCCCCAAACAAAATGGAATAGTCCGTGTACTGAGGCTTCTAGTGCTGCTGTCCTAATTGTGAAGGGTCATACATAGTAATGTGTTGGTTTTCTGTGGGGAGAGGGGTAAATGTGTATTTTTCCTTATGGTACTATTGTTCATTTGGGTTGATCCACCACACAAACAGCTGTGACCTCTGGCTGCCCATTTGCTCCCCTGTTTCAGTTGGTTGCTAGAGGAATACACTCATCAGCCTGAAATCTCGCTTTGATCAAATATTCTCTTCTTTTGCTTCCTCCTACAAAAGTGCAGTGCTATTAGGATTAGTTTTGCTTGCCAAACAGGTGAACGTCATGGAGTTCACAGAGTTGTCACAGGCATGAGACTTTATCCCTGCAGTCCTCTGACAAGGATGTGGAGCACCCTGTAAACACAAGCTGAGGCTTCCCATCAAACTTTAAATCTAATCCAGTTGAAAGAGAAAGGCCTTGACATGCTTCCTGTATCCAGGCTTGTGGGAATTCCTTTTGCCTGGTTTACACAAGATTGCCCAAGGGAGAGGTTAAACATTGGAGATGTGGTCCTTAAGGAAGGACTCAAAGCATTTTATTGCCTTGCCTTGGACCCATGCCACCTTCTCAGGCAGAACAGTTGAGTGCTGTGGTCAGGGGGCTGAGTAACACAGCTCCAGGAGGACAAAAATAGGGGCCTGCCTCTTGTGTAGTGCCAGGAGGAGGCAGTGTTCCTCTAAGGCATTTGAGCTCTACGCCCTGGCTGAGCTATGCCTAGAATATAACCTTCAATTATGTGCCCTTGGCAGTGATCTCTTGCTTGCCTTGTCTTTACACTTGGTCACAGATGGGTGTTCTGATGTGGAGCAGGAAAAGGCTTGAAATGGGGTACTGGGAGGTTGTCTGTGTCAGTGGCTGGGGTCTTCCATGTCTAAAACTGGAAGGGAAGAAGGTTTTTTTTTGTTTTCCTGAATAAGGAGTTGGAATCTTTCAGTTCCTGACTTTTCAAGGTGCTAAAAGATGCACAGGTGTACTTTGTATCAGATACTAAATTGGGTGTTCTCCCAAGTCTCCCTTCACTGTGGTTAAACTAGGAGATGGTTAGCCCGCATTAAGATAGAGGTAATGTTTCTTTTGTCCTCCCTCTTGATCTTTCAGGCTTTCCTCAACTATCTTTTTGAATGCTTAACAAACCCAAAGCTTTCTGCTTTCCAGGGACCATCTGGCTGGAGTATATCTGGTTAGATAAAGTTCTGTAGCTCCACCAAGTTCAGGGTCGTTAATTTTTTTTCCAAACAAACCTTTCTCTTGTGATTTCAATTGGATACAACAACTACCTTTGCTTCCTGTCTGAAGCTCTCTAATTGACAGTGTTGGTGGGACACCTGTTGTCCACTGAGGCTCCTGTTGGTCTCCCAGCATCAAGGCATGGCTCTTTCCCTTAGTTCTGCATGCATCAAAGCACTCACACAGCCCTCCCATATGTCTCATAAACTGAGTTTTCTACCTCTGAGAAAACCTCCGCATCCCCTGCGTGGGGGATGTGGATATATATTGCTTTCATGGGGACTCTTGTTCATCTAGCCTTCAGCTGAATTTTTGCTTTGTGAGGTTTTTTTGGTTTTGTTTTTTTTTTCCCTTTTCTGACTCCATCCCTTTGCTCCTAATCCCACCACCTGGTATGGCTCACACTGCAGAATCTCTGCCTTCTCAGTGTATACGCCCTTCAAATATTTGTAGACATTTATCACTTCTCCCCCACCCCACCCTCCCTGCCGCGCTTAGTCATCTCTCTGCCAAGCTAGACATATTTAGTTCTTCTAATCTTTCCTTGCGACTGAGTCCCTCCAGCATTCATATTTCATTTTGCCTTACTCTTCTTGGAATACTTTCCACTTTGTCAGCATTTTAAAAATTTCTTATTTGGGGTGTTTTAATATGAGTGGGTATAAAAAAAAAAATTGAGAAGAAACTTCCTGAAAAGATAAGTTTTGGGTTTTGTTCTTGGCTCCAAACCACTGGGAATAGGTAAGAATGGTGAGATCTGGGAATTCTGCTGCAGGTTCTAGGTGCATCTGGAATGCAAAAGAATTGTTCTGTCTTCTGAATTTCTCTATTCCCCACTCCTGAAATCTGTAACAAAAGTTATCTAGCATTTTTTTCCTATGTTTTGTTTCTCCAGTTCTCTTCTTAACAAGAGGAACTTGTGTGTCCCAGGCTTAGCCTGCCATTCCCTGTATCCCTCTTAGGTAAAGGCTTTGCCTGTGAGTAGAATCATAGAATGGTTAGAGTTGGAAGGGACCTTAAGGATCATCAAGTTCCAACCTCCATGCCATGGGCAGGGACACCTCCCACTAGACCAGGTTGCTCAAAGCCCCATCCAGCCCGGCTTTAAATACTTCCAGGGATGGGGCATCCACAAGTTCTCTGGGTGATATGGGGGT
The DNA here is from genome assembly GCA_013398155.1 of Pedionomus torquatus. Lineage (NCBI taxonomy): Eukaryota > Metazoa > Chordata > Aves > Charadriiformes > Pedionomidae > Pedionomus > Pedionomus torquatus. The sequence goes on along the minus strand of VZRU01002624.1, from coordinate 783,299 downwards.
TTTGTTTTGTGTTTTTGTTGGGATTTTTTTTGTTTGGTTGGTTGGTTTGTTTTTGTTTGGTTGTTTGGTGTGGGTTTTTTGAGTGGGGTGAAAGTGCAAGGGATCAGCAGAGACCAGCCAACTCCTTTTTATCTTAGGAAGCTTTTCTCCCTTCTGGCCATTTGTTTCTACTGTGTCCAAGCTGTATAAAAAGGAATATAGTTTTAAATGGTTCTTGTTTCTAGCATCCCAGGTGGACCTTTTTCTTTCGAATAACCAACTCGCCAAACTCTTTAGATAGAACCTCATTAATTAAAGCTATACGCTAGGGAGAGGGCATAGAGATGCTTTTCAGTTTCCACCTCTCGTTCTGAACTGCATGGTGTTTTTTGAGGCATTTCTGGTATCTCGCACGGATGGTAATTTGTGCTGTCTGAGATGACATGATGTGAGCAGAATTGAAAGGAATGACGAGGAGCAGCAAGTGTTCCCTCACTCGTTAACTACATCAAGGTCTACAGCTTCATTGTCTGCTTTAAGAGCATTTTAAATGTTCCCCATCACCATCTACTGACCTGCAAGGGAGCAGCAGTTTATCTAGCCAAGAGATGTCAAATTTACTAGTCTAAGATGGGTATCAGTATCAAAATGCTTCCAAAACCAGACTGAAGCCATGTGCAAACTTTCACTGTCTGGCATACCTTTACACAACACAGTCTGGATTTCCCCTGCAACTGCTAAAACAATGTTTCTCACCTAGGAGGGATGAAACTGTTCTACTTCCCTTCCTTACATATTGTGCTGCTTTATCTTCCCACCCAGACAAGATACTTAGCCAACATCTGTCTTCTGTTGTGATTCTGTCCTGAGAACATTGAGTTTATGTAGAAATGTGAAACCAGCACTGCTGACTGGGCAGGAAATGTTGTGGTATGAAGACTGTTTGGATCTATTAAGCCAAGCTACATAAAGGAAGGGAAAGCGAGGGCAAACAAAAGCAGGAGTGGTTGGCAAAGGGAACGTATTTCATCTTTTACATCCGGCCCATGTCAGTCAGTCTGTGCATCACCAGCTGATGCCACTATATCATCATAAAATGTTGAAACAGGGAACCCAAAACTTCTTGAATGAAAAGTAAAAGCTGCTATTGCTTTGACAATGGATTGACTTTCCCAGCTGTCTGTTGGAGCTGCCTTGGAGAATCATGCTCAACAGTGCATTACAGATACACACACTGGATATTAAAAAAGAGAGAGAATGCATTTACTGTCAGTTGCAGGTTGCCTTTCACCCTTCTAGTTGTCATAGCATTCAGAAGCATTAAACAATGGGTCTTTGTCTACAGAAAGAAAAATACTGCCTCTATCATGAGCTTAGGCAGGAGCGGCAAAATCATTCTGAAAAATGGCTAGAAAGAGAAGCGCTAGGCATTTCCACCAGCCTATCCTCAGATACTCCTTATGGGGCCTGATTCTTGAAACAGCACCGTGTCATCTACTTTAGCACCTTCAAGCTGTTTATTAGCACCATCATCCCAACGGCAGGCTGGACTGGCCGTCTGCTGTCTTTGATGCTGTTGCAAAGGAGCTTGTCTGTCCCAGGGGAATCGGCAGTCTAGCTGGCTTTGGTTTGTTGTGTTTGTCTGCTGCCACTCGCATTTAGATAGAGGGTGGGGTTTTTTTACATGCTTGTGTTTTTGCTTTGTAAGAATATGCCATTGCTTAAGATCCTTTTGGTTGACAAAGTGTTTTACAAACAAACTGTACATGGGGATTGCTTTGTTCACAGCTGAAATGCAAAACAACAATTTTTATTATGGAATCTCAAGAGACAGATGAGATATGGTTCCGCACAGCATGACTTTAAGTATTCAGCTGAATAGAGGTGGGATTATGACCATATTTAAAGCAAAGCATATATTCAAATGCTTTGAACAGAGATTTACTCAGTGCAAATATTTGACAAGTGGCCTCTTGTTTAAGTACAAATAAAAGTATTGAAGCTTGTACCATTTCTAGCTATTGGCACAAGAAAATTTTATCTTAACAAGTAACCACGAAGTCTAATGTGGTTTTTTTTTTGTCATGAGTTCCCTCATCTTACCTGCCCTATTGAATGTTATAAATAAAATGTCTGTGGGGATTTTATTTACCCAGTCCCTCTTTGACTATGTTTTGTGAACTTCACTTTTTAGTGGTTACTAATGTTTGTCTTTTTCTTTGAAATCAGTACTGTATTAGTTAAAGTTCTCTGAATTTAAATTACTAATACAAGGGCAGATCAATTTTTTTCCTACTTGGGTTCCCAAGGTGTTCCTGAGCAGAGATATTCAACCCCTGGTCTCATTTCCATTCATTGTAATGGAGTGATAACAAAACGCATGGCCGACTTCTCTAATTAGTCTCATGTACCTCAAGGTCTTTTGCTATTGCCTGCTATTCTCTCTTAGAGCTTAGCTTTTGGGGCTTTGTTGGTATTTCCCTAAACACCCCTAATAGTTCTTCCCCTCTTCCAAATGATCTCTTTGGGTGTGAACTGATATATGGCAAACGCAAAGCAATGCAATATTCATCATGAATTGATCATGATCCTTCCTGATTTTGTTATTGCTGTTGGGCTTTATTTTAATTCCTGCTCTGTTTAGGGGAAATTGTTTAATTGTATTTCATACCCTAACTTTTAAGTTTTTATTAAACTAAAATGCAGATGTATATTCAGTGTAGCTTTCCTGAGCTTGTTTTCTTGAAGATTGTTCATCTCACTTTAATTAAAATAGGACAAGCATAGAAAGGAAATTAGACTAAGAAAAAAGATGAGCAGTTGGTTGTCCCACAGTTTCTATCCGCAGGAAATGGTAGGGGACAGGGATTTCTTCTTTAAATGACATATATCATTCTTCTGCTCTCCAATAACCATTAATGAGAAGCAAAAAAGAAAAAGGACCCAGTGTCTGTAGATGATGGAACGCTGAAGCTCTTCTCCTCACTCCGTGAATCAGCCTCCTAGGAGATACCATCTCAGACCAGGTTTGTTCAAGGGAAGGCTTATTATATGGAATTGTGTCAAATGGTGAGGAGTGGTATAAAGAGATAATCGGAGTCCTCCAGCACTAATTACCTGTGCACTATAGAAATCCCTAGCTCCATTCAGATCCTTTTTAAAGGAAAATCTCAGAGGAAACAAATGAAGTCTAGTTCTGCAAGTGCCAATTGAGATGGTAGAGAACAGGGAAGTCATGGATTAAAGCGGTCAATTTTCTGAGGCCTACCATACTATTTGACATAATTCTTCCCTCCCTCTCATCGTCTTTTCACATTCACACATTGAAACATAACAAGAAATCTCTGCGTTTCTCATGCCTCCTCTATTCTGAAACCTCTAGGCGCTTCACAAATATTAACTGATAAAATTTCACAGCTATCTATCCATCTATCTAATCTGAAAGCATTTAAGGTTTCCCATCACAATTCAGAGAGATGGCAACGAACAGAGTATAATATTGAAACGGTTTTAAGCGAAAGGAAATCTTTCCATCTGTTAGCAAATGATTGAAGGACTCAGGGCTTAGCACTGGTAGGAAGTCAGGGCAGCAGCTGTCAGAAAAGGGGTAATTGCTATTTCACCAATGTCCAACGATAAGATTTAGGATCAAGATTGTTCATATTTTGCAATCAAAGGCATTTAAGGTTGAAAATAATCCTGTTTGTGATTTGTTCTTGCAACTTTGAAGGGAGAGAATGAGGGGAATCTTGGGGGCAAAGTAGTAGGATCCTGAGAGAGAAGATTCTGGAAGAGTAAGTCTGAAGAACGTTTTCCTACTCAGCAGGAGGAAAGGATAAAAGCAATTTGAATCAGCGTTAACCTTTAGATCAGAAATATCACTTGGTGTATGTTTGTACTTGAGGATTCTCTATCCTTGTTGCTGAATATACTACCCAACTGCATCAGAGATACACGTACAAAGTACTCAATTTAAGTGGGTGCAGATAAGAGGCAGGTCTTGCCACTTTGATTCATGCCACCAATAATTTGAACTGGAGTACTTCCAGTGAGAGCTGAAAAAAATTTCAACAGGAGTATAATACTATTCAGCACAGTTAGGGTGGTACAGCCCATTCCTCTATTTATGGAGAAGTCTGAATGCTCTGTAGAAAATGTCATGGTCATCAGGGACTCCTGCACAGATCTGTCAGTGATTTTGCTTCTGTGCAGCAATATGAAAAGCAGCACGAGAGGTTAGCAGCTAGGTTCATCATATACTCAGTGGTGTCCCTTCAGGTGCAATGAATCAAAGGACTTCCCTCATGGAAGGAACTAGAAAGACAGCAGTTCTCAGTTCCATTTTCAGTTAATTTCATGAAGTCTTAGGTATTGTTTACCGCAAAACCTGAATTAGTGCTGTTTGCCACATTCCATATTTTTCATGACACTGTCAACCAGGAAACTGATCTGATCTGTGCATGTTAGCAGATTATTTTGCCTTTCAGTCTGTGACTTTGTCTTAATTGACCCTGGAAGTTATATTTAAGCATGTGGCTCTCTGAAGAGGGCCTGGTATGAACAGTATTAATAGTTAGATCCAGCTGTTTAGAAATAGACTCTTGAAGACCGGTCCCATAGCATTGGCATAACACCATTGACTGCTGCAGTTTGCTTCTCTGTTCGTTGTCCTTAAATTCCCTGCAACTTGAAAGTACATTGCGCTCAGCACATACAAGCCAAAATTCTCATCATCAAAGCAAATTCAAACATCTGTCGAAGGTCATGAGGTAAATGAAGAATCATCCCAACAATACCAAGGCAAAGCATTAAAAAGGATCCAGAGTTCATTGAGTAAATCTGCAAAATAATTTGCATTTCAAATCTCAAGCAAGCAGCTGTGTAATTTCTGCCTGTAGGTTCACCACTGTGATGTTCATTATCTGATTATCACTATCTACAACCTTCCTAGCTCTAATGCGCCTTGTCTTCCTGACTCTTGAATTAGTGAGATGTGTCTGACACTGAATTTGCAAGTAATTGCTATGGCTCCCCTCAATGAAGCATCTCTCAGGACACTTGGAAATTAAATGTTCCTTCTCAAGTCGTTATTTGCTTAGTCCATTCCTATCTTATTAAATAATTATCAAGTAAAAATGTGTAATTTGAAATATGCATGTCATGTTTAGGAAATGAAAGAACCAGGGAGGGCAAGACTCTTGGTGGACTAATACCCACAAAGTATTGCCTTCCCTTCTCTCAAATAGGCTGTCTCCCAGGTTCCTGCTAGGACTCAACCAGAAGTGACCAACTGCCTTTGCATGGGATGCCATTCAAAGCTGCTTTGAGATTTCTGTCTTGAGTGAGTTCCAACTCCCACAGAAGAGATAAGGGGGTGAACTGAAACCCTTTGGGTCTTCTGAGTCTTAACTGAAGGAATTGGATTTGGGCTACATCAGTAAGTGTTCACAGGGCTAATTTTAAGCCCTGTGGATAGTGTTTGCAAGTACAAAACACATATTTCCAATATTTTAAATATCTCGTACTCTATAAAGCTCAATCCCACTACAATTCTCAAAATGCTTACAACGAAACACAAATATTTATAGCAGTGTGATTATAGTGAAGTTACTCGAGATTTACACCACCTTAAGCAAGATCATAGTCTGATTTATTGTTTCTGCAGTAAAGGATTTTATAAGGTAGGAATCAAACCTGAACATCTTTATTCGAAGGTAACTAAACCAAACATTAGGAGTCCTCCTACTGCAGTCAAATTTTGGCACAAGGTCAAGGTAAACTGTATTCACTTTTTGCCCTTGTTTTTCATTCATTATGAGTAGTTTGCTTTTTCTTCAGTACATTCTCCTTTCTTAGAGCTCAATGGCACTCTGATGGCTCACCCTTCATTTTAATAATCATAGCTCAAAGAAGTTGAATATGACTAAGGGAGCAACAGAAGTCTTTTTCTCACGTAAGCTCTGTTTGGGAAGGGCTGTGGTTGATTTTAAATATGTCTTTTAAAGAAAGATTTATTTTATTCTCTGGCAAATCTATTTTCTTTCTTCTCTAGAAATAAACACTTATTTGTATAAGCCTAACTAAATCCTACGTTTCAGTATCTTATCAGTGTTTGTAAATGCTAGAAAACACATTTCCAACTGTCACTTCCATTTTTCTTTTGTTTTCCTTCAACTAAAACCTCTCTTGGTTTGCTTGGTTGCTTATGGAAGTGCTTGTTTCTAGTAAAGAAGTTATTTTGTCTGCTTTGGTTCTGATATATAAAAAGGCAAAGGTTGTTTCTGTCTACAGAAGCAACTGTGAAATGGAAATCCATTTATGTGGTGGCATGGCACGCCTCCATGGGAAACACTGAGTTACATTCAACAAGAAAGCATGTCATCTTCCATGTTTTGATTCTCTTGTTCATTTGGGGAAAAAAAAAAAAGCCATGAAAACTGTAAATGGGAAACTTGATCTTTATTCCAACTGGCATTATTTCTTACAAGAGCAAGGGAAAAGCTTTTTTTCTTAGTTTACTGTTGGATGTTTTGTTAATGTGGTTTTCTTTTCTTTTGCTCTTGTTTTTCACACTTCTGTTGTGAGAGTTGTTCCTCTGTGGCTGTATTGTTGTAGCATTCAGAGCCAATGTTTTATTTGCCTTTTACAACTGGCTGTTTCAAGTGGTTTAAAAGGTTAGTAAACCAATACTTCAGCCAAATTATTCTGGAATTTCCATGTGTTTATGTAGGTATCCATTATTTACATCAACAAAGTAACGGACCTTGTGATCATTAGTGGGTTTTGGTAATGAACGCTAAGGATGGATAGTACCCAGAGCCATCTTGGCCACCGTTTCAGTAGCAAAGCAAGTCCAAGGTGCAGGATCATTGGCTGACACTGAGAGATGTGTATCACTGTAGTGTTTATGTTGGACAAATTCCTTGTTTGCTGAAGCCTTTCTATTGTTTATCTACAAAGAAAACCATAACAAGATTAAGTTACTTAAGAGATTATGTGCATGCTCATACCTCACACTTCCCTTCACTGGGGCTGTTTTAAGATTCACCTTGCTTCTAGGAGTATATATATTTATAGACACATATAAGTGTGTGTGTATAGAGGGGGGGAAAAAACATAGAAATCAAAGCATATAAACATTTACTTTCTAAATCAAACTGTCACTTCCTTCAGGGGATATGGAGCATATTAGTTTAGTGGAATTGTTTGTTTTGAAGTAGTCAGAGGGGGAATCCCTAGTGAAGAAGGCTTTTTCCCCTCATTAGTACAAGGGAGAAGAGAAGCCACAACAGAAAGAATGAAGACACTGACTCAAATTTCATGTGGACCTGTAGTGCCAGACCTGGGAATGACGTCAGGCATCTCCTTTCCATCCTGGTGACCTGTCCACAGCAGGACGTGGTTTCTCCATGGTCTGTTCTATGGCAGTAAATAAGGCAGCATTCGTCTGAGTTAGTAAATGACAGGAGGAAAATGTATTTGTTCTTGTGCACCATGGAGAGAACTATTGTTAGCAGATTGTGACTAAAGAGCTGTAGAACAGCATTTCTGGCTTTGTGCTTCACTTAGTCATGGAACAGAGCAGACTCTGAGGTCCTCTGTAAATTTTAGGACCCAGGAAAACTAAACAGTAGGTGAATGTATATTAACAGGTCCTCTTGGGGATTAAAAAGACAAGCTCATTATTTTGCTTTTTGTTCTGCTGAAAGGGCCAGTTTCCTGCAAGAATTGTAATTAAAAAATTATAGCTCTGAGGCAATTTGCTACCCATTTCAATACCTGACAGCCCCTAAACATTAGGGACCATTGTCCAGTCTTGAGCGTAATGAACTCCATGAGCCAGTCACCTTTGGGTTTCTTGCTGAGAACATTAGTCCAGCTCATATATCCCACACAGAGGGTGGAGCATAGAAAAGGAGGGGAGGGTTTCCTCTGTTTGATATAGTATATACTTCAGAAAATATATTGAACATCTGTGCATCTGTGTACAATCTATGTAGCAAGAGGAAAACCTTTTTTTAAAAATATTTCAAAGTTGGCTGTTTTCCGTATTACTTGAAATGTATAGTATGTACTTCTATGTTTGGCATAACATTCTGAATATGTTCTCCCATATTCAAAGTATAATAAATAAGATTCATCACAGGGAAAGCAACATTTTCCATGTTCGCAATGCTAATGAATAAAGTATATAATGTTCCTGCACTGCTTGGTATTATTGTTTGCTTTTTATTTTTTTTCCACTTTAACTCACAAGCAGGATTATTTCTTAGTGAATTTTTGTGTTTGCAGCTAAGGTTCCCAAGCTATCTAATAGCTGCTTGGAGACCAATCTTGAAAGAGCTAGAATATTGCTCTGGCTCACAATGGGCAGGTGTCTATGCTAACAGCTCTGTAACAGTAATGCAATCGGCTTAACTGGTTTGTGCAATATTGTTTTCACTGGAGTTAGCTGCGGGTGTAAGACAATGGGTTGTTCTGTGCTAGAGACCAGTAGGAACCATAGAACAAAACAGTGGCTTCTGAGGGTTCTGTGTCCACACTATATATTACAAGGGATTTTCTTTAGGTAGCTCTGGTCTGGCCTTAAAGACTGAATACTCATTAGGGGTCAAAGCATTTAAATGCTCCTAGAGCATATCTTCAAGTTAAATGTCATCTGAAAGGAATCTGGTTAACACACCCAAAAGAAATCTAGTGAAGGTCACTCCACGATGGGAGTCAAAGCACAGTAAGTGGGAACAGCCTGGAGATGGTGTGTAAAAGCACAGCCCTGATGCAGAATAAAACATGAATACAGGTGGATCCAAAGTTAAAAAGGACAATGGTTTCACTGGTTATTTAAAAAAGGAAAAAGATTACTACCACTGTCATAAAATTAGTCAGCTACATTGACTGGTGGGCAGGGAAGTGGAGCATGCTGACTACACATCTATTCTCTTTGACCACTGAGAGTTCTTCTGTTTTGGTGTTTAATATTGCTTGTGTTTTCCTCTTCCTTTATTGCATGTGGAAGGAGATGTCCTCAAAAGCATGGTGACCAACTGAATATGCCCCAGTTACAGTAAATGCAAACAGGTTCTTTAATTGTTGCCAGCTCACATGAAATATTGCAAACCCTCTTTCATCTGGGTGGGCAATGGGTGGCGGGAGCTAATGGCTCCTTGCAACAATTGTCCCAGTGAAGGATGATGAGTTTCGGTCAGGGTAGTGGAATTTGGTGTGGGCACTGGGGCCTCTGCCAGCACATCCCATTACAGGATCAGGACCCTCAGCAATAAATGGTTTACTTTCTTGGAACTGTCTGTAGTGGCAATAACAGAAGTGGAGATATTGATAATATACTACCTCAACCACAGGAGTGCATTGGAGGATTAATTGAATAATAGACTAAATTAATCTCTGATGTAGCTGTGCTGATCTGACCAGCGTGATTCTGCCTTCATATTAATAAAACACATGAAAAAATAATCTTCATAATTCTCATTTTGCTGTTATTAATGATTGTCTTGCAAAACCAGAATGCAATTTGGAAGTCTGGTTTGCTTCAGATAAAAGTTTGAAGCCTTAGTTGGAAGCTTCTCCAAACTTTTGTCTAAAATGCTGATTAGCAACCTCAGGGGAATGAGCTTCCTCACAAGATTTCAGCACTGCTGCTTAGTTTGGGCAAGACAGAAACAGTGTAGGAAAAAGACTTTCCTAGAGATTTTCTGTCTGGTTTTAGCTAAAATGTAATATAGGAAACTTAACAAAAGTGTATGTTATACAGCAATGATGTAGATGTCTTCTAAGCGCTGACTCCTATTGAGGTGTGCCTGAATCCGTACAGTCTCTCATTTCTCTTTGTTTACTCACAGAAATGCATTAGGTTTATACCTAATGCAAAGAGAAACTGGCATTAGGAATCAGTCAAATAATGATGGTTTTGCCACCTCTTTAACATCTGCTGATGCTGGGAATAGCTGGCTGACACTTGATGACTCTTCTAGGGATATGGAAAGACAGGCAAATTTTGGCCTTCTGAATCCACAAAGCTGTACTTTGGCACTTGCTTGATGTTTTCATATTTTGGGGGGGTACCTCACTCCTTTCCCGTAAACTTCTGCTGAATGGCTGCTTTTCATCTTTGGTTGTTGTCATTGGAGACCTACTGACACATTTTTAAATGCACAGGCCTGAGGTGTTAATGCAGTGCAATTTGTCCACTGGCAGAAAGAGAGGAATAAAAACACAGGCAGAAATTACAGGAGATTTTTGCAGGGGATGGTTGATGACTGCTGAGGGACACTGAAAGTTTCCCTTGGAAAGTTTTTGCAGCAGAGGTTGATAGGGGCTAGAAAAGGGAATGTTGCTGGCACTGTCTCCATATGGTTTCTTATAACTCTCGCAGGTGAAAGTGCTGAGAAAATTATATATTATCTGTTGCTTAAAAATCTGAAATGAGAACAAACCCCTATTTCCTCCAGAGCTCCACTGCCTATTATTGGGTTTTGCTTTAATTGGATAGGCAAAAGCAAGCAGGGCCAGGGTGTCTTGTGTGAAGCTGGAGAATTGGGGAAGCAGCCGCACAATGAGAGTGTCTGACAGTGAGGACAGTGATGCTCCAGAGGTGACAAATTAAAGTGTTTTAATCCAATTTATCCAGAAACCATCTGCTAAATCAAGGTTGGCAAGGTCACATCTGTTCACGTTGTCTCCATCTATGCCTGACCTAGCGTCGACCCTCAAGTTTATAGGCAAAATGAAAGAGAGGAGAGGAGGAGCTGAGGCAGGGGAAAGGGGACCGATTCTGTGTTTGGAAACAGATAACGCAGAGCGAAGGGAAGGTGAATTCTGTTTCCCTGGCTATGTCCAATCATTAAAGATCTGTAATGGAAACTTTATCAGCTGTCGGTTCAGAATAACTGCAGTAAATAGTCTTGAAGTCTCCATGGGATGTTCAAGGGAAACAAACAATAATAACCAACACTCTTCTTTGAGTGTTCCCTGTCACTAGGGGTGGGGGTGGTGATTGGAAGATGCAGTTAAGTTCTTACTCTCACTGCCCAACAAATGAGTTCATGAAGAAATAGTGTGAAAATTACGATTGCACACTGGGAACATTGTCTCTGCTTGAATCAGGCTCCTCCTGCAGAGACTACTCAATGTCAAATCCAGGACTTGCACAGCCCTACACAGTCTGATTGCCCTGCTTACCAGCTGCTTGTAATTTAATGTGTAGGAATGTCTAAATTCAAGCTTTATTAGCAAAGCCTTTCTTAAAAGAGTTGGATTGAAACTTGGCATGCAAATATCTGTGTTAGAGCAGTGATATTTTTTACAAATTTCCCTGACCACTGGGAATACCTTTTTGCACTCTTCCTGCTGGAAATAGTGACGTTCCTTAAGCCACAGTATTATGGGCTGCTAGTACTTGGGCAAGAATCTTCAGCAATTAGGAAATTGGAAAGAACTGCGGGACTATTTAAGAGAAAAAGATTGCTCTGGACTAACTACAGGGAGGGGACCTCAACGTGAATAAGCTGCAAACTGACAGAGGGGTAGGATCCCCTGAGCATGCAAATTTTAGCTTTGAAAGCATTGTTGAAACTAGTGAGTTATGAGCCTTGGTTGAATTGGCTTGGTTTAAGACATTTTCCATGAATTCTATCTCTGGTGACAGAGCTGGGATTGTTACGTGGGAGAATAAATACACCAGTGCTCTCACACCTTTGTTGCCCAGACTGAAACCCAAGGACGTGGTGGGAGCTACTGTTGATTGCAGTGGCTCGTTAATATAGCAACGGCCCCTGTGCCTGACAGGTGGGGTGACAGCAAGGTCCTGCAGAGTAGCCATCCAGTGTGAGAGCTGGAGAAGACAAGCTTTGGCTATGGGAGGCCCTGATACTGGTGTGTGGTGCATAGAGCAGGCATGTTGGAAAAAAACATTAATTATTGCAGATCAAAGGTGAGGCTCTGGGGTTTGGTTTTTTTTTCTGAAGATGAAGCTCTGGCAGAAGAGGCCATCACCAGCAGAGAGTTGCCAAAATAGTTTTCTTGCTTTAGCACTTTGGATTTCTAGCAGGTTCTAGCCAGAATTTTGCCACCTATGGCTGAATGTTACATTCCAAACTTGCTCTCCACTTCAATCTCCTGCCAGTATATGCTGTCAGTGAATTATAACTAGAGCATTTAATTGCCAGAGAAGGTGTACTCTTGTTCCCATGTATGCCACACATTTCCAGCATGACCTCCATCAAATCACTGAGTTTCTCTAGCTTCTATACTTAGGCTGCTAAGTTTTTTGGAGTCAGTGAGTGTCTAACGTGAACATGGCTTGGCCTTAAAATCAAGGGGAACTCATCTCAAAAAGGGCCTTCAGGCGCAACTGTTAGATACATCAATAATAGATATGTATTTTTACAAGCAATCTGGCCATTAAAGGTTTATTACATGCCAACAGCATATCAATGACTATAACTGTTTATAAGCCAGTGAAAAGCCCCAGGATATTTCGGATTTGGCTCTGAGCCATAGTTTGCCTCCTACCAAAAAGAAAACAACCCAAGCCTGTAAATATCTTCTCAGCATCCTAAGCAAGATGAACCAGACAATTCCGTTTTATCCGCTGACTGAGCATCAGAAGATGGTGGTGTTGCAGGGGAGCTGCTGCTACCTCTGTGTTAGCAGTTGTTTATGGTATATAGCGGCACTATTAATTCATTGTTGCATTCATGAGGGTTTAACAGCACAGCAGTGCCAGTGTAGGATGCTATAAAAGATCTCCAGGGCCCTGTGAAAGAACAGGGGTAGGCAGCAGCGTTAGTGTTGTTAGGAGGGATAAAACAATTGTTCTTCCTTGGGCCTCCCCAGAGGACTCCAACAGGGACACAGCCAGCCAGTAACAAATTTTAAAAAGGCTTCTTTAAACAGTCGATATATTCATAAGTCCACACGCTAACGCAGTTAGGAAGTCTCATATGATCAATGCAATGTGTGTGCAGATGGCGACAGTAAACGTACAGGAGAGCTGTGGAAAAAGATTAAATAAATGTTATCAATGTGATTCCAGTAGTGATAATGGGAAATGAGACAAAAAATTATTACAAAAAAAACCCAGTGATGTGAAATCATTTGGGGAGGGGAGTGACTACAATAGAAACAGTTCTAATTTAGAGAACTAATTATCAAATATGTTTCACACCATCCAAAAAGCAACCTGGAGCCATTAGCAATGCACCCTGTGGCTTTGCTCAAGTAAGGGGATTAATGGCACTGGCTCCATAAAGGCAACAGTGGTAATGAATCTCCAGGCCTTAAACAGTAATGATCTCCATGACAGATATCTCAGAGAACCATATTGTCAACCCTCCTATGACTATCTTTTGCTTCATTTCTAAAATTGCCTTGAAGAAAAAATTGAAGTCTCCTTTGCAGCTCCATATGTAGTTTTCCCTGTCTGTGGCCAAATGAGGAAATGTTTTATGGATAGTCGTGATGGATCCAAGACCTCTTGTCATGGGAATGAGGTAATGCTGCCTTGCAGTCCTGCATGAAGCAATGTTTTGGAACACAGACCAATCCATTCCTGATAGGGACTAGGCACAAATGCCATCTTTGTTGCAGAATATTTCATAGATTCCAGGGTTTCCCTTTCTCACAATATTGAAGGAGGCATTATGATGAACTGATGGTGAGTGTGGAGATGTTGGTAGGAGGTTCTGCCTCTCCAGGGTTGGCCCCAGTGAAGAAGTGAATGCAGCTCTGGCCTGGCCCTCTCTCCCCATGGGTTGACATGAGCCTTCAGGACTCCCCGACTTGCGTTTTCCCCAGTGTTAAATTCACTTAAGAGAAAACTTTGCTAGATGTGCCCAGTGTGGGTGCCAATCATGATAAACAGAGACTCTGATTTCATCTGCTTTGAGTCACATTTGCTTATGATTACCTGAACAGACCTTGTTTATGCTGGCTTTCTCAGTCTGTTATTGGCAGGCATCTCTGAATATATGAGTTTCCTTTCCAGTTTAATCTGTGTTTAAATTTTACAAATAAACTTCTCAGAGAGCTAGTTACTTGCTGTTCTTGATCCTGCTATCAAAGTGTGTTGCTCTTCCTTTTTAATGTACTCCTACCCCCTTTGATATCTATTTTCTGCAATTTTTAAACTAACCTTTTAAACCCAAGCTGACTTGTGTGGTTGGAAACGGGCTCATGGGAGGAAAACGGAGTCAGTGAATAGTTTAATCTGTAATGCACCTTCCTGTCACACTTTTGTGTGATTTAGAGGGAGAAGTTTTGGTTGAAAAAGGCTGTGGTTTTTTTGTAGCTGTAATAGTCTAAGGATCTAGATAAGACATTTATTAGACAAAGTGATACAGCTGAAGAACAGAGACGCAAGTGTCAGGCTGGAGAGCTAAGTATAATTTGAGAAATCATCAGAGTTTTGTTAGAGAGATGAGTAATACCATCTCTGTGGGAAAATGCAGTTGCCAGAGTAGAGAGTGTTAGCAGAGGAAGAGAAAGGTGCAGAGGTAATTATCTCTTAGGAGAACGGCACAGAGAAAAGCACACTAAGCTTTGGCAGCCTGGGAAGGAGGAGAGAATATCATGCACCGTAAAACCAATATGACAACTGGTATTTTAGGGTTCTGGAGGATATAAAGAACTGCTGCCTCTGAGGAATGCATGACCAAAAAAAAAAAAATAATAATAATAGCTAAACCCTATGGAAAAAAAAAAAAACAGTCCTTAACAGGACTTTTACCTAAAAAGGATGCTCTTAGGGAAGGAGATTCCATTTTTAAAGAGATACCTAAACACATCGAAAGGAATGGTTTGGATTGATGAGGAAGCCCTTCCTCATGCGGCCCATGTGGAAATTCATCGAGCAATTGCAAGTGGAAAGAGATCTTGTCTTGCTTTTAAAAAGCCATTCTTCTTGATCCCAAAATTATATCAGTCAGGAAGAGGCCAGAAAACCATCTTACACACCCACGGACTGTCCTCAGCTCAGCAGTGCTACTTAATGACATTTTAAGCATTTCAAGCTCTATTATCTTACGTGGAAGAGCAGCTCTGTGCCTCAAATCTCAGTTTAGGACATGAGAACTAGATTTAAGTCTTTCTCTTTCCAGGTTTCCTGTCCGATTCTTGGATGGGATTCGTTCTCCTAGCTTTTTAGCTGTCAGATCGAAGCTCTGGGGTGGGTGGGATGAATCTGTCCCTGGAGAGCCCCATCTCTGGCTGTTGACAACAGGAGGAGCTTGCAGAAAAAAAATTCAGCCTGATTTTGGAGCTTTTATTTAGCTAGCTAGATGGGAGCGATCCCAGCCTTCGTCAATCATCTAGATTTATTTATTTGTCTTAATTTCTTTTTTGTTTTTCCGTAGAAAGGAAGTGCAAAACAACTTCCTTATGGTAAAGAAATAAATGCATTGAAGTTTACTGTGTATCAAAATGCTGTCCTAAGCTGTGCGCCATATGTAACTTAGGAAGATAGATTTTTTTGTTTGTGGTGTGAGTGTTTCAGTTTCAGAATGACTTCTCTTTTCAATGCAGTATCCTAGATGCCTTTTGCTGCTACTCACAAAAGCATGAAATCTTACACCGAAAATGATGCAGAAATCATCCCCTTTTTTCCCCTTCTCTCTTAATTGTTATGTTCACACTTTAGATGAAGTGTCTGAGTGGAGGGTTTAATTTAGATTTAATAGGATAATTATTGCATGACAAATTAATGCCAAACAATTATTAAGTACATCTCTACTGAGGCTTCTGGAGTTTGTAATAGGATAGCTATCAGCTACCTGGTGGTTCAACTTCAAGAAGTCTGCTCCTAATAATCACAGCATTTATTTAACATACATTTTAAATGCTGATTTAGGTATAGTATTGCCAGAAAATTACTCAGTTTCCTGACACCTAGAAGCTAGCAGTGCCAAATTTTTAGTGCGGAGCTCTGGTGTAGCCCTAAGGGAGGGAGATGCAAGTGTTGCTGGTGTTATCACTGCTGCCTGCACTACGTCTTTGGAAGCGATAAATAAAACCCCAGGCCTTCACTTGTGTATGCCAGATCATCTGCAGTCATCAGGATTACCCCAGGGTAAAACTGATTACACAGACTGAGGAACCAGGTCCTGGTTTGCTAATTATGGTCTTTGTTTGTCCTGACAGGCAATTAATTTGGGGTGCTGCTAGGTACTTTTTAAAACAAAATACTTAGAACTATGAGAAATTAATTTAATGCTGAGGGTCAATTTCTATTTGTGCTTGTATTTTATCTGTTCCCAACAGAGGCAGAAATGGACAGGATGTCCATGGGCATCCTGGGTGTTGGGGTTCTTGTGCCCTGTCCTGGCAGGTTGTGTCCCCTACAATTACCACAAGCAAATAGTATTGGTGTCCTCTCCCTTCAGCTGAGGATGAGGAACCAAAGGCTGTTATTCTTCTTGTGGGCACCGCCCACCTCCTTCCTGGCTGGAAGAAGAAATCCCTGTTCAGATGGAATGAATTAAATGAGTCATCCTGAGAGGATCATGGCTGCTTTGAGGTACCTAATACAGGTGGTAATGGCAGATCAAACACTGGTTGCTGACAGTAATGTCTTATAAAATCACTGCCAGAGGAGATGGGGTTGGTGGAAACTGCAGAAATGGCAGGTATTCTCTGCTGGTCTCATGCTGGAATTTTATTCCGTGCTTGATCTAAACTGTGCTGTAACTTCTTGACCTTCAAAGCGTGCTGCAAAGCTCTTGCTTTGGGTGCTGGAAATGGGGNTTTTAGTTTGTTTTTTTTTTTTTTTTTTCATTTTCTGAAGTGATTGGGACAGGATGAATGACAGAAGGATAGTTTTGTTTGTGAGTGTGATGTTAATTTTGTGGCTGGAAAGCATAGCTGATTATCAACAGTCTGGATAGCAAAGCTGGCTGCCAGCCTGTCATTACATTTCGATTAGTGTTTTTTAAAGACAACTCAAAAAAAAAAAAAAAGTGCCCAGAGCTTCTATTTATTTATTTACAAAGAGCTTACATTTGTAAAGGAATAAATGACATGTCTTCCCATGAGCTGAGAAAGGGAGCTTATTGCAAGACACCCAGGGTGAGAACAAGTGTAAGACACTGGACCAAAATTACCTCTCCCCCTGCAAAGTAAAATGAGTATCTTGTTCTGTATGTCTTTGTCTGCATGCGTATGTGTGAAAAAGATTTGCAAGGAACCAAAACAAAAGGTTGCCATGAGGACTTGCCCCTTTGCCTGTCTGCTGCTGCCACTGGTCATTACTATGGCTTCATTGGAAAATGGCAAGGCAGCATCTCCTCTCCCTGTCACACTGTACGGCTTTTCCCACCTTGGAAGGTGGCCAGCTTATGACATGGCACTTGAGGCTGATTAGATATTTAGAATAAATACCCCAATAGAAACTTGAACTCTTGCTTTTGGGGTGGGGACAGTGTTTTCATTCCACAGCTCAATGTGGTGTACCCGAAGGACATGAACTAGATTTGAACTTGGCTCTTTGCAGATTAATCTGTCCCCATAAAGATTCCTTTTCAGATCCAATTATTTATAAGAGAAGATTGTTCTTCCCCTCCTCCTTCCACCCCACCCCTCTCTCAGGCTTCAAATCTTATTGCCATGCCATCTAGTTTAATTTAACCCACAGCAATTAATGTCCTTGACTGGCAGTGTTTAAACAGCAAACAATTTCATCCTGTAAATGGTAGTTTGCTGCCTGGAATACGAACAGATCTTTAACAATTACATCAGACTATATTTCCCCATGGATGTTGTAAGTAAAACACCTGATGTATTTTGATGCTACATATAGCAAAAACTACTTCTGCACACCCACCATTCACATGATTAAGGGAATTGTCACAGTTGGGCTCTCCAGTGTCTGATGGTTGACATTATGTTCCTGTTCCTGGTTTTGCTGCTTCAGCACAACATTGTACAGTGATGGAGTTGGACTCCTTACCCCTCATTGCCAAGAAACTGTGGGTCATATCAAGGGAAAACTGAGCTGCTGGGAAGGGTGTGTATGTGACAAGTGCTGCGGACTCCTGCTTTGAGCATCTCCATCACATGGTAATTGTACAAAGGCTGCCAATTTGCTTGCTGCTTTGGTGTCTGCCCCGAGAGGATGATGGGGAGAAAGGTCAGTGTTAGTTTTCCGTTTTTGTTTTCTCAGCACAGGTTCCCAGTCCAGGGACTAAGAGCATTGCTGTCATTCGGAGTTTTTATTTTGACTGCCTGTCTGAGGTTATGCTGGGTTTTGCTCACTAGCATCACTGGAATCACAGCAGGGACCAACCTGTAACAATCTGTGGACATCAACAACCACAGCCTGGTCTGAACTTGCATTTCCATTTATCTAATTGTACCTGTAGCTCCCAAGCCTTTTCTCTCCAGAACTTCTAGGAATGAATCTTTAAAAACTCATAGTACCTTGCTTTCAAATGTTAATCTTCCAGCTGAAGCAAAGATGGGGAAAAGGCTGATTTAGAAGAATGAGTCCCCAGCTGTTTCAGCAGGCTGAGGGGGCTGGGAGGCCCTTACAGAAGGTGCTGTGCTTGGGAAAACCGACAGAGAAACCAGTAGTATTCCCTGATGTCTCTCGAAGCACAGGATCTGAGTCCCAAGATGGTAAATGCATTTGAGGAATACTAATTATCAGCCCCAAGCAAATGAACCTATTTAGTATGGAGCTGTGCTTTCCTCTGAGAAAGCCCTTGAGAAATGCTGATGCCTTCAGAAGCTTGATTTCAGGGAAAAGTCAAGGCTGAAGCTATCAGAGAGAGGTTGCCTGAAGTTCACAGGCAGAGGATTTTAGGATATGGAGTCTCCATTATCCAGATTAACAGTTAACATTTTCCTACATCAGATTAAAATATATAGGCTCATTTATTATTTATTATCTTACTTGTCTGATATTTCAACTGCTGCCACATCTGATAACCACAGCATAGCCTCCCAAGGGGCTTTTATCAAAGAAGCAGATGATACCCATATTGCTGTAGATAGATAGGAAGACAGATGAATAATCATTCATAATCTGTCTTTCAGGATGGTGAAACTACGGCTGAAATATCGGGGTAGTCTCCTCAGCAGAAAAAGGTGCATTTTCTATCCTTTGACACTACCTTTTACTACTGCTTGAAACAAAGTAGACAGGAAAGTGTTTTAACATTCCATAAAATCTTTTAGCATATTTTCAAACTAACTGATCATCTGAATTATGAAAGCAGGGTTACATTTTGCAAGAAACACACAGATGAAGTGAAGCTTCTGTTTTGAAGTCATACCATGTGTTTGTAGCATGTTCAAAATACAAAGCCATGCTGCTGAATTACAAAAGAGAAACACCAGTGTCTTATCAATACCAGGTTGTTCTAAAAATATTTAGGATACCCTTTCTGTGACACATATGGCCACACATATTTTGACGCTCCTTTACTCTCTCCTTGTCTTCACAGAAACCTACACTCGCCCACGCATACCTATAAAAACGACTGTAAAGCCATTTCCTTTAGGGCACTGAATATCCAGTAAGTCACAGGGTCTTGTGTACTGCCATTTATTTCTTGATAAATAGTCATATTGAAATTGCTAACCTTTTTTTTAAAAAAAAAAATATATATATACATATATGTGGGCCAAACACAGTGCATTGCATTCTTGTAAATAATTTAAAAATTGTAAATTTGAAGCATCCAGACTTCTGCTGGGAGGGTTGCATGGCATTACATGAGCATCCCGGGGAGTTCCTGTGCTGGTGACAATTTCCTGATTCAAATGCTAAAGGGGTCGACCCTGGCTCATGCTTTATTTGACTGAGTACTCACAAGGAGGGAAGAACTGATGGTAAAACTTTCTAACGCATGATGAAGAGCAGATTAAAAGAACATGCATGGGAGCAGAGATGGGGCTTTGGCAAATGAACTTTCAGTGCTTAGCCTCATTTTTATATGGTTATAAATAACAAACACTGGAAAACAGTGACAACACTGCTAATACCAGTCAATAGTATTTTCTTTTCCAAAAGATCAAGTGGATTAACAAATAAAAAGGGGGGGAGAAAAAGCAGTAAGGCAACACTTTAGAGTTCTTACAAGCCGGTTGATGAGTAAGGGGCTGTTTTGGCATAGCATTTCTAGCAGCTCTGCCTAAATAGTGATGTGTGCTTGAATTCCAATGAAATCTACATAGATCCACGCATTTAACAGTGGAGCATTTAACCCTTGCCTTAAGGTTTTCCTGGGTAGGGACAGGTTTTGGGCTGTATATGTTTCCCTGGCTGGGGTTGGAGGGACTGAGCACTGAGGCTGTGCTGTTCCAGCTGTGCTGTGATTCTGGCTGTGCCTACCCCTCGGCTTTTCATGGCACAGCCTGGCTCTGGAGAAATGCAATATACCTCCACTGTTGTGCCACAGCAGGAAGCCATGGTTTTGCCAGGCCTAAAAGCTGCTGAACTTTGAAACCTGGCAGCACGTACCTAGTCACGGCGCCAGAAATTCAACAGCTTAATGCCTTTCCACATCACTGAACACCATCATTCCTCTCCTAATTATGACCTGGTCATTGTACAGGGAAAGAAAACACAGTCAGATGCAGTCCAGTTGTAATCCCTTAACTGCTCCTCAAATGAACTGTCCTTGCACTGTCTAGTGTTGCCAGATTACGGCAGGCAGGCGAAAACTGGGGACAATTATCAATCTCTATGTGCCCTACAGAAAAGTACTGCGTGTTTAAATCCCCCTTGGGAGAACTTGGCTCACTCAAAATGGATCAGACCTGTCATTTTTTGGAAAGGTGACAGGCCAGGCTTTTGATGCACTCCTCTCCGCTATAACCCAGCAATCTGCTGGGATGGCACAGAGGAGAAGGCTGGTGCTTGTGCTGCCTTAGAACATGCTAGTGCAGGAAAGATGCGGTGTAGTACCGGGGCTTTCACAGAAAGCCCGTAGGCTCATCAGCACCTGAGACTTGGGTGTAATCACTGAGGGACAACTTAAATGGTGACCTCCATAGCAGTAGTGATGTGACAGGCTTTTACAGACTCCTTGGAGTGAGCAAAAGTAAAGCCTTTTTAAGAAAAGTAGAGCAGGGCATGATTTTTATACCCGAGAACATCACATCTTCTGTTTTCTTTGCAAGCACAAGCATTTATACCCTACAGAAAGTACTTTCTCTCTCCCAAACTCCCTGAGCTCACATGATAGTTGGCAAAATGGGTTAAGGATCCTAAATTTCTCTGACAGTTAAAATACAAGAACCTGAATAATTTATGCAGCTCCACCCCAAGTTAAGAGACAAACACTAGCGTGTACAGAGCACTTGCTGAGCTCCTTCAAATACTACCTCAACTTTTAGTGTTAGCTTTATTTTATTCAAGAAACACAGGAAGAGAAGTGGAGGCATTTGAGTGAGCGCACCTGAAATCTCTTCTAATCGAAGCTGACATGAGCTGAAATAATCAGGGATTCCAGCACCTGTGTCAGATGCATTAGACCTGTGTATGCCTAAGGTGTTCTGCACACACACCAAGCCCCTGCTACCGCTCAAGTGCTCCTGTACCAGAAGAAGCAAAACCTTCATTGTACCTTGCAAATTACTCCCCAGTGTGATTTAAATATTAATCTGCTTCGGGTTATTAATCGTCTGGAAGGCAAGAAATCTATTTAGGCCACGCAGTAGAATGGGGGCTCTCTTTTGTCATCTGTGACAGAGGTGGGATAACATGTCTTGGAGTGGTGGCGGTGACCCTAAGGCGACGGTCTCGCACCGTATCTCTTGTGCACCTTTCTGCCTGCAGCGAGAGCGCTTTTGAAGGTGCTGTCTGTTGCCTGGGATGAATAGCTAGGGGCAGAAACGGGGCTGGAGTCAGCAGGTAAGGCCGTTTATTTCAGATTTTGCTTCTAGGGTACAAGAAAAAAAGCCCATCAGGTCTGCAGCGAGGTGAGCCTCGGAAACTCTTGTGTCACCCTGACCTCCCCTTCCAGCTGCTGCAGCAGTTTACAAGCCACAGCCATGTCAGACATGGGATATGCTCACATCATATTCTACGTGCAGCATCCCTGGAACTCTTAAAGATTAAAAATGTAGCAAACCATAAATATTTGAAATCCCCTGGAGCTGGCATATGTACTGTCTTTAAGCAGACCTTTTTGATCTGGTATCTGTTTTTTCTATAACAGCAACGCGCCTCTTGCAAGGTACTCTCTTCATATTTTTTTTCCCCTCCTCTCCCTTCCCTGGCAGCAGAGATTTTCAGGTTGCCCTTGCACAGCAGCAACAGACCATCACAAATCCCACCGCTCAGTTGCATGGACTGGAGGTGAAACTGCAGCCTCTCCTGAGCCTCCTCCCTTCCTCTTTCTGGTTTGTTTTGTTTTGGTTTGGTTTGGTTTTTTTGTTTGTTTGGTTGGTTGGTTTTTTTTTTTTCTTGTTTGTGTGTTCAACTGTGTGGTGATCTGATGGCTTGAAGGACTGCTGAGTATTGTGGTCCCCCTCTGCATCTGACCAGGAATAGGTCTGTTTTAACAGGGAGACTTCTTTTTGTGAAGCTCTCAGGAGATACAGGGCAGCATGTGCTGTCTGCAGTGAAAGATAAAGACCAGATCCTACCCTGCTGAGCTAGACAGACACTGCGACTCCTGAGTTGCTGGGCTGATCTGACTAGTCTGCTCCTAGGTCCTAGTGAAGGATGTGGGAATCTCTTCCCTTGAACAGCATTTAACCCAAGGGATTCTGGTGGCTTTGTGGTGGGAGAGGCAGCGCTTAAATCTGCTGTTCCTCGGATAGATGGAGACTGGCAGTATCCATTGTGGTGTTACTCAAAGCACTGTTTGAGCTTAAGTTGCTCTTGAACAGCCTGCAAAGGCTGGCAAATGTTTCACTGCAGGGTGGACAGGCATTTAGTTGAATTTTCTCTGACTAACACTGGGAAAGCGATCAGGCTTTCTCCTATGTTCCATGCATCTGCTCTAATAAGCACTCTCCTGTCTGTCGAAGAGAAGAGCCAGGAACAGCCCCAAAAGAAATTCCCACTTGCATCCAAATGAGTGTTGCCAGGGGGAAGGAAGAACAGATTCCTTCCCTTGACTTATAACAGTTTTGCAGTGACCTAATACCATTTTTATCAGCACAGGATTCCCTCAGTCACCCTGCATGACCACATCCAACATTACCCCAGGGTGTCCCGATGTTGCCCTGCCGTGTTCTCCCTCAGGAACTTAACTCTGCGCACTTTGCTCTGCAAGGTGTCTCTCTGGACCTGGAGGTCGGCAGCAGTATAATAATCCTCATTAGCAGACTCATTAGCCTACGATAGGGATCACCCTGTAGGGGGAGACAGTGGTTCTCCCTGGTAAAACATCTTACGTGATCAAAGACGGGGAGTGTCTCACCCTCTTTTCCTTACAGTTAAGCTGAAATGCAATTATGTTCTTCCTGAGGCCAGGGAAGAGATAGATAATGGCAAGTCCTCACTGTCCCCTGATGAACTTCTTTTCTGAGCAATTTTTCAGAAAGATTTCCCCACCCGACTTTGCTTCAGTGATGCTGCAGACACACCTCTTCAGGTCATAATTCAGAGCTTCTCATAGTTTGATGCTTTCTCGGTCTATTGCTATTTTTAGTCAGGTT
Organism: Pedionomus torquatus; assembly: GCA_013398155.1. Lineage (NCBI taxonomy): Eukaryota > Metazoa > Chordata > Aves > Charadriiformes > Pedionomidae > Pedionomus > Pedionomus torquatus. The sequence goes on along the minus strand of VZRU01002624.1, from coordinate 759,695 downwards.
TTCCAAGGAGTAAAGAATCTGATAATCACGTGCTCCCTTGCCTTTTGTCTGTCAATCCCCAGTCTTCCTCTAATGATCTCTGAATTAATTGGCTAATTTCAGCCATTCTGGACAGAAGAAGTTATGTTTCTTTTAGTAGAATAGGCAAAGGACTGAGATTTATGCATTCCTGCTAAGGAAGGATTGCCATGAATATTATGTGTCTTGCAGTGGTCCAGATGGCTGGTCAACACATGCACAGGACTGACATTGCTTCAAGATGAACTTTTTATTGCCTTATGCAAGTGATATAGAAAAGAATTGGGGGCAAGGGGAGAAGACCTCATGGCTGCAACAAGATTATGTGTGAGGACAATTATGAGTGAGAGCTGGGCTTCTTAAGGTCAGCAGAAATATAGGACATTGATGCACTGCAAAAAGAATGTATTTGTTTTCAAGCTTATCTGCACTGATGATGGTGGTAGAAAGGACTTCTGCTGGTAAAAGGTGTCCTAAGGACATTGTTCAATGTCACACTGGGCACCAAAGACACCAGAAGTACTCCACATTTAACTCCCCCTTGGAAGAACCTAGCTAAAAGAAAGACATCCACATCTCATTGCCAGCTCAGCTCCCTTGGAGGCTTATCTAAATCGCATCTCCCATAATTACTAAACTTTCCTTGTAGACAGCTATTAAGAAGATCTTAAAATGTCTCCTGTTTGGCCATGTACAGCCCTACACTTTATTTGTGTTGCTAACAGGGACGGCTCTCATCTGCAGACCAGCAAATTGTGTTGACCCACTCACCAATGAAAAATGAATTCCCTTTCTTGTTTCTCCTTAGAAAGCTAGAGATGTGCTTTCAACTACATCCTCTGTTCAACTTGCACCACTTTTTAAATGTTCTAATAGCTTTGTAATCAGGATCCAATTTTGGCTCAGGGCTTATTTGAAGTTGCAAACCTCATTGTGTGTGTTGAGAAGTTGTGGCACTTCAAGGGGGATAAGTGTTCCCGTTTCTTTGGCCCTTTAAAGTACTGCTAATAGAAGAGTTGTCTGAGTCCATCGCACACAGGGAGTTAATTGAAAACCTGGCTGTCTGCTGTTGGCCATTATGGCAGAGTGAATAGCATGTCATTCAGCCAGAGCATCCTGAGCCCTCCCCTGCTGCTTCTTACCCCCACCAGTCTGGATTTCCAAGACAGCAGTTGGAGGGAAGACAACATTGTCATGTCTCTGGGCAACAAATACAATATTCATTCTGCATAGATTTATTATGTGTCTGGAAAATGTATTGTTCCTACATTCCCTGTTTAACGAAGCTGGCCAGTATCGATGGTGCCTTGCTGTACTACGCACTGGTGATAGTCACTGGGAGCGCTACTGCCAGATGTACTGGCAGAAAACCAACCGCTTTCCTTAAGTGGCCAAATGGTCTGACTTGCACACTGCATTGCAGTGTGTTGATGTTGTTGAGTAACCGCAAGATGTTCCAGTGTAACAGCATCAGCATCCCTTGTGTCCCAGGTGATCAGGAGCTGCTTAAATCAGGGCATTGAAATTCTATATTGTGGTTCATAACAATGAACTTTATTGATCCTGTCTACACTGAGGACCTGATCCGGCAAAGCATCTGAGCTTGTGCATTGCTCTGAGGCAGCAAGTGTGCACTTTCTCTTTGCTTTACTCTGCTTTGAGATGAAAAGTACATTCTGAAATCGCAGTTATTTATGTAGAAGGGGAATTGCATTCCCCTTCTCAGTGCCAACAGCAGCAACATCATGTGAGCGTGATACAGCATCCATGTCCCCAAGGGAAGTGACTTGAGCTGGGCAGACAGACTGCGCTGAAACAGTCGAGGAGTGCTTGCACGATCTGTTGCACTGTTTCAGTCAAAGGGAGGTGTGAGTGGGAAAGAAGCCAGCTTCCCGCTGGCGGGTGATGATGTTCAGCTATGGGTGATCATTTCTGATCTGTAGGGACGTGCTGATTGTGCTGGAGGCAGCTCCATGACTGTCCTGTTTCAACTTGATTGTTAGTCGCATCCAACAAATGTGACTTTTGCCAGGCTCTGAGCATGACGCAGTTGAAAATGAGATTGACAGTGCCCTGAACCTATTCCCCACCTCTATACACAGCAGTGGGGGTCATCAGAAGCCCCTGTTAATTTCTTCTCATTTACAGCCCTTCTGGAGGTAACCGTAGATCATTTTGGGGCATGTGGCAAGCCCGGAACCTTTCCTGCAAGCGTGAGAAAATACTCAATGTACAGCTGCATGGGATATTTATAAGGCTGCATGTAGCTTTTGAATGTTACTACAGCGGACGTTTTAATTAGTCTAACTCCGTCTGGGAACCTTGTGCCGAGACACTCCTGTCACTGCAGGTTAAGGTCTCTGGCATTAACTGCGTCTGGGAAAGGAAGAAACACACAGTTCTAAGAAAACCCGTTCATTTTAGGAAAAGTGTTTGACAGTACCTGAGAGGTGAGGGGGTCGAGCAGACACATGTAAACCTTCCTGAGTGTTTGGCGGCACAGCCCAACCTCATGCATTACTGGGCAAGCGCCTTCGAGCTGACATTAACTACAGAAGGCGCTGTGCTGTGGTGATCTCTAATCTGAAGCGTCACAGGACACAACATTGACATCGGTAACATCGACAAGTGCGTTTTGCTCTGCTTTTATCCCAGACTGCATTTGGAATTGCAATTGTGTTTTACGGGGATCCATGTGTTGTGTTGCGACGGCTCCACGTGTAAGCTTTCCAGCTCTAATTTGAAGCTGTTGCTTTCCCTGGCTCCTGTTCCACTCATTGTCACACCTGCTTTGATGTATTAAGCCATCACTTGTCGTGTGCGTGCTTTTTAATCCTTTTTTTATTCCTTTGATTGCTGGATGTTGAAAGACAAAAGGAATAAATAACTGGAACAAAGACTGAAATATGTGCTTGCAGCGAGTTTTCCTCCTCCTGAAGTCGAGGCTGTTTTGCTTTTACTCACTCTCTTTGGATGGGAGATGCACAAAAGGTGGGATTGTCTTAAGTGGAGTTCAGCAGTTGAGGTGTTCAGGGAACCGGCTAGACTCTTGCCTGCCTTTAAGCTTCATAATTTATTTAGTAATTACAAAAATTTCAAAGAATTCCCCCCAAAAATCAAATCAGAGTTTTTGCCTTTACATCCAGGGAAAAAAACTGCTTTCCCTTTGGTGAAGGAAACCAGTCTGGGCAGCTATTGCTTTGAATACTGACTAGAGACTCTGTCTCATCCAAATGTCAGACACATTCAAGAGTCACCACTATTTTAATCAGTCACCTCTGCTTCCTCTTCCCTCTTAATCACAGCCCCAGCAGGTCCCTGTGATCCCTTGCTGCCTTACCTTCCCTCACTCCTTTACTCTCTGCTCCTTTCCCTTCCCAGTCCCTCATTTGCCTGCCTCAGCGGGTCACCTCTCTCAGACCCTTGCTGCTGATCCGTTCATATCATCCTGCATATTTTTCCAAGTCAGGCATACTGGTCCCTATGGGGCATCGTAAAGCATAAGACTATGAGACATCTGAAACTAGACCGTGAAGATATTTGGGATGTTCATGCTGAGTTCATTAGGCTCATTGTCCTCCTGATCCTTCGTGCAAGGCTGTCACTGACTCCCCTGTGCCAGGAAAGCAAAACATCCTTCTGCCTCTTCAACTATATTCCAGACCTCTTTAGACTGATGGTACTGAGGGACTCCAGCTGGGAGGTGACCATGCTCTGCCACTTCCACGCATAAACGTTTACAGAGACCTTGTGGCTAACCCAGGCTGGAATAATGCAGTGTAATTGAAATGAATTTGTGCTGTGCCATACAGACTGAGGGGTCTGGGACCAGAATAGGTCCAAAACTCAGAAAGAAACTGAGTGAAGAGTAGCTTTCTCATTCCAGGGGTCCTGTTGATCAGCAAGGTTTACGTTTTGCTGTAAATAATCTAAAGTCAATGATTGTGAGATAATAACATGTTGATAATGAAGAACTCGTTGCCCACAGGTGACCAGGCTGGTTTTGCCCCTTTTCCCATCCGCAAAGCCCTGGGTACTCTCAACAGGTGATGTACTGCAGCTCCCTGCGTGTCTGTACTGAAAATGAGAAGGGATTATTTTTGTATGCTTTCAAATGTGCGAACATTTCTAATTTTCCTGCCTGCTCCTAGGGCCTTAGCTTTGTTAACATTTTGGAAATGAAGCTGTGCCTTACGGAAAAGTGTTTCACAAAAAAAAAAGCATTCAAGCAATCAGCGCAGAGCAGCCAAAGTGCTGTAACTTCAGAATAACTACGTCGCCTTGTTCATTTTTTCCATTTAATGTCGCTGCCTCCCCTGCTTACCTCACACCTTACTTCAGTGGGAATAGTCAAGTAGGAGCACCAAAATCCAAATTATGCTGGATGGATGCCTTTGTTCTTTTTGGAGAGAGGCATAAAAGGCCAGGCTGTGAAATTTTAAGACTGCATTTTTGTCATAATTGGGAATGTATTTGTTACCTTGTGACTTAGTCTCTCTGTTGCTTTATTTAGTGCACGACTGTAAAAAGGATCATAGTATGTCGCAGCAGTAGGATAGAAGAGTGAATTTTCTACCTTGTGCTTTGAGTCAGCTGGGTCTCAGACCGTTGGATGAAGAAAGAAGGTTGTGATTGAAGACCCCAGGCAGTTCAGGGAGAGCTCTAGGAGATGCTCCTAACTGCTCCCAAAAGTAGCAATGACCTCCCACTTCTGCACGTGACTTTCTTGGATCACTGTCTGCCATGAATACTGGGCTCAGCAACACTTTTAAGGAGATTAAGGTGAGATTGCAATCTAATCTTCCCTGTGGTCTCACAGTTCTGCTTCTGCCGAAAAATCATGACCATCCTTCCAATCCAACCTGGTGCGAGCAGTAAGAATCCATGTTTCTTTTCTAAATTCACATATACACTCAAAAAACACTTTTGAGCTTTTTTTTTTAACTTGAGCTAGGATCCTTCTCAGGTATGTGCCCAACCCCAAATCCGTGCTAGATATGCCTATCTCCCTGTCTCTTGTGCTGTTTTTGCTTTTCACATGCTGGTAATTTTCTTCAATCCGAAAGGTACAAGTAATGCAAGGTATCAGCCTTGTTCTTTCAAGGGAGTCAATAGCCTGGATGTCAGGCAGGAAAAGTGGGTCCTTGTAACAGTTCTACAGGCTAAATTTGACGCTAGGGGTAAATACTTAATGGTTTTGGTTTGTTTAGTGATAATTTAATAGGCAAATGACACCACCAGAGAAATAACAACATCTTCGATATTAGAAAGAGTTGTTACACTCTATTTAGTAAAGACACAAACATTTTAATTAATAAAGTGTTCTTCAAAAATGCATTATTTACTAGTTTGAATAGTAATGAGGAAACAATTTATCTTATTTAATGAACCATTTAAAAACGTTTTTGACAGAGAGAGCAAGGGACTGTTCCCTTTGGCATTTTTTTTTCTCCTCCTGTTGATACTCAGTTGTGTATAAAAACAAATACAAAACCATAATGAAATAGTGTAAGACTATGGCTGTACGACTCTTTCTGGAATTTGGGCCATGAAGTGAGGTTTAACCCACCTCAGTATCAGCTGCTGTTACTAGTTCTTTATACTTTATATATCTGGGGAAAGCATTAGTACCTCCCAGACCAGACTCTATTGAAATGTCTTACTGAAGAAATAAGAACAGTTGCCATTGTTGAAATGTCACCTCTTGGTAACCTCGGTTTAGTCAGAGAACAAAATGATCTCTAAGTACAAGTCAGGCCTCATAGTCTCTGGCGAAATCCCTCCATAAGACTATTTAAAGGTTATCTGCAATTTGGCTGGAAAATAGAGTCAAAGCTGTTAACATGACTCTGTCATTGTACAATCCCAGAAAGTTCAATGTGTTTTTGAGTTGTCAAGTACAGATTTTGGCCTGCTTGGAGCTATGGCAAATACTCCTGAGGATTCATGCCAGAATTTAGACATCTATTGATCAGGATGAGTAAGAGGAAAAGACTAAAAACACAACATGAAGCATCCTGAACTGAAACACAAAGAGCAGGCATCAAAATGTAATAAAAACTTATCAAAGCCCTTTTCTGACACTAAGAATATACTAATTAGTGTATGTTAATTCTATCAAGTGTTCCTTCACAGTGAAGAGGAAAAGGTTAGATTGTTGCTGAATTTGGACTCATTATTGGACTTACATGTCTTGTTTTTGATAAAACATGTCTGTGTGAAGTAGAACAAAACTGAGCCGGAAAAATGTTGTTTCTTCATGCTTACAAACCAGCCAGGAACCAGTGAGTCCCAACTGAGTGTTCAGACAGCTATGGGGGAGTCATAGGGACTACTTCCCTTGTCTGGACACCTGTGTTGATGTTTTGATCTGATCTGTCTCATGCATCTTTCCTTCTCATCATGATGGGCTTGCGCAGCCTGGTTGTGCTGGGATGTGTGGGATGGGTCATCTCAGGCAAAGATAAAGTGAAAAGTTGGGCATAAAACACGAATAGGATGAGGTGTGAGAGGTGGGGGGAGCAGAGCAGACCCATATATGTGAGGCTGGTAGATTCTTGCTTCTCCACAGTGACCAGCTAATCAGTGAATGGACCTTTGAAAGAGAAATTATGGAAAAGACAGAGCCAAACTCTTCTCAGAGATGCACTATAAATGGACAAGAGCCAGTGGGTACAAGTTACAGCAAAGGAATTTCTGACTGTATATAAGGAAAAAAAAAAAAAAAAAGAAGTTATGTGTTTTGAAGTACTGAAACAAGGGCCCAGAGAGGTGTGGCTCTCCATCCTTGGGGCTTTCGGGATTTGACTACAAAAGACCTTGAGCAGCCAGATCTTGCTTTGAAGTTAGCTCTGCAGGCAGTTGTACTAGGTGACCTCCAGAGGTCCCTTCCAACCTAAATTATTCTATAATTCTAAGAAAATGAGGCTTATGTTTTATGAATATGCACTGTATGGTACAGCAAACAACAAAGGAATGAAAAGTGGGTTTTTTTGTTTTGGTGTTGGTTTTATTGTTGGTTGGGTTTTTTTGTTTTTTTTTTTTTTTTTTTTTTTTTATATTAAGCATTTTTTTATCCTTGCCAAGACTTTGGGTACAAGAATCCCTTAGCAACAGCAGAATGTGTTTTTTGGCAGGGAAGGAGTGGTGCAAAAGTACTCTTCCAGCACAGTGTAGGTGCTTTGACCATCAGCAGGTGCAGTGTGAAAAGACAAATCTCTGAACCCTAAGTTTGGCAGGTTTAAGTTTAGAAAAAAAAATAAGAAGAAAAAGAAAAGAAAACCATCTGTACCTCAAGTTCTGCTGAAACAGAATTTGGAGTTAAGCAATGGAAGAAATTTGTCTTTGAAACAGTCACCTGAGCTTTTTCTTTTCATTTAATTGTTGCCAAGGACTAAGAATAATGCTATACCAAATGTTCTTGAGAAAATGGAGAAAATAGCTGCGGTCGAGCACTGTAAAGCACCTGACCAGCATTTCAAATGCACCTTCTTCCCCTTCCTCCTTTGGTCAGCAGTCTCTAGGAAATGAGAAACAATCATTTTCGTGTTGGTTTCCCCTGTGGGCAGTCTTGCCTGTAAGCAATTTGTCATTTAGCACAGTTAAATGAGAGATCATGGTTTTGCTTTTTTTTTTTTTCCCTGTTACCCAAGCTGTGATCCTGCTGCTGTTGCAGTGGTGAATGTTCTCCCCTCCCTCTCCTCTCCATACCTGCCAAACACGCACAGCAACACTCGATCTGTCTGGCTGTATGTGATGGCATGAAGTCTTGCTGTAGTTTACAGCATGAAATAGCCAGGGAATAATTGAGCCCCTGGAACAGCTCCAGCATCGTCTGAGCTGAAGAAAATAATGGGAAGCAAGGAAAATGATGTGAAGCAAAGCCCACCAGCACTGATGCTCTGGCGTCTGTACTGCCTGTGACTGTGTCTCCTCTGAAATAGCTTCTTCCTCTCTTATGTAGGGTGGGAGTGAATCACACCAGCCCTTCTCCCCCAAGAAGGGATGTGTGGTGCTATGAGTTGGTTGCACAAGGAATGATTAGGTCAGTTTTGCAATGGAGGGACAGCTCCTCTGAGTTCTCATGAGCAGTAAACAAGGCAAAATGGAGTGAGTAGGTCCCCTAAACTTGGGATAGTCCCTCCAGTGATGGCTGGGACCAAGAAATAACTTCCCAGATCTTCCTGGTGGCATTTGTCTGGGATAAGAGGGGGAGCCAATTGATAGATATTCTTCTTTGACATGTGGTCCAGGAGAGGCTCTGCATGTGGGGATAACAGAGCATATCAGAGGTAGTTCCACGTAGCACAAGGGCCTGCATTAGTCTTGGAAATATGTATGCATATCTCTCTAAAAGTGTATGGCTGTTCTCCTGTGCAAAATAATTGTCTCTGTGGAGGTCTAGCTACAGACAGATACTCCGGCTCTTTATCAGCTGCTTTAGACAAATCGTAAGCCTGTTCTTATTTTCTCTTTCTGTCGCAGTATGCGTACATATGTACAATATATAAACAAATAAAGAAAGAATATGGCTGTTAGTCAAAAGAAAGTATCAAGGAGGTGAGAACATCTCTCTCCAGAACGACTAGTGCCTGGAAAATGAGCCTTGAGGGGAAAAAAAATGAAGGGAAGCCATGGAAATGAACAACAGGAGAATGATACAAAACGTTGTTGCTTCTCAGTAGAATTTTACCCATCAGCTTTGACATAAGTACCATATTCCGGCTGTAAAACATAATTAGAGCAGTGAATCAGAAAGGAGCTGTCCATCGACTAGCACAGTGTGTTCTCAGCCAAGGAGAGGGATGTGAAACTCATGCAAATAAGGCTGAGATCCCTGCTTCCTCCTTAGGAAACTGACTGTGACACAATCAGCAAAAAACGTTTGCAGCAAACTGCAAATTTCACATGCTCCTGGGAGCCGGAATTTGCCTTTGAGTTCTGCATTAAGTCGAGCAAGCTGCCTCCCTCCATCAGCTCCTCCTCTCAGAGCTCCCCTTGCAGAGTGTGAGTGTTCCACCGTGCTGCTCCCTGGCTCTGCTGTGGGGAAAAGCAATGGCCAAACCCAACAGATGTTGACGTGAGCTCGAAGCCTGGCTGGTCTTTGAGGACATGGCAGAGTAGGGCTTCCAGCTTAGTGGTGTGGGTTCTTCTGATGTTTCCCAGGCTCTATTCAATAATCTATTGTTTTATCAATTATGCTGGCTCTGTGTACAGGGGACTTGAAAGCTGAGCCTTTTAAAGGGCTCTTTCAGAATACACAAACTTTCTCCTTTTTTGATTCCTTCAGGGCTTTATTTGTGCATTTTACATGCATATCAAAGGCACAGGTTTATCGCTGGAGCTCCAGGGTATCCTCAGCCTGGGTGCAGCACACAATTAGCAGTTTCCCTATACGCTTCCATCTGCTGCCTCTTACCATGGCAACCCCTGAACAGCACTCTCAGATCAGGCTGCTTCACTCCCTTCTATGGCGGGGAGTGCAAACATGTTCCTTTCTCAGGTAACTTCCCAATCAAAGAACAGGTGGTCACCTTGGAACCACAGTGACAGGAAGGGTTGCAGTGCCATTCCTTTGGCATTTTCTCTTGTGAGGTTGATTTATTGTTCAGTCATAGCAGGGATAGCACCGATTTTGCAGCTCCAGTGCTGTCTTTCAAAAGTTGCTCAGCCTTGTAGCCTATGTCTATACCATTCTGTGCTACACTGCTACTTAGTGCTTTATTCCTCATCCTTATCATTGGCTTTGTGTTGTCACACACTAGTTGTCTAGACCTACCAACTCTGTTCTCCATGCTGGGAAGCTAAGGCATTGTGGGGTACACACAGCTTATGCCCAAACACTGCCCCTACGGCCAGTTTGCACACAAATGGTTCAAGTCACGTCCTTCTGCAAGCCAAATCTTATTTGATTCTGATTATTGGGAACAGAGCAGACCTGACCCTAAGTCCAAATGCATTGTGCATCCAACTAAACAGACTGAGCCTTATAATGGCTTTTGACTGCTTAACGTTGCGTTGATTTTGGAGGCACAGCAGCAACTCAAGTAACACAGACAGTCAATGCTGAATGGGTGGAATTTCACTGCTTGCACGTTCCCTATATCTAGGACTTTCTCCCTGAGGAGTTTCTGGAATCCAACAAAAAATGCTTATCCTGGTTAATATTTGAAATGAAACATGCCCTCCCTGCCTGAACCTGACCCAGAATCTGTGATGAGGAACATCTCCTGCCCAGTGGCCAAGGTCACAGGGATGTTTGTCCCCAAGGAATTCGATGTCCCTTTCATTCCTGCAAGGGAAAATTAATTGTGTGCTAAATGGGAAATTCATCTTACAGAAGCGCAGCTGGTAGCAGTGGCCTTTTCAAATGCATTCAGCTCTCCAAAGGCAGCTGATTCAGAACTATACATGGTGGTTGCTATCTTGTACTGTGAGGATCTGTACTCTAACTCCATTATGAAGACCGTTTTTCCCTTAGGTACTTACAGAGTGTGTGGGCAGCACTCAGCCGTGGTGTATAGCATGTTAGACAAGGATGACTTGCCTATCAGCTTCATGTCAGCTTTTGGCAGCCCAGAATGGATCATTCTTTGATATGGAATAGCCAAGGATTTCCTGAATGGTGATAACCTAGCTGGGCTGGGCACTTGTGCAAAATCCTTGCACACTTCAGCTGTACCTCATCAGACCCTTCATCTTCAAGTTTCTTAGGTCAGGGATTAAATTTTCCTCTTGAAAGTAAAAGTCAACCTTACATAACTGATAGAAAGCCACTGACATTTTGAGACAAAAAACGGGTATCTGAACATAGGTGTGGCATTTTAGGTGCCCAGCGGTAGCAGAGGCTGGCAGATATACTCAGGACCCAATGGAGATCTCCAGCCTTTTGTAACCATTAGCTGAGGGCTGGCAGCACAACCTACAGGTGTCCAAAGGGATTTTGGACATGAATTTTTGCAGCAGGAACTTTCCCTTTCAACTTCACAAGCCTTCCCAGGACGTACTGTATTACCTGTGAACGGACATTTTGGCTTATCTCCACTAACTTGCTTCATTGAAGAAAGAACAGTGGCAAGGGCAAAATGGCAGTACAAGCAATAAATAACATCAGATCTTTGTGAAGGACCAAAAACTTTAAGAATCTTCAATTGCTATATGAGTTGATAGGCACAAGAGAAAGGCAAAAAAGTCCTCTGCTAGACCAAACACATCTTAGAGAGATGCCACTGAAAGTAACAGGAACCACTGCTGGATTCCATGTGCCCAGGAATGTGTCCCAAAGCCTCTGTCTTTGCCTGAACTGAGTTCATTGTAAAGAACACATTTCAAGAAGGAAGCTTTCCTGTACTTTGATTAGGCATCAATCTTTCGCTTATCTTGGCTTCCTTCTTTCTCTGAAGGTAGAGATCCCACATTGCCCTGTTTTTCCCAAGCCAGTTTTACTCTGCTCCTGCTCTGTAGGTCACCGTGGCTACAGTCTACTAGACCAGTAGCAAGTCTGGATTGCTGCTGTGTTGCCCTTCAAAAGTTGTTTCATAGCATCCAACTCCTGGGCTCCAGTATAATAGCCAGTTTATAGAGCACGTAATGATGAGTTTCTCTTTCTGCCCTATTTTTTCAGTCTAATGAATGCAGGAAGATTGTCCTAGCCAAGTGGAACATCACTGAGCCTCACTGGGTGAAAGAATTGAAGAAATGAACACATTTCTAGGTTTCAGCATCAAATGTATCATTTTCAGTCTAATGGCATCCCTGCTATTAACTTAGAAAAAGAAGAGGGACCTGCTGGGAATCATTTTTCCATTTTCATTTTAATCAAGAAATCAGTAAATTAATATTAGCTCTGTGAAAGCGGCACAGCCTTTTTGTTTTCCCTGGTGAATATTTATTCAAGTTTTTAAACAAGTTCTCATCATTCATTTCTTCTGTTTTCCACAAATTTTGTGTTCTACTGCCAGTAAGGTTCAACTAGATCTTATAGCAGTGTTACTTGAATGCCAGCTCATGAAAATCTGGTACAGTAGTCACAAATGTCCTGATCCAATTTATGTTGGGAAGTAAAGAAACCTCAAGTGCCTTATCAAAGCAGACAGAATTGAAATGAAGAGATGTAATAAAGCAAAATCCATCCAAAAAGGAAGGTGGAATTTATTCTTCAATTTGTTTTCGAAAACTAATTCAAAATCTTCAATCGATAGCAAGACATCAAGCACTTTCAAATAAATCATTCTTCTTTTTTTTTTCCCCTACTACAATAATTACAGAAAGTTCCTCTCGTATTCAGCTGTGTGGTTTGAGAAACCTTTCCATCCTATGACAACAGAGAGTCAATATTCAAAGACACCAAGGCTTTATGCAGCCAGAAGCTATTGAAAGAGCAAGAAGGTAAAGCAACTTTTGCAAGGCCATGAAATAAAACCAGGAACAATGTGTGGGTCTTCTGCGTGTCAGTGGAGAATACTGAGTCACTGGACGACAAACGGACTTTCATTGCAAACACATCTCTCTGACTGATAATATTGTTCTGTTTGCAAAGAAAAATACTCTCTCTCTTCTACTGTCTATTTTGACTTCTGTAGCTCAGTAGTACTGTGGTACCCAAATACCACGTCTTTCTGAGAATAGCACTGACTTGGAGAAAAATGTCTGTTGAGCAGCCTTCCCAGTAAAGTTCCCCTTCCCCTGTGAAATCCAGTTGTTTAATGTTTTGGTTTGGGGTTCACTTCTGGTTTTTTTTGGCTGAGAGTCCTTTAGTGATTCTCTTTGCATCTGAAATACTCTTGCTGTGTGGCAATGTCCACGCTGCTCGCTACCCAGAGCCTCGGTCAGCATGCTTTCTGGTTCCCTCTGCTCCCTCTGATGCCTGCCTCCATCCCAACTCCTGGGATTAAACAACAAAAATAAATACCTCCTTAGAACACATATGCTAGGGTTGAAATCTGCGTCATGCATCTTCTCTGCTCATCTACAAAGAGGAAAAAAGAGAAGTTAAAAGGGAGAAGTGTGCTTAATGCTGGTGATGTATTAATCAGTACCTATATGGTTTAGACTGAAAAAGATCAAGTCAGTACTACTTAATACATCCCCTACCCCCTCTCCCAGGCAGAAATGAGAAGCTCTTGTCTTGGATGAAGCGGTTTGTGTAGCAAAGGAGCAGCTGCAATCCCCTCTCCAGCACAATGATGAGGATTCTATGCCATGTTACTGCTTCTGTATTTTCCTTTTTAATGATGATGCATAAATTGGCTGCTGTGATTGAGCTGTAGAATGGACCCTCCCATCCCTGTACCCTCTTCTCACTCCCGGACTACCCTGTCTGTCTCTTCTAAGGTACGTAACTAACAGACAATGACAGTTCCTAGGAAGCTATCCATAAAGCTCAGTCCTTTCTATGACACAATCTTTGCAGGCGACTGCTGTCAGCCAACAAGTAGATCATGTATGGCAAATATGCAAGGCCTGATCCATCTCTTTCTTGAGGATCTCGCAGACTACATCCATGAAGATACATGGAGACAAGACATGCTGAGAAACGCAGTTACACAGAACTGAGGCTAGAAAGACCTCACAGTTGAGTACAGATGTAAAAAACGGAGCTATCTATCCCACTTTTGGTCCATTTTGGCATTCATTAATGTAGATGTACTCAGCTGAGGTTTGTGGAGTTTAATCAATAACCCACTTCTGATGCATCAAGTTTACATCAATGATTTTTCCCCCAGTAGTGGAAGCATCTTCACTTCCAGTATTTTTATGTGTACTGGAAACCAGTCTGAGTGCTTCTGTTGTATATCACCAAAATCTCTACATTTATTTTTAGTAAACATAATTAAGAACTATAATGATCAAGCTGGAGGTTGCTAGCCAAGCTCTATCATGCTGAAGTGAGAGGAAGGAAAGTGTGTGGATAGGTCAGGCAGAATTGTGCTTTCACAGAACCTGGAAGACAGGCAGAGTTTTGAAAATAGCAAGAAGGCGGTAGTTCAGATCTTTTGATTTCAGATTTAAAATTGAGATTGCGGGAATTGAACTGAGCTCTCAGCCTGTGCTTCACAATTTATGGACAATCACTACCTTTGCCCGTGATGTGAAAATGTGGATAGTGAGTGAATCTTGATAATTCCCAATGAACCTAATCAGATTATTTCATCATCTGAATGAGAACTGACAAGTGGAAGGTAGAACAGGAAGGCCTGAGCTCTCTTGGCCATGGTTCATTTGTGTTTTCCAGAGCTGTGGGAATGGCGATGGGGTTATCCTGGACTGGCAGAGTTTGTGATGTATCCCAATGGCTAGGAAATTCACCTGGGAGACAGAAAACATGTTTTATTCCTAGTTTTTCTTCATTTGCTGGGTGACTTCATGTGATCAGAGGTTAGGCTGCCTTTCATCTCCATTCTTGAGGATCCTTTGCATGATGTTAGAAGAAAAGGGGAACATATATGAAACAGGCTTTAACTGCAGATGCTGAGGCCACAGCATCTTCTGGTCACTGTGATGACTCAGGCCTTTGCCATCTTTCACATGGAGAACAAATTCACTGCAATGAGCTCTAGAGAGCTCCACATAACAGTGCAGCCTCCGCTGGCTCTGCCAAACTGCTGGCAACTCTGCAATCAGAGACCTGGGGTTGTTCGTTTCTCCCTTCCTTCTATTTTTCTTTCCCCTACCTTATTTCTTCTCCCTCTGCTGCTTTCCTACCATCTTTATCTTGCCTTGTTTAAAAAAAAAAAAAAAAAAAGAAAAGAAAAAAGATCTCTGCAATAACACTACAAAACAGCCATGAACAAAAAGGCAGCTGAAAGCAATATCTTAAACATCCAGCAGTGATGTGATTTTGCCCGATTTCTGAGAGGTCAAGGTGACCAAGAATTCACCCGACCTTTTCCAGTACTGAGGCCTCATTATTCGCTACCTTTCTTGCTCTTTTTCATCATGTTTCCTCATGTGGTTGATCTTATTTTGTTTTTAAGAAAAAAACCTTGGCTCCAAAAACAAGGACAAGGACACAAGTTTCACAATACTTTTCTCCTTTTCCCATAAGGGACAGCTAATACCATCTTTAATTCTATCTAAAAGACAATCTGAAAGGGGTCATCTTACACAATTGAAGTTGTTGTTAAAGAAATAAGGAATGAGAAATCTTGTAAAATGAAAGCTTTGTATATTTTTTTTCACACTACAAAGACTTCTAGCTGAGATTTATTCCCTTTTTTGCATATTTAGTAAAATAATTAAAAGATTTTAATTGTGATTGCTTGTACTGGAACTTGTCATTGCTTACTGAACTGTCTATAAAAACAAAACAAAAGCTTCTGGACATTTAAATATATTTTAGTGTATTACTTGCTTTGGACAGGTTATTCTTTGATCTTTTGTGCCTACTTATTCCATCAAAATTAACATACCTATTTCCTGCCAATAAAATTAAAATGTAATTGTCCTTTTCTACTATTTTTGTTACTATAGAAGTGAAATACAGAGTTCTGGTTTCATTTTTATCTCCCAGGGCTTTTGTAGTACAACTATAAAGTTAGATATCTGTCCCATAAAATGATTCAAGTCTTTTGAACATATTTCTGTCCCCTATTTCTGGAGGAAAAATCATATCTCAATATTATTTTTTTGAGAAAACAAAACAAAAAAAAATTCTGTTTAGATATTTTTGTTGCAGCAGCCTGAAACACCTTTTCTTGTTCACAAAGGTGATTTATTTTTTACCATTACTAACTCACTAACTAAGGAAGAAAAACTGGGGCTTTCCATAAAACAAAAAAAAAAAAAACAAAAACAAAACAAAACCAAAGAAACCCAAACAAAGAAACAAAAACCCCCAAACCTAAAATAACTTACATATAGAAGGTCTTCTGAAATATTTTTAATCAAGAAATTAGTCAAAACTAGTCTTTTTCCTGAGAATTTTTTCTTATACAGCTCATTGTTTTTAAAGGAGATGGTAAATGATCTTTATAAAAATTATTTGCCAGCTCTAAGTCTAAGTGATGAGCATACAAAAACTGGGAAGAAGGAAAGACTTTCAGTCTGCTGCTTTCTGTAATAGACTCATTTAAAAAGAAAAAACTTGAAAGAGATGCAAAGATGGGCCTCAAATCCAACCCAAGTTCTTTGCCTGGCTGGGGGATAAACCAGAAAGTTTAATCGCTCTTTCCTGTTTTGACCGTATTTTTAGCGCTGCCTTTGAATTGGCAGGTTGTGGCAGGTGTTTTGTACTCATCTGGGGTGAGAAGTTGCAAGGATTTAATACACCGTGTGACTGCAGCCTGCAGCACTCTGAGGTGCACCTTTACTGTGGAAACTGAAGGAGAAAATTCACAGTGAAACATGTAGTGCCAGTTGTGTGATGCTGAGGCCACCTCTACGTGTGACAGTAACTTGCCTGGTATGGTGAAGGATGCCCCATGTGCTTTGTTGTGAGGTAGGATGGACACTCAACTGCAAAATTCACAGCTCCTTAGATAATTTATCTGACAAAAAAGCTGAGGAAGGCAGTCCTGCTTCTAGTTCTAGAAAAGCTAGATGTATAACAACACTCTTATAAAGCTCGGGTACCTTCTCCAATATGAGGATGGACCCTGGGTCCACCCGCTGATGTTCACGTCCCTGCTATACACATACTCGACTTGTTTTTCTTGCAAGGGGCAAATGGGTTGACTACTTGCAGCAAATCCAATGCCCTGAGCAGAGTGTGCATGAGCAGAGACCCTTTGATATCTGTGGAGTGAGCCCTGGGCTCCTTGCACGTGGTCTCCAGGGCTCCCTGGCGTAGGTTAGTCCTTGCTGTAGTAAAAGCTTCAGCAGCACGTACCAGACTTTCAATCTCAGACTCTCAGAAACGGACCCATCTTCAAAATCTATAATGCAATTCACAGAGTCAATTTTTCATCTACTGTTCCACGTCTGGGGTGAGACAAGTTTTTAAGAGCTGCAGTCTGAGGGCTTTTTTGTCTTTCTTTTTTGTTTTGGTTTGGTTGTGGGTTTTTTTCTTTTTTTCCTTTGCTCTCCTAGACAATTAATGCGAGTCATTGACTGGCTTTTCTGCTTCTCTGCTGATTTGATTGGCTTTGTAAGGCCAAAATGAAGCCAGTCCCTTGTGGAAGTATTTGAAGGCCTTTGGTAATTCAATTAACTCTAAACTAAATTCTTTGTGGGAGGAAGTTAGTGGAAACTGACTGGCGGGGAAGGAATTCCACTCACTTAAGCTTCAGTTCCCTGTGCCACTGCACTGACCCATTTCACAAACATCCCTGAGAACAGCAGAGTCCAAGAGAGAAGCAGGGCTTATTTCTGAGACCAGTAAGGGACTGTGTAGCTGTTTGAGGCATAGGACTAGAAGGAACCGTTTCATTGAATCCTGTCTTTTCCATCAGCTGTACAGTATATATGTGTCTAAGAAATATTTACAGAACCTGATATCAAAGAATATGTCCCACTGCCCTCTGCCCCACATCAGTGACCTACAGTGAAAGATGGGAAAGACTCCCACAGCTAATCTTCACAGGAGGAGGCAGCAGGATCGACAGAAGTTGTCTCTTGTACTAGATTTTCCAATAGTAGTGTGGTTCTTACATAAAATTTGTAGGTGATGAGACAGACCAAGCAGCACACCAGAAGGAAAAGGGAAGCTTAGCTGATATTAGGGAAAAATCCTCCTAGTCTCACACAAAACAAAACAAAATAACCAAAACCAAACCCATGCATCTGGCAAAATAACTAGTCTCCCTCCAGAGCAGCGAACAAGCCTCAGTCCTCCCCATGGAGCTCTGTAGTCGCCTGCACAGAAATACGTGACTGGTCTGGTGTGTTATTCAGTTCAGCAGCGGATGAAGAAGCTGAGCAGAGAGATCTGGATGTCATCATTCTGTTTACAGGAGGAAACCCCTCATTTCAAGCTTTCACTCCCTCCCTGGCTGAGGGCAGACGAGGGGGTGCTCAGCAGCCCTGGGCTGGGGCACTGCCTGCCATTTTTGCACTGTTTGCTGAAATGAAGAAATGGGCAGCAGAGGGAAATGTTCCCAAAGCAGGTGACCCATTTTACTTGCGTTGAATTGAAACAATCTGCATTTCATTTTTAGCTTTGGTTTAACCTTTAAAAGAAAAATTTGTCAGCTTCCAAAACAGGATCTCAAAAGGTTTTGCTTAAAAGAACAGCAGAAATGAAGCACTGAGATCTCCTCGGTTTCTTCATACCACCTCCCCAGAAAAAGCTGGTTTCCACCTCACGGAGTCTGGGTGATGACACACTGCTATGGAATCTTTTTTGCCCACCTTTGAACAATATTGTCATGAGCATCAAGCACTGAAGCCACTGCAATGATTTGAGAAACAGCTCTCAGCTGCTTTCCTCCCTCTTCACTCTGCTTTTCCTGACTGATAAATATATGGATGGTAGAGCTGAAACAGATTTAGAGTAGAAATGCAAATAAGGTTTGTATGAAGTAGCATCTTGTCCGTTG
The DNA here is from genome assembly GCA_013398155.1 of Pedionomus torquatus. Classification (NCBI taxonomy): domain Eukaryota; kingdom Metazoa; phylum Chordata; class Aves; order Charadriiformes; family Pedionomidae; genus Pedionomus; species Pedionomus torquatus. The sequence continues at coordinate 741,201 of VZRU01002624.1, read as the reverse complement.
TTGCTGGAGGAACTTGGATCTCTCCCAAGTTCCCAGGCAGCGGTTTGCTAAGGTACAGCAGGAGCAGCAGGTGCCTCCAGGCTTCACACGCATGGACCATCCGCTCACGCATCGAGGGTTTGCTGTGCCAGGTGGAGTGGATTAGGAAATGGAACAATGGGCCTCATCCAAACTTGTGTGCTCGAAGTGCTTTCGATTGTCAATGGCTCAGTGGCCCTGGAGAGTAGAGTACCTGGCTCCTCACAAGTTGTGCTCAGCATCTCACAGAAAAAGACCAAGGTTGGCTGAAGCTTTGTCATTGCTCCGTTAGCCTGTGCCTTGCCTGTACTTGGGCTGCCATGCAAAACAGGCATCCAAAATACATATGGAAAAGACTTCTTGCTATGTTACTCTACACCTAAAAACTTCTACACAAATTTGAGTTGAATGGTTGTAGTGTCTGAGGATTTTAATAGCCTGAATAGCACCTTCCTCGAGTCTGTGTGCAAGTTCAAATTCCACTCACCTAATGTTTAATGTCTAACTGCGGGAAACAGCCCCAAAGACCTAGAAGAGGGCAGTAGGATCTGCCCTGTTGTGTCTGCACTGTCTGATATGGTAGCAAGAATTGCACTGATGAGCGGTAGTAAACAGCCAGAAGCTGTCCCTTCCAGCCCTTGGAAATCCACGGAAGAGTCTAGGTGGAGTACCCAGTCAAGGTGCTTAACTACCCTGGACCAACTCACCGAGAGATACCAGCACCTCCAGAGGGTAGCAAAATTAATGGTTTCCTGGAAGTCTTTCCACTGTCTGTGCAAAAGATTACAGTCAGAGTAATTTGGTTGACTTGGATAAATCCAGGCTAATCTTTCCTCACAATCTGCTTTTGTTTTTTCTTTGCTTTTCTATTGTTTCCTTTCCAGGATGCCATACACCCCCTTGCAACGGTCCTATGTCCATGCTTTTGAGTGAAGGAGAGACCAAGAAAATGGGAGTGTGGGGGGGTATTGTGGGAAGAAATAAGACTCCACAGTTGAAATCTTTTCTTTTAGGGACTTGAAAGCCATCACATAAGCCTTACTTTGTTCAGTCGGGTTGGAAATGTTGTGAGCTGGTACTTGGCACAATGCTCTCTTCTCGCTGACTAAATACCTCATTAGTTTGGGATGTGGGATGTGAGGGGGATGGCTGTTGTCAAAACGAAACATTATGAAACAGGTAGATCTCAGGATAAGTACTTTAAACTTCCATGTAACTTCTTGGCATTTCTTCTTAACTCTCAGGAGGGCTAGATTTAATTATATAGTTATCCTTGGTGTGCTTGACCTCATGTTTAGTCTCCCCAGGATGGCCCCAAAAAATCAATGGCAAGATTTTAACCAGCTCTAATAAGTTCATGGAAGAGAATCATTTACCAAAGCCCCCTCTGTTGTATGAATTTGCACCGCAGTTCCAATTATTATTTGTGCCAATTATTAACTGTGAATCAGGATTGGACAGAAAATAATCTGTGCTTGGTCAACTTTGGTCTTTCTGAGATTTCCAGATGATAACATCAGCAGCCTCCTCTGCCCCTTATCCTTCTATTGCAACATTTAATTGCTATGTTTCCCTTCTAAATTATCTGTGGTGATTTTTTTTTCTCTGTTTTTCATAAAGTAAAGCAAAACCATACAGTAGTTGGAGGAAACAAAAGGTCTTTTATTAATTACGACTCCAAGGAACTTCAGCCCAGACTTTGGGGCTAGAAAGTACCTTGGATCATTTGTGCATGGATTAGAAGCAGCTTTCATACACAGCCATGCACTTCTGAAGTAAACAATTTAAAAACAAAACCTTAAAAAAAATCCACAGTGTTATACAACTCTAGGAATTATTATTTTTAAGTAAAAAAGGCCCATGTGGGATCTGTTGAAAGCTAGCAATTAGCTTCCACTGCAAGAAGTGGAAAACAGACAACTAGTAACACTTCAGTGGTTGTCTTTGCTGTTTCATTGCATTGGGGCCATCAGAAAGATGCCATTGCCATGACAGTTACAAAAAAAAATCAAACTCCTTCTGAGAAATGGCGTGCTTAGCTCCTCAGCTGTGTGCTTAGCAGAGAGCAAACTTGGTAGAAGAAGTGCCTGGTTAATTAAATCTTACTTTCTTCCTTTTATACGGTAATTACACCAATTATAAGTCAGATCCTAATGTTTTTCAAGGGGGTGTTTCTGAGAGCTGAACTCCTTGAGACTGACTTTATGAGAAAGCGGCATAAGACAGAAGAGTTGGCTTTCTTTCAGGGTGCTCCATGGCTGCTAATTGCAAAGAAACTTTCTCTAGTGGGTTTCCAGCATACAGAGGATGTACACTCAAACAGAAAGGGAAATTGGAGGGTTGGTATGCAGGTTGTATCTGTTAATGGCCTTGCACCTTCAGACTGTGGAAGGCAAACTTAGAACTGGTTCCCGTAATTTTTTTTCCTATAAGAACCTCTGAGACCTAGTAGCAGACTCTGTCCTGTGCAGGTTTCCTTAAAAAGCCATAGTTTAGGGAGGCAATAATAATAACAAATGATAGTAATAATGATCCTTATCTCTGCTGCTCCTGGGAGTACTCGGGAGGCAGCAAAGCATGCTCAGCCCACTCAAGAATGAGCTGAGGCTCTGTAAGGTGAAAGCCATGCAGTAATCTCAGTCCTCCTAAGGCTGTTATAGCAAACTTGAAAAGGGAGCTTTTGTGTGATCCCACCCAATGCTAAGAAATCCACCTTTTGCTGAAATGGAAAGCAGTATTGCTTGGATTAGGCCACTACCAATTTTCTTAAGTTGACAGCACTGCTGGAATAGGAAAAAAAAAACGATTTCTTATACCCCTCCGGTTTCCTATGGCCCTGCTTTGGAGTTTTCTCTAGCGGTCCCACCACAGGCAAGATTTCTCTTCCCCACTGCTCCTCTGGTCACTTAGCTAAATACTCTTCACTGAATGATGAGCAGATTGTGAGAAAGCGGAGGCTGGACATTACAGATTCTTGGTAAGCTGAGTATTTCTAGCTAGCTCAAAAATAGGAGCTACTGTGCCAGACTTCAGACCCTGACAATGCTTCGAAACACAGGTTGTACCTCTCAGAACTTCCCAGGTACCAGCAATGACATGACCATCTGGAGCCATGAGGGATGGTGATTCCAGACCAGCAGAGAGAGCTCTTGATATACACTCACAGCTGAGGACATTATGAAAGCACAAATATTTCCATGGCAACTGGCTTTGATGGACTTCAGGGCAGAAGGAAACCAAAGAATAATTTGACTTAGGGCAGGGGAAGAAAATCCATGGTTATAAATATTGTGTGAGTGCATGTGGGCCATTTTTCTCTACTGGGTGCACGTGGGGAGGTATTCACACATGTGAGGATAATAATGTGGAACCTGACCTAGGCCAGTGCCCAGGATATTCATCTCAGCCAGTACCCAGCCTTTGTCTGCTGCCAAACATGTGGGTCTTTATTTTCATTGGTGGCGCTGGTTCACTGCATCTGTCACATTAGGAAAATAAAGAATTAAAAACAGTAAAAAAAAAAAAAAGACTGTAAAAAGACTGTGCACCAGGGTTTTGCCACCTTAGCACAGCCTTGGAGTCTTCTATGAGTATTGGCCCTTGGTAGATCAACAGGATGATTCTGTGTAGTGACAAACTTCAGAGAGTATAAATCAGGAATGGATTGTCAATGGACTTGCAAAGAAAAAAGGCCACAAATAAAACATCTTTGTGAATCTGTGGCAAAACCCATGTACTAGCAGTGCATGTCCATTCAACGTGAGTGGGTCAGGTGCTGGGAAAGGATTGTATTAATTTGTTTTCCTGCAAACATCACATTCAAAAGGAGTACAACGTGGCAAACAAGCATGGATTAAGCACAGCTTCTCATCTGTTCCTGGAAACAGCTCCAGGTGTATTGCTGGTTTAAGACTAATTGGAGAGGGCTTGTGGTGGTCCCATTTGAGGCAGAGGAATGATTCAGTCAGTCCTGCTGAGCCAAGTCAAGTGCTTCCAGCTTTTGGATTATGCTCCAAGAGACAGGATGCTTGGCCAGGATTAGTAGTTGTAGTGCAAGTATCAGGGAGCAAAGACAAACAGGGAAGCTTATCCCTCAAAGAAAGTGCATTTCCCACATCCAGGTTTTGAAAAACAGCTGTTCAGGACAGAGCAGAGCCCAGACAAGCTTTGTTGTTACCCTGCCTCCTCCATCAATATCATCCTAAACCCTAAAGTGTGAACACACTGAGCTCAGTGCCATGGTGAGTTACATCTGGATGCACATGCTGACTTGGAGGCTTAGAATTATCCCCAGGTGCAAAGGAATGGGTGCTTTTCTATCTAATAATTCAGGAATGAAAAAATAGGCCAGACACATGGAGCTTGTGAACCCATACAGCCCCTTGAACACCTGGTGTTCATCAGACAGGACCTATGCTACCGACACAGCCTTGTTGGAGGCCCTTTCTGTCGGGGCTCATTAGCACCACTAAATCACAGCCACAACCCTGCCGCTCTCCTTCTCGAGTAGTCGCCTCTGACTCGGGATTTATCATTCTTATCCCCACCCCTTTCTCTTTGGCATTCTGGAGTTATTTATTTATATTGGGAGAGACAATTGCAGCGTTTCACAGGTGGTCACAGTGGAATGCTAAACAGGCAGGACAGGGTCCCACAGGTATTGCTGGATGTGGAGCTGATTTGGCCAATTCTACGTGACTAATATTAAATATCACCATATGGAGCTGAAGTCTTCCCCAGGAGTTTATCACTAATTCATCTAAGGGTGACTTTTGTTGTCAGTGTTAAAGTAACACTGGGCTTTTCTTTCTTTTTTTCTGTGTTGCTACACTGTCTTCTTTTTTTTTTTTCCCCAACTTCTGTGAACTACTCAAGGCAAAGGGAAATATTAATTAAACTGTTAAAAAATAATGTCTGCAGAAAGGTTACACTTGCACCTGAACGTGTGAATGGAAAGGGGAAAAATAGCTCACTTCCCACCCTTCTCTTGTGAAATCAGTTGCTTATCTATAAACGCTTATTCTTAGCAGAGATGGAGAATTTATTCCGTGTAGACAGTGTCATCTATCAACTGATCTATTTTTTTCCCTCTGTTTGCAAAAGTGCTTCATGAGTTCATGTGGGCTGGACTATTTAGCTGGCAGTTTTATGGGAATCAATTCAAGCCTTCAACACATGGTAAAAGTTGTTCATCTTGACCTCTTCACTTCTTAGAAACAATTACTGGATTCCCAAAGTTGTGTACACATGCTTCAGATCCCTGATCAAATGACTGATGTGCCTGACCAGTTATAATTAACCAAACCTCTTCCCCAGGTCAAGATCCCCTGGCATACATGAAATAAAGACTATTTCCTGTCACTCATGGGAATGACTGTCCCTTCCCACTGAGATCCTTCTCTTACTCCCTCCCCAAACCAACCACCCTTAGTGCTATTTAATTCCAGAATTCCATGCAGAATGGACAGTGTGAAAACACAGAAGCAGAACCAATCCCTGAATGCCTGTAGTCTAAGCATGTCTCTAATACATCTAATTAGCCTTTTAAATCAAGAGCTGCCTCCTGCTTGAAAACTTGTAGATGCTTCTGCTTCCTCTGTTGACCTCCCAGAAGTATTTTTATTTTCTGATGCCCAGCCCAGGATCCCTTCTTCCCTCTTGCCCATTCCCAGGTTTTTCTCCACTGTGGGAGCTGCTCTTGCCAAAGTACCTTCCCTTTTTAAGGAAATCCCCTCTCTGAGCATTGAAGCAGCAGCTCAGGGTCAGGAATTACAGCCAGGGCAAGCAGCTCCACTCGAGGCTTGTTCCTCTCGATTGCTGCGTAGCGTGAGAGTGATGAAGGGAAGATTGATGTAGTGGCAAGCACAGTTCAGGTTGCACGCCGCTTGCTCCCCGAGAGCCCATTAAAGGGAAGATTTAGATGCAGCAGCAGTTGTTGGGATGACTGGAGAGTTAATTCCACATGGAGGACAATTAACAGTTCCTAGTGAAGCAGAACCTGCTGCACGGTGCACGCTGTTATGCACAGGGTTTCTTTCCCGGCCCTTCGGAGGCTTTTACCTCACCCCAGCCAGCATCTCTCTCGCTGCCTTCTGCAAAACAAGGAGGTAAATGTCAGTTAGGGAGATGCTTCTGACGCTCTGCAGCCCCTTGGATCAGAGTGTCTGCTCCAGCCCTGCATCCAACATTGCTAATGCTTTACAGTGAATACAGGCAGATATTTTCAGGTGGTTGCTGCTTGTCCACTGTCTAACAGTCTGAAGAGAAAAGAGAGGAGGGAGAAATGGATTCAGGAAATGAATTCAATGGGCCAAGGAGGAAAAGGAAAAAAAAAAAAAAAGGAAAAATGATAAATAAAGCACCCCAAAGCAGATCTTCCTTTTAGCTGTGGTGTTCTTCACCATCATGAACAAAGTTTTTTTGCTCCAGGGCTTGGATGCCTCATAAAGAAGCACTGAGCCATCCAAGCCTGGCCACTGTCACACCATGAAATAAGAAGGTGGGTATGCTTACAGGTATTCAATATCATCAACTTCTAAGTGACGAACTTTGAAGACTTATTGAATTATGTTTCACACGTTTTCACCCCATTATCAGCACCACAGGCAAAGTTGAGATCACTTTTACTTTTCCTACCTGAATGTAAAATTACTTTTTTTTTTTTTTTTTTTTTTTTTTCCCCAGTAGAGTAATTCTGAACCAGGTTTTGCAAGGTTTGGTTTGGGGGCTAATTACAGTCTCTTTCAAAAAGTTTTCACCTGTAAATTACATACATGATGCAATTTAAACTCCACTTTAACTTCGTTTTTGTCTAGAAATGCTTTTCAATTTCTTTTCTGTTTTCACTTATCTATCAGAAATGTCATACAAGACTGGTAAAGAAACCCAAGGAGACTGGTATTAGATAATAGCGCTACAGATTAGCAGTCATATAGAATCTGCCTTAAATTGTATTTTTAAAATTGATTTTAAGGGCAGATTTTCATATTGAATTTCAGACTTTGTAAGTCTACAAATTTACTACTGGAACTGAAAACCTCTTTGAATATATTACATTGTAAGAATTTGGTTGATTTGGTCACTTTTATTGGTACATCTCGTCCGTAGACTTTGCAGGTTGAGAGCCACTGCTCTGAGACGCCAGCCAGCAAACACCAATAGCTGTCACTTACTGCCTGATTTGCATTGGTATGAGCTGCCAAAACATACCAGTGAACCTGCCCCAAAATTCCCCCCTTTGCCTGAAACTGGATTTCCCTTTGTTGTAGACCAGAAGAAAGTTTGTAGCCTCCCTACAGTTACACAAACTCAGATACAGTGATAACTTAATTCATTTAAATATAACCAAGCTACAGATTCTTTATGCACGGGAGTTTTTATTTGTAGGCCTTTCAAATCACTTGGGACAAAGAAGAAATTGCCTCAGATGCTACTCGACTTTGAAGGGACTGAATTTATGATTAATTTTATTTCATAAACAAAGTAATTGATTTGCTCGTACATCTTCAGAAACTTCATTTCATACTCAAAGAGTAAATGTTATAACTTTAGGGATGAAAAGTCCTTCATGCATCTTTAAGAATTTAAATCCTGCTTTGGTACAGGAGAGAGTGATGGACCTTTGATTTTTGTCTGGGAATATGCTAACATGGTTGAAAATAACTGAATTTTCATAGTTTAACAATTTTTTTCCCCTTAGTCAGCTGCGCAGAGTTACTACCAGACATCTTCAATAAACCGTTTCCAAGTATGTGATCCCCCTTTTTGTACTAAGCAATGTTTTGGACCCATCCAACTGCACATGAGCTAGCCAAATAGGTACGTAATCCTTACTCTCATCTCTCAAAATCTCTAACTCCTATACCAATATTTTTACAATATTTCTCTCTTTTCTGCCTGGAGATGCACGGTAGCTATTCCATACTCATGGGCGGTACACTTCTGGGACTATATTTCTATAAAATTTAATGTACAGGGTTTATGTCTTTCTGTTGCAACTTACCTCATCTTCTAAGATGTTAGATTATAAACATATATGTATGATAAGTACTAAAGCAGCAAATGAATTCCAAAAAGTTGAGAAATTAAACTGTTAGCCACAAGTTTGTTCAAATGTTACGCAAACCGTGCTTGCTTTAAAATGTCCAATAGCAGCTCTGCACAGAAGAGACGCTGTCTTAATTCTCTGACATTTAGGTTATTCTTCATACCACTTTTTTCTCTTCTTGTGACTAGGGTTAAAATTCAACTGAAATGTTCTGTTGCTTAGGAACCATCTCGTAATGTTGAATTCATTAATGCTTTTTCCAGTTTGCTCCCAGGAACCTTGTTAGATAGTGTTTCCCACTTTTATCCTAATTACCAGGTACCTAGCAAAAAAAAAAAAAAAAAAAAAAAAAAAAANAAAAAAAAAAAAAAAAGAAAAGAAAGAAAATACACTTCAGTAGAGAGCATTTCTGCTTATCCTTTACCAGTCTTTTTCCTTCATCCTGTAAAGAAACTACAGTATTTCTGACCTCAAGATCCTAATTCTTTATCAGTAAATTACAATATCTTTTGAGCAAAGCAAATAAAATTCTCAGATTGCTCCTGACATCACTGACTGCCAAAATGATTAGGTGGGCTCTTTCGCTGGACACTGGGTGAGTTTAGCAGCTGATTTCAATCTGGGACGGTGTTTCACCCACTGTCAATGGCTTTTTTGCCAGTGTTGAGGAAGGTAAATGTGATGGCTTGTGACATTGAGCATGGCACAGGGATGTGAGAGAAAGGCTGGGTGATGGAACACGCAGAGCTAGCAGGCTGTGGGAACACAGAGGTTGTCTATGGCTCACACCAGGGGAGAAGGGGCATGTCTAAAAGTCGGCCAAATGGTCCCATCCTTTCCTCTGCTCAGCAGAACACCTCTGAAATTATCCCTAAGATCTCATCTCCTGCCACATAGACATCTTTTAGCTGTCTCACACTGCCAGGTGCTTAGCATGTGGTACCAGTTTTCCTCTGCTCATGGGTGCCTGAAAGCCAAAGGGGACCATGGTCAAGTGTTTGTGTCAAAGAAATTTGGAATTCTGGGACAGTTGCCCTCTCAATTGCATCAATAGGCAAAGCTGAACAAACTCTATTGATGTCGTTAAACCTCCTGCATATTATGAGGAAAAGATGAGAGCTCAGAAGTCTTTGTGGTTATGGGAAGGTTCTGCTATCATTAGGCTTATTTAAGTTTTCCTGATTTTTATTTTTTTTTTTAGTCTGTTCTGACCCTGCAGAAGTATTTGCCCCAATGATATACCAAGATCCAATGGCTGGGAAAGGATAAACTATGAATCTCTTTTTCCCCCCCACCACCCTCTCCTAATCCTTTAAGTTAATTTCAGAAGCAAGACAATTTTCTGATTCAAAAAGGGGGTGGAGGGGAGTATGGATACCTTAAAATATATGTGTTGATTGCTGCTGCTCCTCCCACTCCCATTCTGCATTCTGAGTGCAGAAATGCCAAGGCAAAGGTGTTTCCATGGTGTTTACCACTTAGACCTCTACAGTCAATACCCAACCCTGATAATAGCAAAGAGCGTGTTAGCATGTGATTTTTCAGCCCAGATCTACAAACTTGAAAGTGCTGAGAATATTAGCCAAGGATTTGAATAAAGAACTCAATTCCTGGATGCTTTTGTGAGCCCTCCCATGCCTCCAAGATGCCAGAGTCTCCACACTGATGATAAAGAACCTTTCTTTATCCATGCTGAGTGTTCAGGCAGAACTGTTGATGTCACAAACGTTTTATTTATTGCCAGCCCTGATTAGATTTACCAATATTTAGCAGGCAGACACAAAATTAAGAGATCTTAAGTGGTCAGGTCCTATTAACAATTTGTCTTTGACGTTGCCCTGTTAATTGCTTTGCTCTGCTTTAAGGCGCTGATTCAAATTCTTTTAAAATTCTGTTAAATAGGGAAGAGGTGTGCTGCCTGATTTGTAAAACCTGACAGCAATGTGCAGGTAAAATAAAAACAAATTAAAAGAAGTTGTTTGTGTCCAAAACTCAACTGGAACCAGTTGTAGTAGATCCTTCACTTTAGATATTTTAATGCCAATCTGAGTAAAACTGAAATGGCATCAGAAGGCTTTAGTGTTTGGGGTTTTTTTTCTGATGGGGTTGAATTTCTTGAATTAAAGGAGTTTTGATTTGTCTTGTTTCTTAAACGGTAAATGCAATTTGGTCAATTTAGTCCAGACATTTCGTTAATGTAGGTCGATTCAATCAGTTGGTTTAGCTCAAGAAAGTGAACATTCTGGAAAGCAATAAAAAAGAGAGAGGAAAAAAGCCACACAACTATTTAGGGATATACTAAAAAAAAATTGAAAGCTGAAAGAAACTTTCTTCTTAGTTCACAAAAAATCTTTCTATTGAACCACTGGAATTTGCAAGTTTACCTTTTGTTTGTTGATATTGTGTTTTTTTTAAATAGATACTTTGGATTACCCTGAAATCAATCTCTGTTCTGATCTTCCAGAACTGCAAGCAAACAAAAAATAATTTAAAAAAATCACTTATTCATGCACCTTTGCTCACAAGGGAATCTATCTCTGAAAGCTTTCCAGCACATTTTCACAGATGCTAGAACTTCATATTGCTCTGATAGGATTCGGAGAGTTGTCCATACAGGTAGATCTTTACTGGTACTTTCTGAGGTTCACTGTCAGTAACATTTCTCACTAAATATCCTTTCTACTCCATTAACATGCTTGAAGATATGATTGGCAAGCACATACACACAGAGAAAAGCTTACAGGTGGGATATGTCTAATATTTTCTTCATGCCTCTTTCAATGCCCTCCAAGTGCGGTTTGCAAATGAGAGAGACAGGAAAGACAGAAGTAGCAGCTGCATGAGTTTGTATCTGCCCAAAAGACTGCTTATATTCCTAGTTTCAACAAATGGCCAGCAGGTAAGATGATGGGTGACCCTGTTCTAACTTTGCTCGGACTGCAGAAGACAGCTCAGATCTGTCAGGCAGCAGGCTCTGAAGACAACCTCAGGCTCATTGCAACCAGGAGGTAAAACACACCCCGTTCTTAACACTGCTTTTCTCGTCTAAGGAAAATGAGAAAAGAAAAAAGAAGTGTGACAGGAAAGATGGACAGAAAGAATGAGAGCAAATCCACTCCTTGGCATGGAGGGAGGGGATATGAGCATGTCTGACCAAGCCATCTCTGGTGGATGGAGGCTAGGAAACACTGGCATGGAGCTACTTCCATGTGTGACTCATATTAAAATTCATCATTAAATGAAGTGTGGCTGATTTGTGCGGTTCATGTAGAGAGTCACTGTTTAGGTGAAGTGGAAGATGAAACCTGAGGGATTAATTGCCTGTTTCTTCAAGGGCCCTCCCTAACTCTCCAACTTGCTGAAGATATTTCTGAGGGAGCAGCACTGAGTCTCCTGAGAAAACCTGGTCCTGCGAGTTGGCCAGGGCTCTTCTGCAGAACAGCTGAACACTGATTGAGCATTTGTACAGACAAAGAAACCCAGTCTACAGGGAAAAAAGCTGATTTTGTGGCTTAAGTGTTGCAATAGGCCCCAGGAGATGCAGATTTAAGACCAATTTCTATTGCAGACTCACTAAAGAGGTGTGAGTTAGTTGCTTGCCTCAGCTGCCTATCTGTAACACTGGAAGAATAATACTTCCTATTACTTCTTTCCTGTCTTATTTAGATCATATTCCCTCCTGGGGAATATCTCAGTTAGTAGTGATATAATGCCGCAACCAAGGAGCCCCAGTCTCAAGTGATGCCTCTACACATTCCTACTGTTGCATTCATCTATGTCACCGTCTACTTCTTTTACATCAGCCTTGCCAGCATGAGGGGCTCACAGTGCCTGGGGTTGAGCTATCGAAGTCAGGAGAGTAGCCAGTTTGGATCCCATCACTCCTTTGTCCTTCCAGGATTGCTACCTGATTTTTAGAGTTTCTGCCTGCCTCTGGATCCTGATGATGGGTCCTCTCTGCCAATGAGTCCCTAGGACAGCCTGCAGTTCTGACAACAGGTTGTGTCCCTGTGGTGACAGGTGAAATGAAACAATTGTTGTCACATTGGCACCTCTGAGGTTCTTCTTTTCCTGAGATTGTAATAAACAAGTCTGAATTATTTGCCATACAATGTCAGGCTTCTTTTATTTTTTTTTTAGCAGAACATGACAGAAGAGGGAAAGGAAGAGGTACCTTTTCTTTGCTGTGATAAGATCAGTGTACCGTGACCCAGATGATTACCTACAATCATTCATACTTACTCCTGGTACAAAACTTCTGGCAGCCTCAGTGGCATGCCAAGATGAGGGGCATCAACCCTGAAAGGTGGTGCTGAGGTCCCATGGGAGAGTTGGAGGTGATCTCTTTGGTCTCTTCTGATGAGGGGATACACACCATGTTCCTCTGGTGACTGAACTCCTCCACACCCACCCCAAGGGTGTGTTCTCTGCACATGTACCTAGTAGGATACTCCTGGCTTTTATTTCAGAAGTTAAAGTTGATACATAAAATCTCCTTGAAAAAGTGAGTGATGCTTCGTTTGACATCACCAGCAGGTATTTGGATTGCTGCAGCAGCACTGCTCCAGCCAAGAGACAATCGAGCGATTCATGCCTGCCCCTCTATTTGTGGCGCTGGGGGATCTGCTGACCCAGCTCACATGTGAGCTGCAGAGCTGGAAACAGCTTTACACTTTCTAGGCACAAATTGTTGTGGGCAACAGCAAAAAGTGACGGAAGATCCAAGGAACCCCAGAGGAGGTACCATATTTGGATGGGCCTCTCTTCAGGATTCAGTTTTCCTGCTGTATAATCCTCGGGTTTTCGCTTTGTATATTAACGGCACTAAGAAGAAAGAAACCACTCGAGGAGAGACTACAGAGCCAGAACTGGGTTTATGGACAGAAAAAAGCCACCTCCTTCCAATGAAAATGCTCCATTTCTAATTACATTTCACAGGGTACAGAGCTCATGGCCTCACTGATCATCCACAGCAAGCAAATCCTTCAGTGAATTCCCCATCTTGGGCTCCTTAGCAGTCCTGCTGCTCACTCACCTTCTCCCCCTCCACTCCAGGTAGGTCCTGCCCTGACTGAAGGGATGGTTTCTTCAAAGGCAGATGTATGACCAGGCAGATCCATGGCAGATCGCAGACAGAGACAAGGTGACTGGTAACCTACTCCCTGAAAAAACAAATTAGAGAAGCACAATCAGCAGGTGTTTACTGGAACTGCTACATAATGAGGGGACTGAATGCATGCAGCACACGCAATGCTTGTCTGCGAGCTGCTGTGCAGACTTACCCAGCCATCTGCAGATGTGATGCTCACCGGATCAAAACAGAAGCGGTTTGCACCATTTTAAGACCCAAAGACCCAAGCCCTGTGCTAAATCTTTAGCTTGTCGCATTTTATGTATTTTGAAGGCTATAGCAACAGATTTTACCAGAAAAGTGGGTTTGCCATTTAAATCAGGCACAGAGTTCATTAGCTTTACAGGAGACAAATCTGTGTTTTCTGTTCCTGGCAGATCCCCTCCCTTTGCCAATGACTCCTTCTGCTAACAGTGACATTCAGGGAAGGGTTGTGGTTCCATGGCTGGAGGCTGAGGACCCAAGCAGAATGGGGTCAGGGAAACTGCTTGGGTTTTCTTTTAAGTCCTGTCTGGGTGTTTTGGATGTGAGCTGTGGTACCAGACCACAGTCATTGCTGTGCCAGGCCATGTGAAATGTCCTATGCCAAGCTCCACCTCTGAATGCCCTTGCTCTGGTCCATCTCTAACGATAATTGCTGTTGTGTCTCTGGTGTTTGTGGTGACGGGTGAAATAAGAGGAGGACTTAGTATGCGCACTGTGCCTTACATACAAGAGTGATTCATTTGGCCATCCACAACTCAGAGTAATAATCCTGTCCCAGACACAGCAATCAAAAAATCGGCTATCAAAAAATTAGGCAGATGAAATTGTATCGTAGGAGCAAATGCATCAAGAAAGGGAGCATTGGGACACTGACTTGCATTTCCATTAGCAGTTTCTGACCAGTCCTGCTATCTGCATTGCCACTTGCACAGCTCTTTGCCTCACCCGGACCCATACAGTAAGTCCTTGTGATTAAATATTCCCCTGGCTTTCCATTTATATCTTGTGCTATAGATCTGCTGGACATTAGTGTGTGTATACATAGACACATATATTCGATTTATGGAAACTATAATGACCTTCAACAAGATAATCTCACCTGTCCCCAGAGTGTTAATCTTCATTTCCCACAGCCACTTTCTCTTAAATCTGACTAAAGGCTATTTGGTCTGGCAAGGAAAACAACAGTGGCCTTCTCCTGCTCTGAGATAAACAGCGGTAGAGCCCAGAAAGTGAGAACGATGCCGACAAGCCAAAGAATCCTGTATAAATTACAAAGCCATCGTCAAGATTTCATGGAAGGTAATCTTATTTATCTTTTGCTCTGTGTTTCTCAGTAGCCAGTCTCCTGCCATAATTACACCTGGAACCTTTTCTTTCTTAAGCTCCTTTTTTTTTTTGCATTCAGGCCCAAGGTCATGCTATGGAGCTTCAGGTTAACCAAGCAAGGGTTTGAGATTTTAAATGCAAAAGGTCTCTTATTTCTGTATATGAGTGCACTGGAATTATTATTTTAATGGATTTGCAAGCAATACAGTATCTTGGCAGACTGTTTTGATCAGACTGAAAGGAAATATTTTTCAGAATATATTGGTTCATGAAGAAAAACAAAAAAAGGAAATATTTTAACTTGTTCTCCCAGCAACCAGAAAATTCTTGTCCTTCCCCACAAGGTGGAAATTCCTTTTTCTGACAGGCCCAGAGGATAATTTCCCACTCCCAGAATGCTGGGTGGACAAAAGTAGCATTCCTGGCACACTGCAGCCCTGTGTCTCTCTGAGATGAACACTGCTCATTAGAGCACAAATGAGGACACCCATAGTCCGTTCCCAGATGCATTCTTGGCTTATTAAATCTCCTCTGCACCTTAGTGACACCAGATGGACATTGCCTTAGTGGAAGCTTGTCTGAGAGTAATAACAGCCTTGACATATTTATGGAATAATGTGTGAAACATGTTTTTATTTCCTGGCTGGAAAGGTGCTATTTAAGCATAGAACTGTGTGTACACATTTCAATACAATATTTTTGTATATGTTAAGTAGGGGGCCAGTAAAAAGGAATCTCATTGATCCCAGAAATAATTTATCGTCCTGAATAAGAGAACATGAGAGTTTCTCGCATTAGAACTGTTGATTATAAAATAAACAGCACTTTTTATTGAGTAGTCATGCCTGTTCCCTAGTGTCTGAAGATACATTACTTACACCGCTCCAATCTCAGCATGAAGCCAGTCAGTCAGCAGTGTAAATCTTTCTTCTCCTCAGGTCATCACAGAACACTTCAGCTGCGTTATTTTTTGTTTTTCTTCTTTTTCTTTTGCATTGTTTATAAACCTTCCAACATCTGAAGAAGGGACTTGTGTTTGTCCCAGAGGTCACGTATTATACAACTCATTTGCTGGTTCAGTTACAGACACTACAAGCTGTCTTGCCTTCAGTTTGCACGCTGGAACCACTTTCCTTTTGTAATTGAACCAGGCTCGTCCCCATGTGTGCAGTGAGACTTGTTAGGCACTGTATCTTTGTCTGATCATGCTCAAGTGGTACAGAAATAAATCAAGATATCTGGAAAAGAGGTTTGGGTCGTAAGGAACTGGCCAGATACCAGGATTTTATTTTGTTCTGGGATTTCCACACCCAGCAAGCATACCAGGAGAGATGTTCAGGAGGAAAAAAGGGAGCTTGGGAAAATCATCTTGGTCTTTCACAAAAAATTGGTGTGGACAAAATGAGATAATGGACCGTGTCGAGTTTCCTAAAGAGCTGATTTGGGGGAAAAAAAAAAAGAAAAAAGTAAATTCCCCATGGAGCTTCTGAATCAGAGCAGGGCACACAGCCATTGAAGTGTTTAGTCGTGGTTAGTCTCTTCAGCCTGGTGCACAGCAATACGTGTGGGGACAACTGCCATGAAACACCAGAATGAGTTGCTGATGGATACAGGATGAAAGACCCAGAGTGGATAAGAAGCTTAACACAAGCCTGGGAAGGGTTTCTGGCCTTTATGCTACCTCAGGGACAAGTGCTAAACCTAAGGAGGACTGAGAAAATAAAAGAGAAAAGAGGGAAGGTGGTGTACGACAGCTTCAAAGTGCAAGAAAAGATGAGACTGGCCCTTTCTCAAGAGCTTAGAAGCAAAATTAGCTTCCTGGAGAGAGAACATAAGAAATCTGGCAACCTAAATATATTTAAAGGGCTTACAACTCTCCAGGGAAAATTTTGAGGCTATTGAAGTGGAAAAAACCCATTTGCTAAGATTAAACAGGCTTTTTTCCCCAAAAGAAAAAGTAAAAATAAAAAACTGACAAAGCAGACAAATGTTTGGCAGGGCACCCGGAAAAGAAAAAGAAAAAAACAAAAAAAAGCCACAACCTGGCAATTACAACAACATGATGTGGGAAATCTGGGTAGGGGAGAGGTCCAGGCTGCTTTCCCTTTGTCTTCCACAAAGGCTGAAAGGGGAAAGTGAGATATTAGTCCATGTAGAGTTTCCTAAAGGGCCAACTTTGCAAACAGAAAGAAAAAAGTTCTTGAAAAGCCAGAAGAGCGCCTTTCTGAGTAGAAATTTGAAAATTTAAGGCCAGTGAGAGCCCTTGCCGAGTTAATGCTGAACAGGCCTTAATACTTGGTGTGTGATAAGGCATGACGATTGCTGCTTGACCTTGGGTTTGAGCCTAATGTTGAGAACAGGCATGATCACAGTGAGTGGCTCATGTGATGAAATGGCAGGTGCTGAATGATTTTGGCTCGTTTGGTCACTCATTGTGAAGAAATTGGCTGTGAAAATGTTAGTGTGAATCAGTTCAGGCCCTCTATCCCTGGAGCAAGGCACATGCCATTGAGATGAATCTATTCATCTTGCAATCTCAACATCTCCATCCTCACAGCCCATGGGAAGCTGGGCAGCACAATGTGTGACATCTCAGCTCTCACTGCAGCAGCAAGTCACTGACCTGGGATTGGAGCTTTGCCCCAGGGAGGAGTGGAATCAGGTAGGGAGCAAAGTTCCTGTTGAAACTGTCTGTAAATCTTGATGATATTTGTGAACTGGATGGTAAGTCATAGAGAACATCTATGTACTTACAGTGAGGTAAAGGTGAAAACCCTCTGCTCACGTCAGTGCAATTATACTACCGAATTCAAAGGAACAATCAGGTTTATGGGAGAAATGCCCTTGCATTTCAGTGGCCAGCTAAGTGTGAAGAGCCCTACTAGAAGGTCAGTATTAACCTGCCTTGTTAATACTGTGAGCTGAGATGTCAAGCTTATCAGCCCTTCCCTCCCACAAGTATGAAAGATGGATGTAGGTTCTCATAGAGTATATTCCCCTAAGATCAATGACCTGGTTAAGGCTAATTACCACACACTCTCACTCTAAATTAAAAAGGACCTTAGTAACTGAAAGCCCTGTATGATTAAGTGGCTCCAAAGATTAACTGTGATAAGAGTGGTATGGGGCTACCAGGTTTCCTCAGTGCTACTGATTTGTCACCCTCTGGACCCACCACATGGACCTTGGAGCTCTGTTTCAAAAGGTCTGCAAAATGAACCAGTAATCATTTATCAGTGGAGAGTGGACAAACCAAAGAATGCTTTTGAGCACCAGCTTTGTGTGAACAGCAGAAGTTTGGTCCCTGGGGTGCTGACTGGGCTAGTGAGCCTAGTACATTCCATCAGCATCCACTTCGCACCTATTGCCCTGTCTTTCACCCATGCCCAGATACCAAGGCACCCTTTAGGAAATTTTTCTCTGGACCCTGACTTCCTGTGAATGCTGAAGGCACTGATGGCTCCTGGTTTATCCATGGAGCAGATGCAGAATACAGCACCAGTGAAAGACCTCACTGCCTACCTTTGTGATTTGGTTCTAGCTTATACAGGAGTGCTCCTGTAGAGGCAGAAGATTCTAGCTTCTACAGCTGCTCCTATGCAGGGCGTGAAAGGAAGCAATCTTGGAAAAGCAAGGCTGATGGCAGTTGGAAATTACTTCTGTGTAGTTCTGCAACAGGGAAGATAACAGCTAAGAACAACCCTCCAGCCTCAGAGCAAATGTCCAGCTGGAGCAGAATAGTCTCTCTGTCCATGGTTAGCAGCGGGTGCTTAGAAATGAATATAAGAGGGAAAGCAGAGAAAGAAAATTCTCTGCCAGCACCCCTCTTCATTTTTCAGTAATCTACAGTATAAAGAGTCCCAGATTGGAGCTTGGATCCACTTCACTGTGTTTAATAAGCCCTTGATGTACTTTTCTTCCATGAATTTGTCTAATTGCTTTTTGAACCCATTTATACTTTGGGCAATGAGCTCTACAGTTTGATTAAGCTTTGTGTGTGGAAAAGGACCTCCTTTTGTTTGTTTAAATCTATGGCCTGATCAGTTTATTTGGTGTCTCTTATTTCTGCCTTACAAGAATCAGTGAATATTTGTTTGTGGTCACTTCCTTTGTGCTATTTATGATTTTATATAACCATACATTCACCCCTCGCTCATTTATTTTCCAAATTGATGAACCCTAGCCTTTTGACTTCGGTATACCGGACCTGCTCCATACGCATATGATCGTAGTTGCCAGACAGCTCTGTGCCCCTTCTGTCTCCATAGAGTATTTGTCTGAGAGGGCACAACCAGAACAATCAGGATGTGAGTCATTTTAGCAGTGTTATGACGTTCTCTCTTTTGTTCTCTAGATCATTCCTAATTATTACTAACATACTCTGCATGCCTCTCTGACCTCTGCTGAGCACTGAGCTGAGTTTTTCAGAGAAATCCATTGTGATTCCAAGATATGTCCTGAGAGACACTAGCTAATTTGGTACCTGTTTCTATGTATTCACTATCAAAATTAGTTTTCCTCATGTGCATCACTTGGCATTTATCAACACAGAATATCTTCTGGTCTGGAGGAGTTGTTACCATTCACTTTGTAAAAAAAAAAATCTAAAAGTTGTTCTACTTACATTTTGAATGGAGAATGTTTCAGATTCATCCCTCTTAAGCTACTAAACTCCTCCATGATGAACTCTGACAAAAGAATTTATTAGGTTTTTCCACTAGAGCCTTTTCTTCCTTGAGCACCCATTACACCCTAATCATGAACTGCCAGTGTAAAATATCTGTCAAGTTTCTTGTTTCTGATCTGCTTGACTTGTTACTTCAATTGCCTTTCGGGAGTAGCTTCTGAAAATCTTTTTGCCCTGCCATATAAATTTTACACTGAACTTGGCCAAGTTTGCTCTTATCTCCTTTCCTCTTTTTGACCCAATTTCTGATCTTCAGTGGACGTCTTCTACTTTAAGTATCTTTTTTTTTTTCAATCTGCAGCCGAACCAAACATATCTTTTTTTCCCTGTATTTGCTCCTTCTGCAATTTTTGTTGCTGTAAATTGTAGTGAGCATCTAATGTGATCTTTTCAATAATTTTCATGCCACAGGAACAGTTTTTACCCTCTTAGTTGTTGATTTTCTGCATCATCTTTTATGAAGTTTGCTTCCCTCAAGATAAATGCTAATGCTGCTGAAGTGAAGGGTTTGTTTATTTGTTTTTCAGTCCTACAAGACTGTTGAATTGAATTAAATTGTGCCCATTATTACAGGCTGATTTTTAAATAGCTGTGCCTTGACACTCAGAAAATCACTGACCACTTCTGAGTGTGTGTAGTTACTTTGTCCATGTCTTTCCTTACTGCTTTCTTCAAAAATTTCCCACAATACTGCCACCCTATAAATGGTACTTTTAAAAAAAATGCCCAAATGTACAAGGCTTGTGTCATCTATAACAGTTTGCTAAAAGTTGGCTCTATTATCTGATGCCATAAATATTGCTTAGAATATCCAAGACTATAAATCACAAGGAGAATAGCCTGAACCCAGTAGGTAATTATCATAGGCAAACTTACAAATCTGTAGAGACTTAAATATTTCACTTGAGCTTAAACTCAAATGTGTGGTATGTGAGCCCTGCACAAGGGATCGGCTGGAAAGCAGAACCTTTCTCTGTAACCCTTTAATAAATCCATTCCTTTATTTTTAGTAGCAGCTTCAACTGCCAACAGTTATCTGTCATGTCTGGCCTGTCTGGTCTTCTTCACTGTCATATCAGAGCACTCATATTAAATAACATATTGGCATCATGTTTTGGTAAGAGGATTTTGATAAGCAATAAAGGGAGAATCTGATAGCACTGCCATAAGACTCCTGCAAGGAGAGCTGAATCTGCCCATTATGTACCAAAATTAGCTCTGCCAGCATGTTTCCAAGAACAGCTGCTCTTGGTGGCTATCCCAGCACTACATTTTTGTAGTCTTCAGCAAAAGCCCCTTCTCGTGGCACTGGGGCACTACCTGCTCTTCGACTGATGAGTCCTCATGCAGGCACCTGGCAGCGCTGCCCACCTTTGTATTCCTGCTATCTCCTTCTACGGACAGAGTGCCAAGAGAGAAAAACGGTGGGGTATTTCATGCTATTGACAAATGGTGACAGGATTCAGATGGCTGAGCTCATTTCCACTCTAGCCTTGAGCAGGTTTAAACCTCCATCTCTGGTACCGAGAGTTTTAGCATATCATCTGCTACCCTTTGCTACCTGCTCCAAGGTCAGACCTACTAAAGAAAAGATCTGCATTAATTGTCATGGAAAAGAGGGGATTTCAAGGTAACTGTCAAGAAATGAAAAGGCTGGAGTCGCAGAGCAAATAAATTAGGCTACTTGCACCTACCCACTTATTGTTTCTAAACTGCCCATGTGCTGGATAAGAGTTCCAGAGCTGCGATCTACCCATCACTGGGCTCTGAAAGGGCAGGGGGAGTGGTATACAGAAGGACACAGAACCGTAATTGTTCTCAATTTTCTCTTTTCAAGTGAAATTTTTTGATAAGGGTGCACGGTGATCTGCAAGACAAGTTGGCAGAGGTTTGGGGCCAAACATAATTTGGGATTGCTGCCACAGAAATACTGGAACCAGATAGAGACATAAAAATGCTCTGCGTGCAGGTTGAAAACAAAGTACAGTGTTTGTTATTCCGTCTGTCTTAGTCTGGCAGGATGCTGGGATAATATGAGGTGGGTAAGCATGGTTTCTGCTACTGATACAGCATCATTACTTTTTCACAGAATATGTCTCTTCAGAGAAGGTGTATAAAATTGACAAAGGCCATCTGTGCATTCCCAGCAAAGGTCTGCAAAATTATGGGCTGCAATCTGAAAGGTGGTGTAGCAGAAATGCAGTGGGATCAGCTCTAGCGCTGAGTTACGTTTCCCACCAGCTGAATTCAGAGGGTAGTGAGTGAGCAGGACAGGAGGAGGGATGCGATGCCTAGGAGGAGAGAGCTGCTATTTATGCGCAAATACATTAATAATCAACAATGATGAGAAATGAAACAGAAAACTCACATGACAGTTTAATAGGATTTTGGTAACATCTGATATATTTACGAAGTTTTGCATGAATCTGACAAGGACTTCAACAAATTAGTTTTCCTGTTTTAATGGAGGTTAACCAGATTTAAGTGAATCTTAGGGCAGATTTATTAAATATTATGTAGATTTTTACAAACCCACTGGAGATTCAATAACAGTTATTTTTGAGCTAGCAAATCTTTTCTTGTGCTTGTTAGAGATCTTGGGTAGATTAAACAAGGAGCCAGGTCTAGCAAATGTTGAAATTTAATATTTAGAGTCAGACTGAATAAACTATGGGTGGATTTTGCAATGACGTGTTCAAGATTTAACAAATATTGTCTCGTCTCCAGAAAATAAATGTTAAATAAGAATGAAGCTAATAAGGTTCAGCAAGACAAGAGCTCCATTTACAAATCTTTTATGTATTTAATAAATACATTTATTAAATGAAGTGCAGTGCTCATTGGAGATTGTATCGATGTAAGAAATTCATCTCCAGTATGACTTAGTCAGACTAATTCCCCATTTATTAAATGTTCTTGAGATTTAGAGAGTCCACATCAAGCTTAATGTGCATCTGGGAGGCTTCTGTCAAACATTCATAAGAAATGGCAGCCAGTGGAAGCCTTAGGGTTAGGAAGTATCTTCATCTTTTTTGCCAACGCTTCACCCCAGAAAAGGGACATCTGAAGGAAGGAAGAGAAAGTAATTTTGAACAAAAAGTGTCGCTAATACTGAACTTGTGGGAGAGAGGAGTTCTGGAGACAGTCATGGGAGAAAGGGAAGCTCATAGGCAGAAGTGGGAGGACAATGAAATGCCTAGGGTTGTGGTAGCTCTAAAATGATACAGACTTGGCTCACTGAGACAGATGCTGGCAAGTATCTGGGACACAGAATATTCAGCATTTTCAGTACTGGGGAAAAGATATATCCTGCAGATTGCAGTGGGCTGACCCCTTAGCCATAGTGCAGGTGGAATAACAGGGCAAACATCTGTTAGTTTTTTGTCTTTCTCTTACTCTACCTGTGATTTCTATTTCTGTCCAGCTCAGCTCTTGGCCACCTTGCTGAGACTGAAGGACAGGTGATGAGTTGTTCTGGTCATTTTAAGTGTGGATGCCTGTCCCCTAGGAGCCAGTGGGAGGCTCTCAAGCTGTGTCTGGGGCCCCTAGACAGCTGCTAGGTGGTCTTAGGGCCCACCCACTTTCTGCAGCTCTGGACTCTGTCATGCTAAGTACTGCTCCCTGAAGGACATGCATAAATGAGAGCTGCAGTCGCACTGACAACCCCAAGCAGGGTTTGGTGACTCAAAATTCATGCTGCTTGATGTCCCCATGCTCTTCCCTACGGCACTGCAGCAGCACACTTCTTGTTCCCAGAGCATTAACACTTCCACAAACTTCCACTGCATGCAGTGCCCTCGAAGCCTGGCTACATGAACACACTAATATTTGGGGTGTGATTTGATAGACCTGGGACAACCGTATTGGACTTATTCTCACATCTAGCAAATGTTGTTAGGAATAAAATTTTCAGTGAGGATGTTTGTGAAGTGAAACTCTTGAATTCTGCTTGGCGCCGGTAGTACAAAAGCATAGTGTAAATTAAATGTGGAAGGGAACTGACAGCACAACACTACATCATTTGCAGTCAGCTCCCCTCACTGGGACATTCCAGGTTTCCTGGAAACTAGAGGGGATGACTTCACAGCTTGACAGTAGCATCATCCTTTTCAGGAATGGCTTGAGAATGGAAGAATGGTGCAAGTCCATCTCACTTGACTTCACCTTGCCTGTGCCCATATCAAGTCTCAGCATTCATAAGGCAAGTCCTACCACTACCTGGTCCTGCACAGGGTCCTTCTTGTCAAGGAAGTGCTGTTCCACAGTGTTTCACATGAGAGTGTTTCTGGCAGAGTGTGTTGAACCCTTGCAGACTGCAGCCCATCTTGAGGGAGTCTCCAACCATCTCTCATAGAGGGGAACAAAGCAAGGGGACCTCAACAAGTCAAGGAGAAGCCAGTGGGAATGCACACATAAGACAAACAGGACTGTTTACCCCTCTCTGCTGCTGTTTTGGAGCAGATCAGCTAAAGAGATTTCCCAACAGCAGAGAAAGACTCTCTCAGAGGAGATAATAATTGTAACTGAAATCGGAAAACCTTGATGTATCTTTGTGCATACAGTAATACCGTGACATTTAGAATCACAGTGGGACTAATAGTGGGGAGCATCATTCTGCCACTTGTGGTCTGTTTGTTCAGGGAGGGGGGATGAGTTGCACTGCAGTTGTGGTGGTCCCCCCAGGGGTGGATTCTTCCAGGCACCTCCCCCAGACCCTTGCTGGGGGTAAATGTAGGGTAGCATCTGGCTCGCCGTTCAGTGGAGGAATGACTAGAGATCACACTCTGACACCTGGCATGATGGAAATGAAGCTATTTAGCATTCTGCTACTCCACACAGGAAGAAAAGAAAAAGCTCAAGAAAGCTGAGCTGAGATTCAGCTCACACCAGCCTTTGCAGGAACAATTATAAAATGCAAATACTATGGACACTTCCTTAACAAAGCAAATCTATCCATTACCTGCCTCTGTTCTTTTATCAAGCATCTATTTAAAGAGAAAAATCTTCTCTCTCTCTCTTTTTTTTTTTTCTCCTCCTCCCACGCTCTATGATGCTAATACAAGTTGTCCATCAGATTCCTCATTGCATCACCATGCCAAAGTAAGCTGACTCCTAAATGCTCACTGTGTCACATCAGATAACTATGATAACACTGCTGGGCATCTCCATGTGTTGAGCAGCTTTTTACAGCATGAAGGTTTATGGCAGGTGAGAAACTCCTCATTTTACAACAGGATTGGAGAGAAAAAACACACTTTTTGCCAGAGCAGCTCCCACATGTTGGCAGGAAGCCACCAACCAGATTAACCCACACCCATTCAAAGAGCAAGCCAAACGTGCTAAAGAAATTACTGTAGCTCGAGACGGCCACTTTTCTTTGTAAACCAACCTTGCCCTGGATCTTTATCAGCTCTCACTACAGCATCACCCACTGGTTATCCCTTCTCTCTTAGCCAAGGTCAGTTCAGACCCATCCAGAGCCTGAGGCAGTGAAAGAAAGCTCAGGTTACCAATATGTCAAGTAAATATTAAAAAAACAGGCAAGAGCCCTGAATACTAGGAAAAAACCAAACCAAAACAAAACAGAATACAGCTGGAAAAAGCCTCTCCACTCAAACCCAGACAGCTGGGATTTTTCTTGCTGTTAAACTTGCTTCATTCATCACAGTTTGGACAAGCTTGAGACAACAACCCTCCTGCTCTAAGGGCTGGGATTCTCTTTAGTGAGCCAGAGGAGCTGGTTCTTTCACTGTTTTGGGGAAGGTGGCTGTGCCAGGCAGCTACGCAGCAGGTGTCAGCAGTGACGCATAAAAGCAGACAAGTGTGTCTCAGTATTCCCTGCCTGCCGGCCACTCTCTTCCTCTGCCTTTCACATGATGTGCAAATTATGAGAGTATTTTGCTGCCTTCAACAGGATTTTGAAAATAGATCATCCAAAATTAAGGTCACTTTTCTCCCTTTCTGATTAGCATTGAGCTGCTTCCATATCTCAGGGGTGGGAAATAAAATTTAAATGAGGTTCAACATTTAATAGGAAATTTTCTTTAAGATGCCGTTACGTTCTTGCTTCTAAGATCTATTTCCTTGCAGCAATCAGTTTTAAGAGTCTCTATTTAATTCAGGTGACAGGTCCAGTGGAGTGAGACATGGGTAAATCTGAGGCTTAAAGTTAGAATAAAAGAGAAATCGAATGGAATTGGGTTTTACACTCCTCCTTTCACACTGGGCGCATTGTTATTCACATTTATCACCATCTATAAAAGATGCAAGAAGAAGAGGAAAAAAGCAGGAAATGAAATGCCAAAAAAAATAACTGTCTTTAAATGATGAGCAGCTGAAGAAAGCCAGAGAATTCAGACTTAAAAAGGACACCCTGAGATAAGGCCCTGAATGTTGGATTTGTCAAAGGGAGAGTGGAGCTGGAAGACACAGTGTGATGTGGGAATTTACAAGACTGTTCGCATGGAGAACTCAGCTAATTCCTAACTCACTTAATCTGCAGACCCAATTATCTTCACCCGTGAAAGAAGTCTTTCACAACAAGCAAAAAACAAAACAAAACAAAACAAAACAACCCACAAAAAAACAGAAAACAACCCACCGTAACATTTCCTTCCCATTTTTTGCCAGTGTTTAATAGCAAAGTGCTCTGCTGAGATTTCCCAGCACTATGAATCCATTACTTTTAACTCAATGTGCCACAGTACTTTTATGAGTATGCTAACTAGCACTGTAAATAATTGAAAATAAGTGATACTTGTTAAAACAAATGAACAAAGTGTATTTTGTAATGCAGTATCTTTGATTTTTTTTATTGTGTTTGACTGCTAATTTGCAGAATTCTGCACTCCCAAATACATCTCTTAGTCATTAGTGGAACTTGTTCTGATCTGGTTCATGAATAGAAATGACTGCACGGTTTTGATATCAATAAAATAGGGGATTGCATGGCTATGGAATATGCCAGTTAGCAAAGAGAACAGGAGTTACTGTTGTTATGTACCTTAGGAACTTATCGTGCATGTTCCTCATCCTCCCCAAACTGGAGTCCTTTGCAAGTGAGAGCAACAGGAAAAAAAAGGTTTTGAAAAAGCAGTCAGACACCTTTCTTCTACATGGGGTATAAACTCGGTTGAAAGTCAGGTCTCTCTGGTTTTATTGTTGGTTAGTAGGAGTGGAATGGGTAAACCATATCACGAGTTCCACTTTTCTGAAGAAAAGATAGGCGATTTTTGAAGCACACTGATCCATTCTTTGCCTGTGTCAGTGGACAACTTCACTGCCATTTTGAGAGACACTAGGGTCACTGCCATCATCAGGGTGGCCAAAAGATAATAAACAACATCAAGTCAAATAGATTTATGCATGGAACCACTTTATGGCTGCACCAGTAACCAGCCCAGAGCCTGAGAAAACACTGGGGGACCAGATCCAGCACTGCACAAGCAGGCACTACACCACAGCCACCAGCTCCTTGCTGGGGTAAAGGAGCTATATATATTGACTCATGTGCTGAACCAGGGTGCTTTTTTTTTTTGAGTACCAATGTCCATTGCTACTCATTTGGTACATGCTCATGTCTTCCGTTTCAAAACGTGCTCATTATTTTAGAGCCTTAGCCAGTACTGCTGACATCAAACAGCAATGTTTCCTCTCCTATACAATTAAGGACATCATATTTGGAAGGGACTTCAGCAGAGCAGCAGATCTATTTCCCTGCCCCAGGGCAGGATGAACTGTCCTCATGTCATCCCTGACAGATGTTTATCCCATTTAAAGATGACCAGAGACAGGGACTCTACTGTATCCCTGGTGCTCTGCTCTCTTCACCACTTGAAAGCTTTTCCTGATATCTATTCTGAGTCTTTCCTGCTGCAATTTATTCCTATTTCTACTTATGCTACTAACTATGAAAGCAGAGGACAGATTATAGCCTTTCTAAGTGCCTTTTTAATGTTATTCAAAACTTAAGTTCCCCACTGAATTCTCTCTTCTCTCTGCTGAACAATCCCAGGCTGTTCAACTCTTTGCTTGCAGGTCATGTTTTGGAGACATTTGATCTTTGTGCTTTCCTTTGGTCTCTCTCCAATCGCTTTGCCTGTCCCTTGAAGAGTACATTAAAACCTTCTGCCGATTGCCTAGGAAAGCCTCCTATACACCAGGTTTCATTGCTGCTTAAAAGAGAGGTAAGTCGTATCTTGTGGCCTAAGATTTCTATTACAGGCTTCCACATTTCAGACAAGTGGGTGCAATTAAACTGTTTCTACGGCACTCAGTCTGGCCACCTTCAATGGCTCACCGCTCAATCAGAATAAAAGTTGGCTACACTCAGTCAAACCAAATTCTCCACTACCTTGAGCAGAAGGGGTTATTAAGGACTCCGAGATTCAACCCCGTGTCCTAGATCATGTGAGTGACCTCGAGACGTACCAGAAAACGGTCTATTAGCTAAACTGTCTCCTCTGCGTTTTTTAATGAAGGACTGTTTCAAAGTGAAAGAAGTCTAGCAGCGTGTCCAATATTTTTTTCTCTATATATGAATTTCTATGAGCCATATGGAAAGGAAGGCGGGGCGGGGGGGCACCAAATTTCCATTTAAAAAAACCTCTTTGCCACAATAACAAGGTTTCAAAATGCCCTTTACAGGCAGGATCTAAAAGGTTAAACATGCCAGTAGAGCTGCCACTGTCACACACACACACACCCTTTAATTTCCCCCCAAAACAGCTCATTTTTTCGACAAAGCCAATTATCTGAAAATGACAGGAAATGATTAGTCATGTTAATTAAAAATAATTTTCTTTCCCACTCCTCAAAAGGTCAGATCGTCAGCTGTATGGAAAATTGAGCCTTCATGCACTTTCATTTGATTTCCCATTCAAAGTCTAATTAGTTACAATTTGTTGTTAAAAGAGATAATTTTTTTTGATAAAGCCCACATTTTTTTTCCTCTCCCTAGTCATTAACAGGTTGATATTATTATTGTACTATATGTGTATATGATTTCATCCTGGCCAGCCTAGAAAATAATGAAGGGAAGCTCACCCAGAGAGGTGTGTTTGGAGTGTGTGTGGTGCCTCTGGTGTTCTCCAACGTGAGAGGTTTCTGCAGCCGGAGATAAACCAAGAGGCTTTGTGTAGTGACTGGGAGAAATCAGGTCCTTTCGTACACTCAGCAGCTTCTCCCTGTTGTGAACTTCTGGAGAAGGTAGAAGATAAAGATGATACTACAAAACAGAGTTAATGCTCCAGAAAACCAAATGAAAAGAGCAATATTTTTGGAGAAAATATGATTCTTACTCAAGTCCTTACTTCATTTTCAATGTGCAATCGTTGGTGAAGAGTATCTTTAAGCAGCATTTGGCAGAGTTCAGCCAGTTTTTGAAGTTGTTGCCTGTGGGCTGCTTGCTGCATTAAGACAAAACTTCCAGCCCCTCCTGATATTTCTCAGTGTCTTATCTTGGTGACAGAAGCCGGGTGGCCCCAACAGGCTTTCACTTGCCCATTTGCTCAGTGAAAAGTCAAAGCACGTCACCCGCAGGTAGCTTCCTCGTCATTAGATTTTCTTATTCTTCCAGCACTAACAATGTCACTTGTGAATGCCAGTGCTGGTTGTTTTCACTGAATGGTGCAGAGGGTTCAGCCTTCAGGCGAGGAAAATTGGCAGTCTCATCCCTGTCCCAACTGGATGATCATTACTAGCCATTGTCACTGTGCCCGAGGACAATAGATCAGGAGCCTCCTGCCTCATCATGCTACAGCTGTAGAGGTGTATAAAACCAGCCTTCTATTATGGGCACAGAGGGAAAAAACAGGGTGGAACTGGTCAATGAGTCAGGGAAGAAGGAAAGTGAAAAGGCTTGCGGTCATCTCTGACCAACAAGAACTCGAACAAGGTGCTTGCACCAAAGGCCTCAGAGTCAGAGGGTTATGCGATCTTTAATTATGCTTACTTTCCAAAAAAAATTAAAAAAGAAGGTTTGGAAATACCATTAGGACTGGTCTTGCTGTTGTGTTTCAAAGCTCCTGAATGCAGAGCCAAGGCAAGAGACAGAGTGGATAAAGCAGCAAAGGAGAACAATTGAAAAGGTTCAGTTTAGTTTCTTGGATGGAGGAGCCAGGGAAATTCTGAGTTGATCATCTGGCTCTGTCATTTGTTCATTCAGCCCATAACCTTACTCACCCTGTGCTGAGTGAGGTCGCTGGTGGCTTCAGCTCCTGGATGCAAGACACACAACCTGGCTGTTCCCATTCTTTCCGTGACAATCAGCTGAATCCAGTTAAAAAAAAACCCAAATGCATTCTTCTGTCTTCCATGGAGAGTTTTCCTAAGCTCTTTCTTGCCTTTTTTTTTTTTTCCCATTCCTTTAAAGAAAAATACGTCACAAGACTGGTGACTTATACATGGAAAACAATGCTGAAAAATGAGCACTCACCATTTGTTTATGTACAAAGTCTACAGAGAGAGGCAACGCTGATAGGAGTGAACATTTATAACATTCAGCTGTAAAATACTGAGACAGTCTGTAGTCTCACAGAGGCTACCCGACAGGCTGTGAGTGATAAATATCAGTTTGGGAAACTCCTCAATAGGAGAACTGATTAATTTTAAGATCTCCAGTCTCAGCTTGGCTCATACTGGAACCAGTTTTCTGTCCCTTTCCAGTCACCCTGACGTAGTTTACTCCCAAAGAAAATTGCTTTTTCTTTTAATGAGAATTTGTGCTTCCACGTCTCCTCCCACCTCCTGTGGGTGCGGCGAACCTGGGGAACAAATAGGAGTGTTATTACTGAAAATAACAGCTTAGTAGAGTTTCAGACTAACTCCCAGTGACTTAATTGAGCCCGTCAACATGGAAAGACCACTGAGTAGCACAAGTCAAATGAGAAACCACTTAGCAGCACAGCAGTGTGGGAGATTAAAATGCCTCTTTGAGGAATATAAAGGTCAGTGAGGCAGCAAACGCCTTAAAGGGGAAGACAATACATTTCATGCATGAAAGACCAAGCCTGGAAAGATATGTGTCAGTCATGTGTGTCAATAATCCCTTCTAACGGAAAATGTATTTATAGAGGATAAGTCCCCCCCATTTGGGGACTTAATGGCATGCAAAGGCAATGGCAGCCCCCTGGGCTCTCCAGCTGGGATGAAACCCCTCGGAGACAGAGAGTTATGCCTGTTTTTCTGTGCCCTGCTATAAACCCACTGCTGGTATCTGAGAGAGCAGCTCGTGCCCTGAGACACCAAGTCATCCTGCCCCATTCTCATTTCCACTGCTCTCTGCCATCCAGGTTTAGCCACCTAATGGGATTGCTCATCGAACAGGCACACAACCATGCATGTGTGTGCTAACATCCATCCTAAAGACTTTTAAATTGCACTTGTCAACCAGTATTTGAATGAATCTGTGCAGCCAGCAAGTGGCAATGGCCTCATGTCACTGCACGAGCCCACCTCGCTTACAAATTGGAGTGCTGTCGAGCTCACCTCAGTCCAAAGACCTCTCTCTCCTGCACATCGGTGCTACCTTTCTGTTCTGTCCAACTGGAAAAAAAAAATAATTGCAAAAAGCAAATAAAAGAGCATTAAGGAGTTGGATTTGACATTGCACCAGGCAACGATAACATGTGAATGAGTCCGCCAAGGAGCAGAGGATTGAGCTGAGTACCTGATGTACTCACAAACAGAAACAGACAAACAAAAGGTGGAGACTATATCATAGAGGTAAATTCTTCTCTCCTTTCTGACCCTGTGAATCCAAACTGATATGACTAGTGAACATAGAAAGTTGTAGAAAAATCTGTTCTCTTGACTCTGTTTTCTAGCTCCATTTCCTCTGCATATTATTGATGATAATAATAACAATAATAATATCCAGCTCTTAAAGCTTTTCAAAAAAAAAAAAAAAAAGCTAATATGTCTAAGCCTGCTGCCAGCAGGGGATATGGAACAGCTTGCTATGAGAAAATGCTGATTCTGAAAATCTGAATGTTTCAGGGGACGGTATCAATTTCATCTGACTTTTATTTAACATTCTGCTTGGGTAAGGTTGAAGCACTTTGTTTCAGCCTCATCACGTTGGCTCTCATATGCATTATATTATACACCAACAAACGTTGCAATGAGGCAATTTGCAAAAGCAGTTTGGGGAAGGGAAACTTCGTTTCTGAGAAATTTTAAAATGCCAGGGTCCTTTTTCAGAAATTGCTCAGTCTTTTCTGAAATTTCTCTGGGATGGAAAGAAGAGAAAATACAATGTTTGCTGGAAGCCTGAAACTCAATAAAGATGATGATTTTAAGAGTGAACTAGACTATTCTAAAGACCACAAGAAAAGAAAAAACAGAACAGAAGCTGAAGCTCCTGTGAAATACAGGGATCAGCTGTCCTGAGGACAGCTGTGTCTATGCCTGTGTTTTTCACCATCTTTTTGAAGAGATCAACAACTGTTTAGAGCTGGCTCAAGGTTCTCAGCTGTTCAAGTAGGACTGAGCGCTGCCATCCCATGCACAGGGCTCTGGGACATCAGACAGAGCACAGAGGAGGCAACATAGTCCAGAGATGTGCTCTGGATCTCTCTCAGCATGGGAGACAGTCACACAAGTTTCCTGGAGCAATGCAGTTGGACAAGCAAACCAAAGGCACTTTGCCACCTGAAAACCACTATGTGAACACCATCATCCCCAAAGTCATTGCTATCAGGACGCTATCATTCACACCATGCATGGAAGGTTACATCTATACCACTGACCTGCTCTGCATCCCTTAACAAATTGCTTTATCTCTGCCTTCTAACCACCTTACTCTATTTTTGTCCAATTTAGTTCCTCCCGAGGGCAAGAAATCCAGGTGGCTCTTTAGTGTCTAACACAACCTTGGTAAGCGCTTCTAGGCAGAAATGTGTTGCCGATAATAAACTTTAGTGCTTGGATGGTGAAAATAGCCTGGAGTCTTCATTCAACATTGCACTCGACATGAGCATATATGAGATCGGTTCTTGCATTATCTTGATCTTTGCAATGGGTTTTGTGGCACTAGGAGCTCAATAAAAAACATAAAACTAAGACATGAAATTCTGCTGCTTGCCTCCATCCAATCTTTGATTTGCATGTTAAACCACGTGGAGACTGCACACCCTCTGTAAATACATTAGGGAGGCCAAACAAAAAACATGTCAAGGAAATGGTAAATGGGAAAAAGGCTTTGGAACGCATGCTCTATTTGAAGGGCTTGCTGAGGAGCTTGTTTATAATCCTGCTGCAAGTAAAGTACTCCGAAATAAAAGCTGTTTGGTCCTTTCAAGCTAACAGCCCTTTGTTCGAAGCACATTAGTAGAACAATTTTTAAATAATGACTTAATTTTTTTTTTTCTCTTGA
Organism: Pedionomus torquatus; assembly: GCA_013398155.1. Lineage (NCBI taxonomy): Eukaryota > Metazoa > Chordata > Aves > Charadriiformes > Pedionomidae > Pedionomus > Pedionomus torquatus. The sequence continues at coordinate 708,629 of VZRU01002624.1, read as the reverse complement.
AAGATGCTTTTTTGCAGTCAGGGGCTGGTTCTTTGTTTTCCCAGTCTGCACTCTGATTCATTAGTACTAGTTGCATCCAACTTGTAGAGGTTTATTTGTTCAGCTAGAAATGGGACATTAACATTTTAAGAGAATAATGCATAGCTTTTAGAGATAATATTCTCTCTGCCCTATTCTGCTGATATTCTCTTAGAAAGTGCAGAATGCCACATTCTTTCCCTCCAAATTTATTAGTTTATTATAAACACTTTAACACTTGGGGCATGACTTTCTATTTTTCTTCCTCCCCCCCTCCCTTTTTTTTTCCTAATAAAAACACTTAAAATTTTCTGCATATATTTACTGGGCTGAAAAGTTGGAGACTGGCAGTATTATTCAGACTCAAGAAAAAGACAGGCAGGTTGTGAGCCCTGTCATCCCACCTCTGGAGCCTTTCTAAAGGCAGATCAGGGGGTCCCTCTACCACTCCTGCCTGAGCACATTGACCATGGCCTGGATCAGCCCCTTACAGTCAGGTCTGGTATCCCATACCTGGGTGTCAGCAATCACTGTAGCTCCGGACACCTGAGCAAGAGTTAGGAATCTAAATCACTCTAAGATACTGCCCCACTGAGGGAAGAATGAAGTCCTGCAGTGTATGCAAAATACTGCACTGAAATGGTAAGGCTGTAAAATCAGGTGCTTGTAAATTAAGCCATGCCATAATTACAATTTCCTACACACTCTGGAAATACAAGTACTGTGACATTCCACGTGCTTCACATTGTCTCTTCCGCTGCTTTTATTGTGGCTAAAAGATGGCAGCTGAGATATAGGGAAAACCAGGTCTCTTCACCAGCTGATTACATTCCTGCCCTTGCTGCAGAATAAATGGTTGAATTTTGTGGAAAATAAAAGTTAAAAAGAAACCAACAAACCAACAAAACCCAAAACAAAACCCCAAATTGAAAAAGGTAAACCCATCTCACGTAAAATCAGGCACCTAAAGAGTTTGCATTAAACCATGCCAGAACCCAATACTTTATGAAACTATTGCACTACCTACCTGGGCCTTTTTGGCCTAAATGTTTACCAAAATATAAGTATTTCTAGCTCCTCTCATCCTCTCTCAGGAATGCATTTTCATTTTTCTTCTAGCTGCAGCCACTCAAGCTTTGGGATTCTGCTGGCAGTGGCAAGGGCACATCTCCTCTCCTCCCACACTGCAGTCCTGCTAACCCAAGGCAAGATCCGTGGTCCAAGATGATCACTTCCATCTTCCAGGCACTGGCTTCCCCTCCTCCAGCTTTCCAATCGCAAACACATGGTTACATCCACTAGGATTAATTTTTGGCAGCTCCTCAAACCATCTGATATCAGGTATTGCAAGAGGGGAGGGCTGCGACTGAATAATCAGAACTGGTAAAACATTGGGGTGATTTAGGTCTAGAAAACTCAGCCCATGATTGGGGTTGCAAGACATCAGCTCCACTCCCAGAGGTGCCAGCATGAGCTTTCACGTTCCTGGGCAAACCACACAATTTTTTTTGTGACATCTTTCCCTTAGCACTTAGGTCATAGGGTAATACCCACCTGGCTTTGAAATACACTGGAAAAAAGTGTTGCTGTGTTTCCTAACATAATGGCCATAGACACATACTGACTATTCTGTGACTGCTCTTCATGTCCAGAAACCACAGCTGACCACATTTTAAAATAAAAGGATATGAGGGTTGTATCCCAGGTTTGATAATGATCTGGAGTAGGAGGAGGAGCATGGCATTGCTTGTGTGAATAAATGTAGTATTTAAATGCATGTTTATTCAGAGTGTTTTAACAGCAAACCAAATTGAATGCACCAGCTACCTGGCAACAAAGGGACATTGAAGGTACACAGATACCAGATTTGACAGGCTGGACAGATTCAGGCAGACTAATAAGAAATAAAAAGGGGATTGCCACGAATTTCTGGGCTTTTATCAGTTTGTGTCATGCATAGTCTCGGTATTAACTGAATCTACATTTGTATCTATTATTATCTATTTGGTGAGCAAGACTAGCAATTAATAATAATAGCAACAGGAATAATGCTGCTTTCTGAGCTGAAAAATATCTGACACTGATTAAACTGCAAATTGAAATAATTTAGATTAATTACATGAAATTTTTAGCAATAATCTGCACCAAAGAATTCTGAAATTAGAGGATTAGAAACCAGAGATAATGCTCAGCATCTGGTCCAGAGGCATTATGCAGATGCAGAGATGATGTGAACCCAAGAACTGGACCCACAGAGCTCTTCATCTTCCTTTACCCATGTTGAACTGGCATTTGTTTAAGTAAGATGTCCAGGCTGACAGAAAAGGGATTACCTGGTCTCTGACGTTAAAGTCAAAACATTTTAACTTTCTCTCGTTGAACAAGCAAGCGTTCCTGGAATATTTGCAGTAAAAAGTTGTGATTTTATTACTTTTGACCTTCTTTTCCGCTCCCAATTTTCCATCTCAGGACAATGCATATAACAATCAAACACAATCCCATGGAGATGTGACTGGTGAATCCAGCTGACATGGATCTCAAAGCCACCACCAACAAAAATTTTTAATATTTATCTTCCCTGGAAAGACAGTGACTTATGCTAAAGCTGCAGCAGTGGGAACCTTGTGGATAGATGTCAGGCACCAGCTGAGCATCTGGCCCCTTATTGTATTTTAAATGATACACATTTATAACTGTAAAGCAGACCGACAGGCGATACTGTCTAACATCACCATCACTAATAGCTCTAATAGCTCATGTATCCACAGCCTGCTTCATCCTGTCCCATCTCAAAGCAATTTTGAGACAATGGGCCCAGCTCTTCTGAGATAGATATAAATGAGATGTATCAAAAAGGCACGATTCCCTCCACAACAGTCAAGTGACACTGATCGCCCTTCCAGTCTGAGCCACCAGCCACCTAGTTGTACCCCAGAGAGGGTGCATGTAGAAAGGTGACTGCACCCAGAAATATGGGAGAATTTTTCTATTATTTTTTAACTCATTACTCGCACCTTAGTAAATGTTTCAACACATGTCTTCCTTTTAATGGTGCAGTCTTTTTAAGGAAAATACTATGAAAATGTGCAAATATGCAGTACTAGCCCAAGCAAACCCATCCCCTGCTAAGCCTTCCTGGTGAGGGTGCCGTTTCCCTTGAAGCCAGCATCAAGAACCACCTTTCTCCTGGGGAAGGTCCCATGGTTCAGGCAGTATTAGCACATCTTTACCAAATACCTGCAAAGGCATCTTTAGCCATTTATGATTTTGAAAGCCACATTATAGCTTATAAAGGGAGGTGTGCAGACTTTAGGTTTGACGGCTGCCAAAAAAACCCTGTGCTCTGCCAGTTGTCCAGCCCAGTTACCTACATGTGCTCCAGGAAGGGAAACACACCAGAGCATCCACCTACTCCTGTTCTCCTTGGACTGAGTGATGGGACGCTGGAATTGGCCTCCTCCCAGCAAAGCAAAGGCCTAGAACTGTTGCACTGGAAGGGAAAGGAAGGAAAGAGAAATGGGGTGGAAGCAATAAGCACTGGGAACCCACGATATGACATGTTTTGGCACTTTCCAAACTTAATGCAGTTTTTATATATAGACATAAAAGAGCACATTTTCTGACTCCCCTCAAATAATTACCTGATAAACCCCCACTTTTGGAGTTGGTCCGAGCCATCCATTACACCGCTGCCATGAACTTTATTTCATACCACACCAGGGAGGAGACAGAGCAGTTGGAGTGCTTAGACATTACATGTAATAAATGGTCATAAAAATCAATGTAAAATTTAATGCAAAAGGTCTGTGGGTACCCAACCATTGGAATCCAGTGATAAGGCAGATGGAGACCAGCACTATGCTTTCCAGCATGTATTATATTTTCTTTAATGTTCCTGAATAACATGTAATACTGTTGCTGTTTTGTCCATCTACATACTAGTTAAATGTGCTACAGCCACACTATTTATGTCTCCGGGTGGTTTTTGGTTATGGTTTCCTGGACACAGGGAGTGTTTTGTATTCTGTATTCTGGATGGGTCGCATCGCAGGACCTGGGAGGGAGAGAAGAAATATCTTTCCCCTGTTTTCTCTAGTGCTCCCTGATTGATATGCTGCTAGTGGTCCTGTTTTGCCCTATTCTTCATGGCAGGACTGGGAACAAAGTGGTTGTGAACCACGTGTGCCTGACCTAGACTGCCCTAAATAACAAAGGTTGCATTTACACATAAGCTCAGCGTCATGGGTATCACTCAGATGGTCTTCAAGGAAGGTTAGGTGCACAAATGAACAATTTTATTTTAAATAACAGTTCATGTCAGACAAAGGATCCTTCCCAACTCACTGGCCGCTTCAAAACATGCAGGGGAGAAGCGAGTGAAATGGAGCTTTGGACCCATCTGAAATATTAGAAAATTAAAAATACTAGAAAAGACTCAAGGGTCAGTGACCTTTGTTTCCAGCCTGACACGAACAGGCAACGTGATGCTGAACTCCCAGCAAAGGGACATGTCTCTTCAGTTCCTATCTGTCCTGGTCACTCAACATACAGCTTTTCACATCCATTCCATGGGAAAGAAAGAAAAAAGAAGGAGATTGTTTGGTTGTATCTCTTTTAGCATGTGCAGATGTTCAAATGTTAAGACCTGAGACCGGAGAGATAGTTGATGCTCTGATGTATCTGTGACAGTAAAGAAACAGGAGTCCTGCTTTAGTTGTAATGCTAAAAATTACATTGTACCTAACCATTTTAGCAACAGGTTTATTTGAAATATCAGTAACCTGCAGAACGAGTCACTCTATTATCTTCCTTTTAGATATACAGCTTCAGTGCCTGTGCATGAAGTGTATTAAGTCTGGGGCATTTTCTCTTAGTTCTAGGAGCTGCTATTGATTTTACCCTGATAGATACTTGGCTCCAACACATGGCAAAAAATCATTTAAAAGAGAAAAGAATTCATAACTCCTCACATTTATGATTCAAAATGTCCCCATTTGGATGTCACAGCAAAATTCCAAGAAAATTAAAATAGCCAAAAGGGTGGGGGTCATTGCAGACAGACTGGAAGAAGCTGAAACAGGAATGTGTGAAGCCATTTTACAGTGCAGCTAAAGTGCTCTGAAGTATTTATTAAAGCAAACAATTATACCATTCTGTACTGTTTAAGGTTATTATAGAACTTGTATTAGAAGAGTAATTGCCTCTGGATGAGAGTACGGCTTCGTCTGCTGTTAAAAAAGAGAGTATTTCCATAGGCTGATGATTTCTGTGTAAGAACTGGGCTGCAGTGATTTAGAGAATGCAATAGCTAAATTTTCGAGCATAATCAGAAAGTGATTAGATATAAGCCTGCCTCATGGAAATGTGAGTGAGATGCACAACATCATTTGCTCTCAGATGCAGCATATGAGGGTGTGTCACGTGTTAACACATATAAGTGTCACCTGTGCACCTATGCGTTAGTGGGGAGCAACTTTCCTGCAGTGCAAATGCCTGCCAGGCTTCGCCCACAGTACCCAAGCAAAATGCTAAATTCTGCACCTTGGAAAACATACTCACCTGCCCACCTCAGTACATCCTGCTGTTGCTGCTTGTAAAAAAAAAAAAAAAAAAAAAAAAGGCAAAACAGTTCAGTAAGTAATAACTGCTGTAATAAGGTTTTGCACTCTGAGATGGATCGAGACCTCTTTGAAGCTACCCCTGAAGTCATGAGATCCATTCAGACCCCCTCACACCCTCATTTGACTGACACAGGGATCAACATAAATATGTTATATTCTCACAAATAGTCCTTTTATCAACTGAAAGCATTTTGGACTTTGGGGTACCAGGACTGGTTACATTGAATCAAGATGATGTGGTTCTATATAAAAGACAACATGGTTCCTTTCCATGCCTTCACAATTTACAACAGGCAAGGAACTGGTTAAGCTGGTGGGAAGCCAGCTGAGTGGTAATGAAGAAGTGGGTAAAGGCAAGCATCTGGTGCCAAGTGTTATTGGTGCTCCCTTCTGAGGTGTTTTAAACATGATTTAACAACTGGAGACACGGAGCCTGGAGCCGTATGGCAGAATAGGCACATGATATCCCCATTTCACAGAAGGGTAAACTCACTCTTGGAAGAGCTGACTGAGCTGCTGGTTGTTACACAGTGAGGTAGTAGTAGGGCTAGAGGAGTGTGTGGAGAGCAACCTACAGCCTCATCCAAGGCCTCCCTCGGTAGAGCAGCAGAAAGGGAGGAAGAGAGCATCCAAAAGAAGGAACAGAGGGATGGTAAAGAAAGTGAAGTACTGTTTAAATTCCTAAATTATGCTTGGCACTCAGGAATGTTGCTAAGTGTCACGGCTATCTCGAGAACACTGTGTGACAAGTACATCAGGGTCACTGCCTTCGGAAGAGGCTGAAGTGATGAAAACTCACTGGAGGGCTGCAGATAGAGGGGAGCGCTGGGAAGGAAGCCAACACCTCAGGCACGGGAAAGCTGGAGGCTGTCCAAGTGACGTGTACGGTGAGAGCCAGCGGGTGTCCTGTTCAAGGGGCTATTTGTCACACTAAACTAGATTATCAGAAAATAAAAGTCCGGTCTACGTGTTTATAAATCCTTCCACGTCCCAGCCACGGGGCTCTGGATGTGATGCGCAGGTAGCTGGCAACGAGGTTTCCGATTCTGGCCATTCCCCATCCAGAGGAGGGAAAGTGTTTGAGGACTGAGCTCTCCCTTACACATCCCTCTCTTCCCAGCCAAGCAGTGCTCATCTCGGATGGCTGCGGTGTTTCACGTAGGTGAACTGGAACCCATAGAAGGCGGGTTGTTCACCTCTGCCATTGAGCCTTCCTCCCACCGCAGGCACCGCCAAGCAGAGCGGCAAATCATTTTTGTTATCAGCTACTGTTGTTAGGACTAAAGGTAGTTAAGCAGGCCCCAGAGAGTACAATAATCTCAGTTGACGCTGAATTTGAAGTCGCCAATGTTAAATCGCCATAGAAACATCCAATTCAGTTTTAGATTCCATTTTCATCTGCATGGTGCATGGTGCACCTACACAGGCACCATGGAGCAGCTGGGGTTGCCCATCTCTGTGTTACACATGCACTTCAAAGCTAGCCCAGAACCAAACCATGCCAAGGCTTGTAATTTTACAATATGGGGTTAAAGCTTCCATTGTCAACCACAATTTCTTGAGCTACCTCCTTAGAGCATCAGTCACCCAATCTGCTTCTTCATTTACTCTTCTCTCCATTCTTACCCCTTCACATCACTCATTTGCTTCTTTCCACTGGGAAAGAAGCAATGTTCTTCCATTCTATTTTTGCTTTAGGTCTAGCACCTAAACGATAAAAAATGGCACGCAGCAAATAAGTGCTTTATCCAGAGGCTAGAGGATGGTTAAAGTCTAAATGAAAACAATTTGTAATAAAAGCTCCAAATCTACTGCCATTTAACCACAAGTTGAAACAAATGATCCTCATAAATCATGCTAAGATTTATTAAGGATTTTCAAGCCACATGTATTGCTTAATTACAGAACAATAATATGCAAGGAAAATGCTGATGATAACTTTTCAAAATATGCTCTTGAATGTCACACCAGACTTCTTGGGGATAGTTTCAATCACCTGTGTATTTCTGTACGATAAAGAGGAGATAAAAATCAGCCATGTGGTTAAGGGAAATAGTGTTCAGCACAAACTGCAGGTTAAAATAATGTATTGAACCAATAACACGATATCATGACCGTACCGATATCAGAACCATTAGCTTCTCAGATTAAGCATTGGCAAGTCAGAGATTTTAAAGCCTTGAAAGGGACTATATAGCTGATTGTCCATATAACCCTGGCCAGAGATACTACACAGACATCTGTCTAGAAAGTTCATCTTATTCACATCGCACAGTAAGGGACATCTAAGGGTCTCTGTGGAGGGCGAGTAGTTCAGAGTAGGGGGAGCAGAGGTAGGACTCAACGTGAACTCCCAACAGAGGTACAAAGAGTTTAGGACCTTCTGTTTTAAAAACCAGAGCCTGGTTTGTAAAGGAAGGCAAAGCCTGCCAAGTAACAAGGAAGCCCGAATATCTCTACCACGAGCACCAATGACTGAGGATGCTGCGCCAACTTGTACGGGTCTTATCTGGTGAAAGGCTGTGTGTTCAGAGAGAGCCCCACAGAGCTGAGTCAAGCAGGCTGTTCTCTCAGCAGCGACACACCTTTGTCCTCAGTGCAAATGGAAGAGGCTGGGAAGTTTCACTGCTTTGACTGCAGATCTACTGCCTGATTTGATTTGGTTTGGGGTGCTTTTTCTTAAGTTACTTTTCTACTTGCAACATCTGTTTTCGGAGCTTAGGAAAGGCTTATAGTAAAACCAGACTTATTTTCCTTAAGGCATCAACACAAGCTTTTCACCCAGTGTTAGGGTGGGTAGTAGTGTTGGAAATTAGGTGTTGAAAGCTTATATTGCAAATGGCTATGTTATGCCTGAGCTGGAAACAGGACTTCCATTTTTAGGACTGCTAAACTAAATCAAACTTCTCCCAACACCAGATCCTCCTGAAATGAGGAAAGTAATAAACAAATTAGCTAATGTGATGATTTATCTTGTAGCATTTGGAATTTGCCCCCCTGAGCAAGCAAATTCATCAACCAAATCTCAGTGGTGAATGGTAAGGCTTAAGGGTTGCTACAAATCTTCACCTAGAATGAATCTTCAGGCTTCCAATCCTCTATGAAATAATCCCAGCTGACCTGTCAGTGGCTGTACAGATAACACTGAAATACATGGTATTAATGAAGTAGTGTAACTGTCACAAATAGTAGGGATCATTGTAAAAATAAGCGGCAAGGAACTGATGCATTGCATTAATGTTGTTGTGAAACTAGTTGAATTTCACTCCTACCCTTTAATTTCCTCATCTTAATCAGAGTCTGACAAGGTTTCCATCCCAGATATGAAGCAGAGAAAGCCTGCAGAGGCATCTCTGCTACCTGCTGTAATGGTGTAACACAGCCCTGTAGTGGCAGCTGTGAACAACAGAACAGCCAGACAAATCAAATAACACAAGTTTGTACAACCTGGCATGTCTGGAGGAATCAGCTCCATAGACCAGGCAAGGAGGCAGAAAAGTGAAGGTTTAGGCTCTCACTTTGGCTTGAAACATTGCAAAACAAACTCTCCTCAAGTCCTCTGAGGGGACTTTCTGTGTTACAATCATCCAAGTCTTCATGTCTGGAACAGGATTAGTGCCTGTGAACCTGGCAAGGTTCAGAGAAGCATTCAACAGCTCTGTCATTCAAGACTTCAATATTTGATCCCACCATTGCCAGAGACCAGCTAGCACCTTCCTCCAGAAGCAGAGCAATCCAACCTCCATATCCTGATTAACTTGCATGTTGGATGAATTTTCTACCCAACATCCCTTCCCAGTTCCTTTCCAGCTGTAGAACACACACTTTATATCCTGCTCCAGTCCCAGGGACCTGAAATAGCATTGCACCAGTTCAGCTCAGAAGCTGGCTTAATTCAGGTTTATTTCATCAGCACAGACATACACCAGGCATTTAATATCAGTTAGGGAAAAGTGTTACAGAAAAAAAAGTTACAAAAATTGTTGGCTTAGTGGCACCTGACATGTTGGCTACAGCCCTGGATGACATCTCTCACATGTCCCTCTTATTTCAAAATGACTCCCAGCTGACAGAAAATCACCATTTCTCCTCCCACTCCTGGAGCACCAACGAGCCCATGAAGAACTGTTCAAATGCCCAGTGGTCCCTGGGCAGTCAGAAGGCACTGCATTCCCAGGTGGGCACACCTGATCTGGTGGCCACTAGATCAATGCACTCACAGCAGAGTCCTGCAGGGAGAGAGGTGGCTTTTGCCAACACTAACCCAGTTAAGAGGCACTCCTTTCCACAGCTTGAGGTCTTCTGCTTGGCCTCTGAGCCAAAAGTGAAATCATCTCTTCTCATGATCCCCACAAAACTGCCTCCCAGTGCAAGCCTGACACAGTTTTCCTGCATTGCATTCCACTAAGTTCACTTCCAAACCCAGATTCCTGGCTCGTGGCATCATAGACAGTTTGATGAAGGCAAGGAAGAATCAAGATGGAATGGGACCTCTCCAGAGCAGTAAAACGGGTAGAAAATTATCAGAAGGAAAAAAAAAGATTGAAATGAAGCTTTAAATGATGCAGTTTCTATGGCAACTACCCTTCCACCTACAGTTTTCATCCACTTTTTTTTGGGCAGCCATTCCAGGAAGTGCAGGGAACCACACAACAGCTGCACATATCCTATTTCTAACACATCTCCTGATTAAAATAATTATCCCAGATATAGAGATTGCCCTGAATGACAGTGGCTGAAGTTTTTGGAGAGCCTGGGGGAGGCATTTTCTCACAGCGTTAGATGCTGTCTGAAAGAACACATGTGGATGCAGAACCTAGCGCTTACTGGAGGTAGACTGAAGGAAGCACATCCCAAAGCTTTTGCAATGGCATATGTCCTGTAGGGCCATATGCCACTTTATCCAGTGTGTGGCACCATGTCATGGATGTATTCAAAGCCAGTCTTGTTAGCAACCTGCAGCTTGGAGGCTGTGGCGCAGAGACCTTATTTTATCAGAAGTAGGAGGGACCAAGTTTAAAGCCAGAGCACATGGCTTGGTGTCACCCTTCATATTCAACCTTCATAAAGATCTATGGCAGCCTCAGAGCCACCCTTACGTTCAAAACATCATCTTAGGAGTGCTAACTGATGAAGGTGAATCATTTCGTAGGTGAATCATTTCTGTAATCCTAGTGGGACCACATGATTGCAACACTTTGATTCTCTGTGGGGATTATGTGGACTGAAATCAGAAGACGGGGAATAGCCTCTGTAGTCCCGAGGATGTTATTTCCCATTGTTGTTGTTGCTAGCTCTATTCTAGTTTCCAAAGGCACCTGCAAAGATTTGTGTTTCTTTCTGCTAAATTACATGACAGGATGAGATGGAGACTATATCTAAGAGCTTGTAACTTATTCCAATGTGACAGAAAAAGTTGAAGGAAAGTGAAATTCTTCACAGGTAGAGAACTAAGGAACAGAGAGATTAAATGGTTTTCTTAAGGTCACACACTGAGTTTGCGGCCAGAGCTGAGTGCAGATCCCTGGAGTCCCACCAAGGCCTTTTATCAGCATGATGGCTCTTCCTTTCCTGCTCTCCCAGGCTGTCAGTCTCATTTGTCCCATAGAAATATTGAGATAGCTCTGGCAGATGCATTACCTAAAGAGGAAAATGTCTGAAATTATCCTTTCTTCACTCCAAGGAGTACCAGGGGAAATCTCAATTTCTACACAGTAACTGTGTTAAACACTTAATTCCAAAGGAAGCAGATAGCAGGAAGATATTAGTGTGAAAATGAGCAAGTAAATAAAATAATATTTCTCCCCAATAAACCTCAATTCTCTGGGAATTATTTTTAAAAGTCTACAATGGCAAATTGCAAAGAAGTCTGCTAGAACAGGTAATGACTATACTTATGGGAGAGGCAATTGTCCTAGAAAACTTTATGTACTATGGTTACAGGGCTGGAAACAAGAACTTAGCCAATGTGAAGGGGCCTCTGGGTAACAGCATCTCCACCAAGGACTTCAGGACAAACTCTGGTATTTCTTAGCATTTAATATCTAAAAAGCAAGGGTTAGACCAGGTTTTGACTTTTTTGGCTTAGCATCTACTAACACAAGTAGCTTCAGTGTCTTTGAGGGCCAAAAAGGGCTGAAAAAACTCTGAAATTCAGTTGAAATTTATTGTTAATAGAGATAAAAGATCTCCCGTTCTCCAAGATCACTTAGGTTGTTACCCAGTGTTCAATAAAAGCTTAAATCAAAACAACCCCATGTTTTCAGCAGACTTGGTCCATGTTCATGAGACTTCCTGGCTTCACGGGGATGGGCAAGGCAGTGTGAGGAGTGTCATGTTTGACTGAAACGAGCAATGACCAAGAAAAGGCTTGTAGGTAGGGATGCCAGAAATGAGATAGTGGCTATTGTAGGGCCATAGATAAAGGAAATTTGGACTGCATTTTTGTTCAGCAGCCGTTCAGCTGCTTCTGAGATAGAGGTGTACAGGACAGCTGCTGGGTGAAGGTGACTCCATTGACTGTTATTTGCCAAGTACAATACACAGAGAAGGAAAACTAATCTTGCACTTTGCAGTGTCCCCATTTCATAAATATGATACATTAATATTCATTATACCACATACATTATCATTTTGGAAGGAGATTACTGGGGATTCACTGTTTTTTCTCCATCGTATTTTCCAATTAGCATCCCCTCTTTTGCAAATAATAAGCTTTTTGTTGCCAGAGGCTTTGCAGCAAAGTTCCAGTCAGGGCTTTGGAGCTCTGCTCAGCCTCCATTTAAGAAAGAAGTGCAAATTGAAGAACAATTATGTTTTTAATGACAGGTTAATCTTGCCGTACTATGTATGATTAGAGAATCACCTGGCTAGTGTTGGAAAATACAAGAGCTATTAGCTGTTTCCAAAAAACTCCAGGGGGATGGGTAAGGATGAATCTTTACAAATGCACTGCTGAGTCAACAGTGGTTGATCAGAGAAACTGACAGAGGCTTTGGGGTTCTTGGAGAATGGACAAGAGGATAAGAGAAGAGTGGAGCAGCAAAGATAAAGGGGTAGCACAAGCCCTTGTTCCTCACACCATGAACAAGTCTTTGGGCTCTGTGGTTTGCTCACAGGAATGAAAACATTCAAGGCTGTTCCCATTTAACACTAGCAAGAAAGGTGATTGAGGATGGGTTTGATGTACACTGCTGACATGTGCCAGCTAGGGGAAGAACAGGACAGCAGTTTTGGGAAGTTGCCTCAGGTTCCCCTGTACCCGAAGCCCTTCCCTTAATCTTCTTTATGCAGAAGAGGCAGACACAGATACTGGTCTGATTCAAAGGGGGAAAAAATGTTGAGGAAAAGTTGAGGAAAAATGCAATAAAGACTCTTGGATACCTAAATGTGAGACATCTGGACGCTAGATAATGCTTGAGATAAACACAGTTCCCACTTAAAGCCACTGTGTGGCTACGTAGGCAGCCAGCAGCGCATCACACTTCTGGAGAGTGCATTACAAGCAAAGGGAAAGAAGAGAGAATGAAAGTGTTACTCAAAATACACAGGAATGCCAGCAAACCCTTTCCCTTTCTGGTCCCCCACTGCCTCTCCTCTCTGTCCAATTACCAGAAGATTTTTTTGCCTCATCCATTTGTTGTAGAAAGAAGTGTCTCCAGGCCAATCTTCCCTATAGTTTTGAGGCCAAGCAGGCACACGATGCCTACAGTCCTCAAGCACTCCATCCACATGACTGCAATTAGCTAGGGTTTATATTTCACCATTATTTACCACAAATTTGTAAAGAAATAAAAAACAACCACCAAATCCCACAAAAAAAAACCCCAAACAAACAAACTAAAAAAAAAAAAAAACCACCAAAACATAAGTAATACAAATCTACAGTCAGCCCTTTGAGAGGCTAACTATTCCCCACACACGCATACGCATGCTAGTAAAACAGCCCTTTAAAGTTGTTGGTGTTGTCAGTTACAAGAGCAGCATTTAACATTTAATGGTTGTTTTTGGTCAGAGCTGTTACTTTTCATTGTTTGCTAGATTTGTTCCTTAAATTTGCTTGGCTCTGTGCCATGCAGTTCCTCTAGTTTTGCTTTACATTGTGCTCGGGATTGAAGGATTTTTATTATTTTTATTTTTTTCCCCTTTGAAGACATATTATGAAATTATTTTCATTTTTCTTGCCTAGTGTATTGTCTTGTCATGGCTGAGATTTATCTAGAGGGCACAGATGTCCCCTTACAAGCCCTCTAAAAGTGCCAACTTGTTCTCAGTCTCCTCCTAGTGTAAAGTCACCAATTGCAGCAGTCACAAGGGTCCCTAAGAAACCTGTTCAGTTAATTAGATGGAGCAGGAGAAAAAATGGTACCTGGTCTGCCAATGCTGTAGCTCCTATAAAGGTCTAGGGGGAAAAACAGAGTATCTCTTTTACAAAGATGACTCAAATAAGTATTTTGCCTCTACTTCTTTTCCATTATAATAGGCTGGATTAGCTGCTCAATTAAAACAAATACAAAGCAAGGAAATCTTGCTGTGCATCTTGAACTTCTTTTTAATAAACTGACATTCATTTCTGAAATGACCTCTTATTTGCCAGGACTGTTTTAACCAAAAAAACAGGCAGTGAGAGATTTTCACAAACATTTGCCAAAGACCCTCCGATTCAGAAATTGCAACCAGTCTTTGAAGCCACATGGTCCTATTGTCCCCAGGACCCTTATTCCTGATAAAAATCTTTATGGCAAGATATTAAAGGTAGAGCAAGATAATCCACTTGTTAGGGGTTTTTTTTCCAGATGAGAACGTGCACCACATGTTTCCACCAAGGCCCCCAGTGAACTGACCCTGAAAACATTGAGGCGACAAATTCCCATATATTGGGTGTCTTTTTTCTACCTAACCAGATATTTCCTCAGCTAAACAATATTGATCTGTAAGTTTTTAAGTTAAATTTCCACTCCTATTACATGTTTCCTGGCATGTTTACAGTGGTTCTAATTAATTATTTGTAATTGCCTGTGCTTTCCCCCCACTTTTCTGTGCCTTTGTTTCTTGTTTCTCTCCCAGCCTTAGTAACAAGATGTTGCACCTCTTGAGGCTACAAGGGTAAAAGCCTATTAATAAATAATTAAGCAGTGAGGCTCCAGTGGTGTGGAGTCACATCTTGCCATCACATGGCTGTAGTCTCCATGGTGACTTACCAGTGTGTGCTGAAATGATCTCTTTGGAAAGAGGCAAGCGGAGGTTATACAGGGCAAAAGTGTGTGAAGTTAAATTATATTTTAAAAAATTAAAGACTTCATTACACTGGCTACTTCCCTAAATAATCTGGAAAGTTGGAAACCTTTTATTAGCCCCATTCCACCAGCATCCCTCACTTCTGTCTGCCACTGCTCAAGTTTTTCTGCTGATCATGAGCCTCCAGCATTGAGGTTTTCCCACCCTGTAGATGCTCCTCTCTACCAAGCAGTGTTTTCCCTGTACCCAGTGCCCCTCTGACCTTTCTGATTTGCAGCCATCCTGCTGCCAAACTGTGCAGCCTCAGTCCTGATGATGAGAGTGAATGATCTCTGAGAATGGCAAGCAGTGGATGGTTTGTTCTGTGTCACCAAATTAAATCTTAAGGCCTGGAGTCCAAAGGTTCCCACTTCTCTGCTCCTCTGTATTCTCACTTCCTACCACAATACTGTGTCACCTTTCCCCAGGAATTGTCCTACAGCCTATGTTTGCACAAAATTCACACCTGCTCCTCATTAAAGCCAGATTTTGAGAAGCTTTTCTCCTTTTCTCGCAATGCTCAGAGGCAGTTTCAAATGCTGGCACATGAAGTAGCCCTTCTATTTTTTCCCATCGCATAATCCACCTCTAAGTATAGCAAAGACATTTCTTGCCCATTCAAAGCAGTAGTTTTCAAATGAAAAGCAGTTAGCTCAGCAGTTCCAGCATCTGTAAAAGTATGTCCTTGTGCAGCAGCGTGATCTGAAATCCCCTTAGCCTGTTATCAGCTTTCCATCTGTGTTAGGAGCTACACTATTCACAAGCATCATGATCGATGTAGTTCAGCCAATATAACTTTCCCAAACCCCCATCTCCCCAGTGATGTTCCATGGGAACATGAGAAATTTTAAGCTCCTTGTAATGCCAAGGATGTAAATCACACTAATTGTCTCCCAGATTTCAAAAACATCCTGAGCTTTCATTTCCTCTGCAAACTTCTGGAGCATTCCCATTAACTTTTGGCAGGTAAATGGTAGGGGGCCCAAACCATTCATCACATAAAAAAGCATTGAAAACACATCAAGTTAGGAGTCATGACAGGTGGATAGGTCTCTGCTCTGAAGGAATGAAGCTTTTGACATCAGAGCTTCCTCCTCCTCACAGGAGGAGATGTGTAAGACCAGAAGCCTCACTCTTTCCACCCACTGCTCAGTGTCCACAGCCCCACATGAAAACAACACTCAGTGACTATCAGCTTCATAAGAAGTTCCATCTAAACATGAGGAGGAAGCTCTTTACTTTGAGGGTAACAGAACCCTGGAATAGGCTACCCAGAGAGGTGTTGGAGTCTTCATGACTGGAGACATTCAAAACTCACCTGGACATGTTCCTGTGCAATCTGCTGGGGCTTTGAGCAATCTGGTCTACTGGGAGGTGTCCCTGCCCATGGCAGGGGGATTGTAACTTAATGATCTTTAAGGTCCCTTCCAACTTAAACCATTCAATCGTTCTCTGCTTGGACTAGATGATCTCCAGAGAGTCCTTCCAACCCCATATCATTCTGTGAGTCACATTACTATCAATTTTTTTTGAGCTTCTGGAACAGGATTTGCTTGAGAAAGGGTGGTTCTGGCCCAACAGAAATCTGTGGCAAAACAGGTTTTCATGAAACATAGAGCCCAAGTTTCAGCCTAGGAACGGGTATGTTCCTTTTTGTAGGAAAATTCCCATGCCACCAAATTTGTAAGAAAGACTGTGAAATAGAAAAATATCTCCTATCCCTCTTCATTGGCCTGTTTCCCCCTCTTTGCTTTTGTAGCAGAATCTAAAAAGGAGGTGAAAGATGTGTTGAGTGAGGTTATCACAGGGATAAAACAATACTTCAAGGAGTTTCAGGCCTATTTTCATGCTGTTCTCCTGTAGCCACCACACGGGTTTTCAGAAATTGTTTCCCTGCCCCTTTCACCTTCACACTTCTCAGGAGACCAAGGCCAGAGCAGAAGAGGAAAGTGGATTAATAATTTTTGTTCTTCAGCAATCTGGCATCTTGTCTTTCCTTTTACACTTTTGATATTCACCAGCAGCAGTGGAGAAAATGCAAGCAATCTGAAATTCGGGGCTTGTTAGGTAAAACAAAGAATAACTATGTCAATTATGCTGATTCTGAGGATAAATGTTTGCCTTTTTTTTTTTTTTTGAGACTGCCTATGGATTCTAACACTGACTCAGGATTTTAAATAGTTCATCTATTTTTAAGAGAAGTTGGCAACCTAATTTTGACTCAATAATTCCATGATACTAAAGGAAAAAGAATAATTGCAAAACACACAATAAGCAGAAATGGTTTCAGTGAGGTGTTTTGATCACCCGTGTGAGCTGTTTTCTTGCTGTGTTGTGCGTGACTGAAAATCAGAATATGAATCTGCCTATTAACGAATGGGAAGCTGACCAAACCACTTTCATCAGACCACAGTAAAAAACAGAGAACAAGGGAAAAATAAACTTAGGTTATTAGAATTATTTCCACACTGACAGAGAGTTTATGAATGACACAGGAAAGGCTTCCTGATAAAGGAATTAAAAAAGAAAAATTCCAATTCTTTGAATGGGAGAAGGCTAAACAGATTCCCACGGGTGGTGTTACGGACTGCCAGTGAACGAATGGCCTTTGGATCTGCTGCCAGGGCAGTCCCTGAGAAGGGACTCCATCTCTCCCCTGAACTATAATCTGGTCTCTCTGCATGCTGCTACTTGCGTTTCGAGTAAATTGCAAACATGTACAAGGAGTTGAATAAACAAATTAATGCCTGTGCATGT
>VZRU01002624.1:673354-690904 GCA_013398155.1 Pedionomus torquatus | reverse complement strand
AAAAAAAAAAAAAAAAAAAAAAAGCATCATACGGATTACTTGGCAGCCTGGCATTTCATAATATGACAAAGGGCTTTGAGAGATGAACAGCTACAGCAAACCCTCCATGAAAACCAATATCTCCACCTGTGGGAAATGCAAAGATAACAGGCAATTGTGACTAAAAAAGCAATTACTACAAGAGAAAAAGATTCACTTTCCTCCATGCGCATAGAAATCATGAAAAGATGTTTTCATCCTAAGCCAAGAAGGCCTGAAGCTGAGTTCTATTCTGCATCTAGAACCAGTAATAATTTCTTTCACCTGTTATGAATCTCCCCCAAAGAAATGTATCCTCCATCTCACCTAGGAAAGTCTCCACTTCTAGGCAATTATTTTATCAGGTGCAGAGAAATAAGATAGGGAAAGCAAATATTTGACTTTGAGCATTTAAAATTCCTGTTCTTTCTTTTTATTTTTTTTTCCCTCCCCTCCTTTCTGTCTTTCAAGATTAGATTTCTATTGCAACATGAGTGTGGACAAGAGAGAGCTTTCCAAGCCATCCTACATTTTAACCATCAGCAAAATTTAAGAGAAGCACAGGACCACCCAGTGCAGAGAACAAGGAAGGAACGATCTGCACGTGGTGGGGTGGTTTAAGCTAGTAAAAACCTACATGAACATCAGCAAAATGCCTTCTTTGTCACACTGCACTTGCTGTTGCACCCCTTGACCTGGCAGCTGGTCACTCTGACTTTAAGTAGAGAAGCTCAACTTCCTATAAAAGGGTAAATTTTCTGATTTTCACCAGACATAGACCAAGGACCCACATGCTCGAGGCAAGCTGGGATGCAGGGTTGCTTTAGGAGCCACATGCAATGATTCCTGTTCTGCTGGGCCCCTCCACTCCAGCATGAAGTGCTTCAACTCAAAAAGGGGCCGTGGAAGACACAGCTACTGCAGATCCACATGCAACTGAAGAGCCACAGTGTGGGCATTGCTACTTTAACCAGACAGTTTCTCCGGTATATTACTTTTTTGTCTTCAACATTTCACTAGTAGCTCCCAACAGCTGCAAAGCTATGGACTACATTTAGGCTCATTTGCAGCAAATGAGGGAAAAGGGAAAGGGAGGCAAAATTCAGGGTTCTGTATTCATTTGGGGCATGAGTGTAAGTCCTGAAGTTTTGCAGTCAGGCCTCTACAGGTAGATTCTCTGCACTAGACATTTTCAAAGGTTTAGAGCAAAATAGCACAGGAACAAGGAGCCATCTTCATGACCCTGGGTCTAGCATGGAAACCTGAGGGCTCTCTTGCATTTTCTTCTCACCACAATTCCTCCAAATTCAACACGCTGACCTCCAAATACAGCCTGCTGGCCCTCTGCCTGCAAGTCAGCCCACAGTGTTGACCTTCCATGACGGTTCTGAGTGGGGTCAGCTAAGGAACACCTCCTTAAAGTTAAGTGGATAAAGGGCCAAGATTTGGCAGAAGGGACAAGCACATGCATTCTTGTCACACAGAGTGTTGCTCCCGCACAAGAGACAGAGTGCTTCAGCATTCCTGAAAAGTCTTTTTGCTTCAAAGAAAATGGATTAAGAATTGTAACAGTCTCCTGAATCTGCCACTGACTCCAATATAGAGAATGAAACTATTGAAAAATAAATTATTTCTTTCACCTGAGTCTCTCAGTGTGAGGCTGAGGTCCACCAGATGTGAGGAGCATTGCCAGTGCATGAATCAGCCAGTAGCTGGGGTTGGCTCCCCAAAGGTTTCCTCAGGATGCTGTCAGGGTCAGCAATGGCCACACCAGAGAGAACAGGGAGAAAGGGATACGACAGGTGAATTAAATAAAACAATTTTCCAATCAGTTTTTTAAGATATTATATTATTTTGGGTAGTAGGTACAGCTCAATAAAACCCTGTGACCACACCTTTGGTGGGTTGTGAATAACAGATTATCATCATTTTACAACAGCTACAAATCATGGCTCTGCCATTATATCTAGTGGGGAAACACAGCTGCTTTCTGAGCAAATAATGGTCCATTGATAGGCAGCTCTCTGACTTAAGAGAGGTTTGAGAGTGTATAAAGCATTTCAGTGAGGAAAATGCTGTAAATCTTGCCCAGGCAGGCTGAAGTATCTGAAGACATACTTATACCTCACTGATCACCGAGCCTTAGATTTGTGATAAGGCAGAAATCATTGCCATCTGATCCTCTAGCCTGCAAGATATGAATCAGAGAGTCTGTGCCCTGTCCGGAGTTGACAAGATGTATCAGCCTAACAAAAAACATCATCAGTCTGACACCTCTGTTGGCAGCCTCAGGAGAAAACAGGAAGGGTGATGCAGCCCAGGCTGCCCTTTGGTTCGCCCAGGGCAAAGCTGAACCTTGCTGCTAAGGTGAGGAAATCCCTGCTAATGATACCCTGCTGAACCAGAGAGGTCTTTAACAGCAATGAAAAAGCCCCAGCTGGTGGTATAAAATATAAAATTTATAAAATAAAATTTGAGTGAAGAAGCTCCAATTTTATATTCTAATTAAAAAAACACAAAACAACCTTCCAGGATAAGATCACCTTTCACACCTGAAACAGATGGGGATGGAGCACCTCTCCTACGAGGACAGGCTGAGGGAGCTGGGGCTGTTCAGCCTGGAAAAGAGAAGGCTCCGGGGAGACCCTATAGCAGCCTTCCAGTATCTGAAGGGAGCTACAGGAGAGGGACTCTTTGTCAGGAAGTGCAGTGACAGGACAAGGGGTAATGGCTTTAAATTGGAAGAGGGGAGATTTAGATTGGATACAAGGAAGAAATTATTTCCTGTGAGGGTGGCGAGGCACTGGAACAGGTTGCCCAGAGAAGTTGTGGATGCCCCATCCCTGGAAATGTTCAAGGCCAGGCTGGATGGGATTTTGAGCAACCTGGTCTGGTGAGAGGTGTCCCTGCCCATGGCAGAGGGGTTGGAACTCTACCTTTAAGGTTCCTTCCAAGTCTAAACATCCTATGATAGCAAATGCAGCCCTTTCTGGTGTGTTTTGAAATAAATTGTCATCCACACTTAAACATATTGCATTGTACTACATTTCCCTGGGGCCGTTGATGTTGTTACTATCCTGACAGACACAACCACCTCCCAAATTACAGTTATTCTGACCTTACACACACAGAAATGCCTTTAAGACAATGTTTTATCTCAGGGCTGCTGCACATTTACACATGCATACATACACACAAAATTATGTCAGCCATTTAAGTAATCCTTGCTCGGCTGTCTTTTTAAATGCCTCTTTCGTCTTTCTGTAACCAAAGGCTTTAATATTCAAATGTTCATGAGCACCAGCTTTATTAAAATTAGGGCTTGGGGAAATGGTTTCGAAAGAGAGAAACGAGTATTACCCAACCATTTAAAAGATGCTAATTAATGGAGTTCTAAAGCCCAGGGAGGCCATTTGATGGAGCAGAGATTCTTCTACTAGACAGATTTGTAACTTAGCTGTTCGAGAGGCAGAGGCAGAAATAAGAGATGAGTAAAATAAAATGCAAGTAGGTTAAGAAGAACAATCCTCCAGGTGTTACAAGGACTCCAGAGTTTAGTCCTGTGCCAGTGATTTGAGTTGCCTGCCTACGAGCTCTATGCATGAAGATTTTTTTTATCCTGGCCCTCACACAAATCAGAGCTTGCGTTTCTTCCCTGCTGGATCTGCCCTGTGCTGGGAACAAGAAAGCATAACCCACCTGCTGTTTGGCCAGGCCCAGCTGAGATGGTGCTGCAGGAGTCACCAGGGGAGTTATTTACAGATAACTCTGATGTCAAGGGTACACGGGCATACCCATACTGAAGAGCACAAGAAAAGGGCTTTACACTGCGAGTAGCAGAGATGCACTGGAACGGTCAGAGCTTTCCATGCGTAGGCTCTTCTTATGACGATTTCATTTGAGTGTGTAAAATCAGGGGAACCTCAGCAGCCCCCCACTGTCATAGCCCCCTAGATCCTGCCTACTATTTCTACTCTCAGCAGAGAATTCATAATTATAACTGTATCAATAAGCATAGGTACTAGGTCCTGATTTTCTCTCTGTGCACAGATATAACCCTGGGTCAAGAACTGAAAATACTGCATGAACTAGAGGAATAGATTCTTTTGACGGGCCTACATACATACGTATCTATTCCAGCTCCTTAGTAGAAAACACATCTCTGAAGTCTGACAGTGATTTGTAGCTGGAATTTCAGGCTGAGGATCTTTTTTACTGATGCAGTTCTTGCCAGGGCAGTTGCTGTAAAAAAGTCGGGGCAGCCTGGTGATGTGAAACCCATCATCCAAGAAGGAAACTGAGAAAGGAAAAGTAGCAAGAGGGACAGAGGCTGGGAAAAACCTCCTGTCCAGGAGGTGTCTTGGGAGAAAGGAGCACTGCGTCCTAGCAGCCCAACTGTCTTCCACAGCTGTTGCTGACCTCAGTGATGAATTTTAGAGGAAGAGCTTGCTGACCCTGGTCTGTTGTGTTTAATCCATCATTAGGGCCTCAGAGCTCCAAGATATGCCAATGCAGCAAGTAGGTGAGAGAAATTACCTGCATTGTCTTTCTTCCAAGTGGGAGCTCTGTCTTTGCCCTCTTTGCCTACTTGATTTCTTCCATGAACTTACATGCTGAGCCAGGCAGGTCACATTGCATGTGGCTATCCTGGTAGCAGTCTTACAGTACTGCCAGGAGATGCCACAGAAAGCAACACCTTATGCCATTCACCAGGCAACTTTACAAAAAAAAAAAAAAAAAAAAAAAAAAAAAAAAAAAAAAAAAAAATTATCACCCAGATAAAATCCCAGCCTGAGAAAAAAAATAAAATAGGAAGGAATAGAGATAACAAGGGGATCAATAAGGAGTGAACCGTAACCTCAGCCAACCCAATGCACTAACTGTGCCTGCCTTGCTTCTTCTATTTGCTATTCTATAAATAATATAGAGAGAAAACACCATCCCTCATCTCCCATTTCCATCATCATCCCCTTGCCAGATAGCATTTTAAGTGACCATTCCTTCCCTCCACCCCCAACCCCCTGATTGCCAGGCCTTGGGCTGAAGCTAGATGACTTCACCCCTTCCTGGCCCCAGATCCCAGCAGGGACAGGGAAGGGAAGCTTTGAAATGGTCCTGAGAAGTAGGACCCTGCTTACATCTTCCAGCAGGCAGAGGGCTGGTTGGGACATAACTCTCAGAAACGTTCCCATCATCAGTTCCATCCCTGGCAAGCGCTGGATGCTGCTGGTAGTGTGACAAAAGCATCATCAGCAGAAAGTAACCCAAAATGGTGACAGAAAGATACATGGTCTTCTGAATATACAATAAATAAAGCTTTCCTTGTCTCTTCTTGCCTAACTTGACCTCCAAGGTGAGCACTATCCTACCATCCTTCCCTGCCTACAATAGCAGGAAGAAGACTCCAGCCTCTGAGACCAAACTCAGCTTTCTAGAGGAAATTATGGCAACAACTACCACAAAGGAGCAATCTATAGCAAAGTACAAAATGGAGCTCAGAGGGGCTCAACCCTCTCAGCTGAGACTGATGCTGCCATAATGAACTCATTTATGATTGATTTCCCATTTTCAAGCTCTCACTTTCTCTTTTTCTTTGCAGTTCCCAAACTAAACCTTCCTGGTTCAAAGTAAGTTCCCTATATTTTCCTAGATGATCTTTGAAAGCCTGAAGAGTGCCATTTCTGGAAGGGGCACCCCAAACAAGGACAGGGTAAAGGCTATTTAAATCTGTAAAAAAAAGCTAAAGTTTGTGATGAGGCTGAAATCCAGGCACTGAGGATGTGCAGCTGAGGCCTCTTTCTGTAATGAGGTCAACTGACACAAATCTGAATTAAGGTTTAGACATTTGACCTCAGCTTGATGATATGAGCCTGTCCTATGGTACATCGTCCCTTTATATTGGTGTTATTGGGACTGCGGACCTCGGTGCAACCTGTTTGCATGACATTAATCTGCAGAGGGGGTGGTGTGCCTCCGCTGCCTTTCCCTGATCAACAATGGTGAAAGAATCCCCTTTGGCTGATGTGGTAAAAGCTTGAGATATTTGAAGTGAGAAGATCTGAGGGTTTGGATAAAACAACAGGTCATGGAGGCTTAATATATTATTGCACATCAGCGGAGCAAACGTACCTGTCCATACATATGCTCTTTGCCTGGAGCTAATGCAAAATAATATGATGTAGCTTCACTTTGTTTCACTGTCAGCTAAGTTAAATTGCATTATTATATCTTTGTCACAAGCCAAGAGCGTGCGCTCAGACTGCTACCTCAGCTCTTCTGATGTTTGGGAACGTGTTAAGTTGCTCTCGCTTGATCATGTGTCAGACCCTGGAGTCTTTCACAGCTGTCACAAAGTCCTTGAGAGTCCTGGTTTTTGTTACCCTGGGATGTATTCTTATTTTCAAGTACTCGTGGCTGCATATAGCACAAATTTACTTGGGGCGTGACAGGTTGGATATTTTACATTGGTCAGAAAAAACAGTGCACATCTCCCAAGAGGCCAGCACTTTCCAATTCAAGCCCTTCCAAGTCTTTTTACAAGAACAAAAAATAAAAAAAATTTAAAACTGAAAATAAATTTTAAGATAATTATTAATTATTAATAATTAATTATTAAATATTAAAAATTAAGATAAATAAAGAAGAAAAAGGCTCCATCAAATCCCTGATAGCTGCAGAGCTATAACTAGAGAGATACTTTTTAAGTTCATAGAGTTTCATTGTTTTTAGAGAGCTATTGGGAGGAACGGCATGAAAAAAGATGGTGTCTGTTTCGATAGCAAAATATAGATTGACCCTCCTAAATGAAGACAGTTGGCAAGAATGATATGATCAGAGACAGGAAAACAGCAAAAAATCAGCATTTATATAAATTTATCTTTTTAACTTATGACTCAACTCCAGCAACCTGCCATAAAGAAAATGAAATGCAAACTGGAAGCACAGGCTTGTTCTAATAAATGCAGGGGGAAGAATAAAACTAACAAATCTATTTGTTTCCCTACTAATCCCTCTTCATTATAGGACATAGCTGTTTTGCTTAATGGTCACAAATGAATCCAATATGAACTCAAACAAAGGGAGGATTCTTTTCTGTTTGCAGATTAAATCATTTGTAAAAAATATTTCAAGTGCAGTCAGCATCAAAGTCAAATAAAACCTCTGTCTCACACAAGCAAAAATTTACCATAGCTAGTATCTTTCTATGACAACGGGTAAGAGCTAATTTTTCCCTGGAGCCAACTTCCATTGGATCAGTGATGCTCCAGTCTATCGCAGAGAGAGTTTGTGTTAGGATCTGTGTACCAGCATACATAATAATGAATCACACCCTACATTGATTTACTAAACCAGTAGGTTTTATTAACTCAACAATGAGATTAAAATGGATTAAAACAGTGAGGGTCTCTATCATTGCACTAGTAATTTACCCTGATTCTACAGCAAGTAGAATCATACTCCTGATTAGTATTTAATACTTGATTAGACTCCTCTCAGTACTAGTGAAATGTTTTCAGGGGGGCGAGGGGGACAAGGGGCAGAACTGCGAATCCTATAGCCCCATCTAACCACAGAGAGGACAAGCAAACAAGCCAACTTTAATCAGAGCTGGGACTTTTCAGCATTATTCCAGGCAGAAGTCAATGATTTTTCTTGGTAGGGAGTTCTGAAGCTCTCTGTGCTAAAACACATAGAAAAGCCCTCCAGGACTACAAGGAGGGCATCAGTTTAGCCCTGGTGCTCGCTGTGCCTGCCTTGACCTCCTCACCTCGACAGACATAGCTGGGTCACAACCCAGCTTTAAACTGCATAGCTCTGGCAGTGCCACGGTACCCAGCAGCAGCGCAGAGCTGTAAGATCTGCCTGAGAATTAAAAGTAAATTAGGTCAAGCAGAGCTGCATTGCTGGCGGTACCCAAACTTGCACTTTTAAAGCCATGCATGCTTCTGCACTCCGTTATCCCTAGCTGAGATTCGCGCCCGTCCCATTAATTTCAGCACATTCAGGATGCTGCACCACCCTTCCACAGGGCTTCTTTGGGAGCCCTTTGGTGCAAAACAGTGGTTTACAACCCTCTGATCCAAGGATGCCAAGGCATCTGTGCATTATTTCTGAAGGATTTGCAGCAGGTAGCTATAAATCTTGCAAAACTGTAAAGCTATTAGTGCTGGGCTCAGATTTGCTGGATAGAGCTTACACATAGAAAGCAAGTAGGTTTTAGAGGCCAGTAAATTGAAAAATGACAAAATAACCCCCAAAACTTGCATACAACTTGCCCTCAAGTGTAGAGAGGGTCTAGCTGAGCTTCCCATTTTGCCTGAACCAGTTATCCAAGTGGTCTTTGGACTCAAAGTGGATCTCAATGGAGATTCCTGTTACTGCCCAGGTGGCTCTGATCCCAGCCCAGTAAAGACCAGTTTCATAAGGATTGGCCCATGGGATACAGAAGCATGGAATATGGGGCTGGAGTAGACTGCAAGGAAGTATCTGGTCTTCCTCCTGAGGCAGAAATACTAATATTACAAGTATTTAATTGGTTTAGTATTTTTTTTTGTATAAATTGTGCGTAATCATCAAGTTATGCCATACATATGCAACAAAATTAAGCAAATATTCAAAGTCTCTTCACAAATAATGCTAAAATAAATGTAAGTCTCCCTTCTCAAGTTAATCCACCATGAACCACTGAATCAATAACGGTCCTTCTAAGCCATCATCCACCCACCTCATTCCCTGCCGCTGCCTCCTCCTGTTTTCTGAGAGAAGTTTGATTCAAATTGCCAATAACTATCTTCACAATCACTGCAATTATGACATTCATTATTATTGGTATTTGGTTTTAGACCAGTAAAGGAAATGCATTTTCTGTCTGTAGGAATTTGCAAGATTTTGAAATTATTTTCCCTGTTCTGCATTCATCAGTGAACCAACAATCTGAAAAAAGTACAGATCAGATCAATGCACAATTCATTTAGATACCTTGAAAATATTTCATTTAGATGGTGGTGAGCTTTTTGAAATAAAAACATAATTAACTTAGCTCTTGAAAAATGAAGAAATAAGATGGTTTTTGCCATTTAAAAAAAAAACATGGTCTCTTCAAATGGGGAAATGCATTTAAACTGAGCTCATCTGCAAACAGTTTGTATTGACCTACTGACATTCGCCAACAACAAAAAAAACCCCAACAACATTTAATCTGAAAATTGTCAGCTTGCCATTTACTATTAAAAATTTATATAACACATACAAAGTTGCACAAAGAGTTATTACTGGTGTTCTCAAAAGGAAGAAGAATGGCCTGAAGGAGTTAGGCACAGTCAGAGGTTTAGAGTCTGAAACTTCTTAGATATTTTTGAAACCATCACAGCCTCCAGGTCACACTGAAATGATCTCTTATTCTGCAACTCTAAGCCAGCTTTCCAAAGCTCTCAGATTTTTATTCTAGGATATGTAAATTTATTTTTGTACAGTTACCAAATAACCACGAAACACTTATCCATCTCTTTAACAATTAAAATAATCTCTAAATAGGTTTATTTGGAATGAACCTTAGCTCATTACCTTTATCCCAGTTTCATGAGATTTAGTCAAATGTTGTTCATCTCAGATATTTCAAATCCAGCCTTTCAAACACGGGCAGCTGATGCAGACTTGACTTGTCACAGAGTTCAATCTGTGAACTTGGCAACTGCATGAGCAAGTGACTCATGCCCCAATTCGTGTTTGTCTCTTAGCTCAGACACATTCGTCTTGAGAAGAGCTGTGGAAATAATTGTTTTTCAGCAGTTGGTAGCAATTCTGATGGTACAAGAATACCATAAATCACATTAAAAAACTGATGCCAGCTTCCTTTAACATCCTGCTTTAAAAAGGTTACACCTAAAGAGTTTTCCTGCTTATTTCTTACATCTTGAACTTCTCTGACCCTTTGTCTTTGTCTTTTTGCCCCAAAACCCTGAGGCATATAAAGTCTTTACACCATTAATTGTGGCTCTTTCATAAATGCCCCATCTGCACTACCTTTGCCTGCTCTAGCTCCAGCCAGATGATTTTGTCTGTATAAAGCAGTGGCGCTGAGGCTCAGCAGGTCATTACTATGAGCCTCAGCAACAGCAGAAGTTCTGGGAGGAGAACCTGCAGACCACTTGTTTCACCACCCAAAAAGGTATTTGGTGATGGCTGCAGCAACAGCTCCAAGAGACAAGAAATCCATTATGAATATTTCTGAGCCCTGGAGACTTAAGGATGCCTGTGATAAATTGCCTCAGTTCATGCCTGGTTTTCCCCTCCAAAGAGGGGGTGATCCACTCAATTCCACCAGACAATGAGGGTAGCAATCAGCTAATATGTTCTTCTGAAGGCATTGGGGACTGTCACTATGACACAACTGGCTCCAACGTGTAACAGGCTTGGGCAGGTTGCAGCAAGCTCCCTGTGGCTGTGTGAGAAATCTACTAGCACACAGGACATCTTCTCACCTGATAAAGGTGGGAGCAGGGACTTAAAAGAGTGTAATGCAAGGAAAAGCTACCTAACTCAAAAAGAGATAAAGAGAAACACAAAGTATGGTTCCCAAAGTAATGACATAAGCTGAGAAAAGAAAAGTTACATGAAACTCCAGACTATTTCCCTACCCTGGTACCCTGCTGTCGTGTTAACATGGGTGTTCAACATAACTCTCTGTGGGAGCATTTGCCTTGGGTGAAGAGCAGCAATTAGCTTATTTCCAATGAACCACCTATTTCTACTTAAGCTATCCGAATTGTCCTCTGTTGAATAAAAAAGGCCAGTCACATAAAAAGGTCTTTAACCCTGCTGCAAGCAATAGGAGGAAAGGGGAATATTTCTGAATACACCCACAAATTTTGTAGGAGCAGCCTGGGGAAAATTGGTCCAACGAATGTCTAGTACGTACCTAGGTTCTCCAGATGGCATCAATGTATCATGAAGAGTCAAAGAGAGCCTTTCTGAATGCAAATTACTATTCACATTTTACCTAATTTATGCAAATTAGCTCATTCAGCCTTCCACCTAATCCTCTCTGGAGTTACTCCAAGGTTTGAAAGGAAAGATATTCTTCTTGCAAAATATATATAATCCATATTAATTGCTTCTGATGGAGATGAGTGGGATGGACAGCTATTCCAGCAGTTAATACTTTAATCACTTCACCTCAGCAGCCACCCTGCCTTAGGTGAAGAGACCCTGACTATCTGTCCCTTTTGCCAACGGAAATGGCTGTGTATCAGGATGCTCCCAGTCAGGCAGGAAGATTTTGGGAAGGAAATGATCAGCATTGAGCAAGGTTGAGGAGCGAGCTGATGCGTGGGCAGACCCAATAGGCAGCAGCCCAAGTCTCTTTAGCTCCCCAAGCCGGGATGAGGGCTGCAGGAAGGGGATGAGGCTTGGTGATGGAGCCGCGTGGGTTGCCCACAGGATACTGGGCTCTGCAGGGATGTGGTGGCAAAGCTGTGAAGGGATTCAGGCTGATGCATGATGAGAGGGGCTGAAATACACCTTCTCACCCCTCAGCAGAGCAGCAGCAATGGCAGAGGAGGGAGGAAGGTGTCAGCACAGCCCTCTCTATCAGGTTAAGCCAGAGGCATGGGAATACACTGGGTTCATCTAATTGATGGACTCCAGTGCATCCTGACCCCAGCCAGTTTCAGGCAGAGGCACTGGTGTGCTCCAACACTTTCTCCTCACTCCATCCTGAACCAGGAGAAGAAGATTTGTAGAATTAGTGCGAAAAGCAGAAGACGACTAAGTTAGGAAGTCTCCCAAAATTATCCACTTATTAAGAAGCAATTAAAATATGTTTGGCCATATTGACTTCAGTCTGTCCTTGTTTTAACATTTGTATGTTATCTTGAGTAGTCATTCTTCAACCACATACTGGTACTTATGGATTTCTTATCCCTGTCCCTTGTGTCTGGATGGCTGCGATCAGATACAGAGATAAAATGGAAAGACTTTAATCCTGAAATCAATGAATTAGAGATTTAATACATTGATATTTCATCACTTATTTCTGTAGAGATAAGAGATTAATGTGCAAACAGTAAGATGTACTGCGCCACTTTGTTGTGCCTGACCGACCTCAGAATAAATCGCTTACAGATTGGGTTTGATCAGGATCAACAGAGTGCGTGGAAACCGGTTACACCTGCATGAAAACCCATCCAAATCCAAATGGCTGAAACATATTTTAGGTGCAACAGGTGCAAACTAGGCCAGCATTAGACATACTTTACTCATATCAACCAGCCCTGCAACATGCCTTGCCCAGCACCAAATTACACCATCCTTTCACATTTTCTCTTCCCAGATTAAGACAAAGGTATTGCCCTATGTTTTTCAGTAGATGCCCCCCCCCCCCCACCCTCCTGACAGCACTGTCAGTAATAAGTCTCCTTTTGCCAGTCAGGAAAACTTGCCTCTGAAGCATTTTGAATTGACATTTCAAATATATATTTTTTGGGGGGGTAAGGTCTGCAGGAAAATTCTGAAGCAAATCGGTGGTGACTTTCAAGAAATGTAAAGCTGTAGGGAAAGCATGGAATTTTTTTGACAACCCTTAGGGACAGGTATATCACTGCATTGTGCTTTATAGTTGTATTTACATAACCTGACTGATGTCACCTGCTATTGTCAGAGGGATCCACAAGGTTACAAAGTGCAAGAAGGTGGGAAGAACCTTCTTTACCTTCCAACAACACGTAATGGTGTGGGTTTTTTAATGTTCTACTAGATCAGAGTACATTACAGCAATTTCCAGGTTATATCACCTGAAATGGAGCTTTGATAAGAATAGGTTGATCACTTTGATGTTAAAAAATATCTATAAAGTATGTAATTTGTATAAAACCTCAGAAAGTTGACTTTATATATTTTTTGCTCCTTTTCAGCAAGGTGATTATTCATGGGTGTCCATGAATAAATCTTGCACTTTTCTGCACTCATGGAACACTCAAGCTGTTACTCATGGAAGATGCCTACAGGAGCTCAGCGAATCATACACAAACTGAGCTTGGTCAGTGAGAGCAAGCCCCACTCTTAAAAAAGCTTGGAGAGCACCTCCCATCAAATTAGCTTTAAGGCAACTTCCAAAGGAGCCTCGAAAGCAGAATGCTTAAGTGGATCTTCATCCATTTCTAAAAATCACTTGCTTGAAGCAATACAACTTGTGACCACTGCCAAGCCACACTACTTTAAAAGCTGAGAACAATTCCAGAAAAAAGATTTCAGCACCTCCTTTTTCCAGAGGTTAGGACTCCGTCCAACAAATCACTTAAGCTTGGGTTTAACTTTAAGTACATGAATACCTCATTAACATCAAGAAGACTAAAGAATATGCGTGAAGTGTTTTGCTGGATCGGGGGTAGATACTGCATTCATCGTTGCTAGGTAAAAACATAAGCTAGACAAAGTGTTTCATCAAGAGGATAGTATGATCTTGAGAATTACTCAACAACAGCAAACTGTGAGAGCAGGAAGATGATTGACTGATTATTTTTCCAGTTCAAGGGAACCCATGGGAGCATCTAAATCAACTCCTTCTGAATGCTGCAGGGTGATTTCAGACCAGCGATTAGAGCAGAGTGAAATGTTTTGATTGAGAATAAATTAATTCAAAAGTACTGTTTTGGCTAAATGGAAATATTTTCCTGACCTATTTTGGTTTCCTCTAATTTCCCATCTCGGAAGAAAAAATCCCAAATGAAGTTTTATTAAGCTTTATGGATGTTTTTAGTCTAATGTGTACTTCCTTTTTTTGTGTGGGAAAATAATCCAACTTAAATAAAAACAGCTGAGAACAATTCCAGTTCTTCAAGCAGAATCCTTGTTCTTCAAGCAGAAGAACACATGCTTTTATTTTTAGCAATATCCCACTAGCAGAAAAAGATTTAAAAAATTGTAGTTTTTAATTGAAATGTTTGTGCATTTTTTTTTCTCTTGGGGTATATGATGACCTTAAAAAAAAAAAAACAAAAAAACACAAACAGAAACGCTGAAACCCAGACAACTTTAGGGTTTTAAATACAGCAAGTTTTCATCAAGAAAAAAAAAAATTGAGTGAAATGAAGGACAAAGTGCTTCTGTTCTACATCTACACAAAATAAACCTTTTTATTCCCCACTAACATTCACAGTTATGTAGAGCTATTGAACTGGCAACTCTCACCTTCGAAGAACTGCAAGAAGACGACAATTCATAAATGAAGGATTTGCTCCTGTCCCATGCCAAAAGGGAGGTGGTTTTGGGCTTGTTTTATTTTTTTTTTTTCCATAGATTCTAACAGGTTTACGATCAAACATTTATGTTTTTTCCCCCAAAATCACAGGAAAACCAGTTCCTGTTATTGGGGCATGATTATACTCTATGCTACAAAGAAATAAAAAAAAATAACATGTAGGCTAACATCATTAAAAGCCTGTCTCAGGGAGACTCTTTCCTTTCAAACACTATTTCCCCACAAAGTCAATGAACCAAATAATGATCTTACCCTACAGCAGCCCCATTTTAAGATGGAGTGCAGCAATATTCCCTTTGCTTATCTTGTGCTCATATCCATAGAAATCACTGCTCATGGTGACACCTTCATTGCCTAGAGGTAGAAACATCCTCACCCCAGTGGTCTTACTTAGCTCCAAGTACCCCAGCACTATTCAACCCACCACAGCTGTATCTTGTTGCCTGTAATTGAAACATATTGATTTTTAATGAGTTTAATTGATTGTGATTGTCTCAGGGGCTGCACTGACAGCTTTTTGTCAGAAGCTTGATTGTGTTGTAAAGTTGGAGGGCACATCAAGGGTTAATGAAAGGCTACACAAGTTAATGGGGAACTGGAAAACCAAAGGGAGACCTAGAATGAATACCTATTGAAGAAGCCAATGATGAACAAAGGCAAACAATTTATTTGACTTGAAGCAGGTTATAAAGGACAATAATTGTTTTAAATAGAAAGCTGTTGAATTATAATTGGGAGTAATTGAAACTCACCAAAATATTGAATAAAACATTAGATGTTTTAAATGGTGTTATCTTTACAATTATCTTTGGAAATAATTGCAGTGAAACCCATGAACTGTTGTGAGAGGAAGAGAGTCACCCTGCGCCCATTGTCTTCTGCAGTCATTACAGGGAGTGTTTAGTGGGGAGGTATTTATAAACAAGCACCAGCATTTGTTTCTGATCTGTCATTTTGTGAGTGAAAGCCAGTCCTGCTAGGGGTGAGAAGGGAAGCAAGAAGGAATCACCTGCTATTTTCAGAGCCATTGCTTTAGAAGGAGATGCGCTTCCCTGCAAGTCTTCCTGCTTTGTTTATTGGATTTGGGGATTTCAAGACACACTTTCAGGGCTGTACATTGTCATTCTGAAACGTTTTTCCTAAGTGTTCTCAGAGTAGCATGTACACATTGTCCTTTTTCAACTAGCAGAGCTGCTGGAAAACAAGGAAGACTTTTCAGAAAAAAAAAAAAATAGTGTTCATTCGTCACAGCACTCAAAGGTTGTCACATCAACATATGTATCTATTTTTGGTTTGGTGTCAAAAGTTGTAACTGCCTTAACTTGCTAGCTTCAAATACAGTCATTTCACAGCAGAATTCATGGAAGACACGTTACACAACTTCTCAGCTCTGACCTGAACACGTGCCCAGGTATGGCTGTGTACTGTCCTCTCTAGAGGGGAAGGTTTGCATAATCATTTTATGGCAGACTTCATGACGTGTGACATCCTGCTAGAGTTTCAGGGTGATTAATATAATTATTACACTGGTCTTGATGAATTTTGAGACAGCAACCGTGATAGGAGCAAAGTGGCGTTTCACCTCCTGAAACATCTCTGCAGATTCTAATCAGATCATACACGAGAATTAGTTTGTCAAGTTCTCTCCCTAATTGCCATGGGCTAAATTTTCCCAAGCGGACACAAAGCAGGCAAGGAGTTGAATTGCAATGATTTCAGGTTATTTTGGTCCCATGCAAATAAACTGTCTTTCCTCCCCTTGGTATAGAACTGGATATTAGTCCATTAATGCTACATTTCCTATGGACTAAACTGAGGAAAGAGGAGGAGTATCATTGAAACAGCAGTTGGGAAAAAATGTTGAAATGGAGGGGCAGATGAAGAGGATCTGAATGATGGCTTTATCTATAAGGAAAGAAAGAGAAGGGTGAATATGGAGCACGTACAGAGAAAAATCAGCTGAGCTTTAAGAGGCTAGCACAAGCAATAGCAGTCTGCTAAAATTCCTGAAGGATCTATTAACAACGGGATGATTTCTTCCCAGATGATCATCTGTTCTATCTTAGACTAATATCTACCAAAGTCATATACTAGGCATCTGGCTTCTTTGTGCTTCTTTTCTTGAAGGACAAATTAAAAGGAGGATTTTTGCTTTCTAACACTGCTTAGAAAATCTTTCATGTTCTGCAAGAGCAGAGGGAACAAATGGGAGTCAGCTGCAGGGGAACGGATTGATCCTGCGGTACCCTGGGCCACACCTGTTCTCCACTGTGTGCTGTAGGAGGACCTGAGAGGCTGCCAGTGAAGGTGCTGGGTGTGGACAACTCCAGGTGCTTTTTTTGGGGCGCAGTGACTTGTCAGAGTTACTGGTTGTGAGCTTGAATTCGGTGCTTTGCATAACACCCTTACACGATACATCCTAGGGGGATCAGTTGCTGAGCTGAGGGCCAGCAGATCTCCCTTCTGTTACAAGCTCTTCCACTGATAAGTCCCTGCAGTTTTCTCAGCTCCATGTCTTCAGGTGTCTCCCTTCCCACAATCCCATCCTGAATGTTCATTCTAGGGCATTTGGCCCTCTCATTATTAGTAACAAACACCTACATTCACATGAGGTGAATGGCTTCTCTTAAAAAAGAAGTATACTTTCCTCATCATTGGGGCTTTCACCATGATAGAAAAATAACAGCAAGCGGGCAATGAGCTGATACTGTTTATTTGGATCCACAGTGAATGGTCTGTGATTTGTCTCCCCTGGGAGACTGGAAGGCAAGTATCAGAATCTGATCCAAGGAGCCCCTGCTGATGCAAGTGATACAAAAAGGGTGCAAGGATCCATCAGTACCTGGAGAAGGTGGGACATTAGGATTGATCGTAATGATGCAGTTTCCAAACTCCTCCAAGCTTGTCTCCATTCTTTTTTTGAGCACAAAGTGCTGTGCAATGTATCTATCTGGAGGTTGTGCAAAGTGCATGGGGGGTCATGAAAATGGAAATTGTAAGCACTAGTAGGAAAGTAAAGAAGCACTTGCTAAGGATGTCTAGACACCACAAAGAACAATTAGCCAGGTTTAAAATTCTACCAGCAAGCATACACGGCAGGAAACACAAGCATAAGGACAGCAAGAGCCACCAGGCTTCACTTGGCTCCTGCCACTTCATCAGGGCTAATTAAAGTGTTCTTCCCTGAGTCCTTAAAGAGATTGACTATGACAGCAAATAATTTCAAGTGAGAGGCACTAGTCTAAAGAGGGGGAGGGAGTAGGGGGATTGGGGGG